>VWZK01013229.1:5231-142820 GCA_013396935.1 Baryphthengus martii
TTTTTTTTTTCTTTTCCCCCAGGAAAAATCTGAATTTGCAAATATTCGGAAGAACATAAGCACATTCTTTACTAAATTAATGAATTGTCAAAAATATTTTGCCTGTAACATAACTTGATCAATTTTGTTTTAATAAAACCTGTATTTTACTGTTTATAAGCTACAGGCAGCACTTGACTGGACTTTTACTTTTTTGTCTTGTATAAATTGAATGCTGAAATACTAATGACTTCTGGGAAACCTTTGTGCAGCAACTGACAGTCCTGCAAAAAAAATCCAAAAACCATGTAACAAATTTTGACCTCAGGACTGGCTTTGAATTGTGTTTTCATTAACTTGAGAGATACCAGGAGATTCTGATGCTGCTGAGAGACAACTCAGTGTTACAGTTGCATCAAATCATGGTCAAAATTATACAGAAGAGATGGTCTTTTCTTTGTCTTACTCACTTCTGTCTTCGTGAGCATTTTCTTTGTAGTCCTTGTTTTTCCCCTTGAGCTTAGAAGACAGCTTTTCTATTCCTTTGTTAAAGCAAGGTTAGGGAGCTGTTGTTTCATCTAAGATATCATTATTCGTGACACTTCAAGAACCAGTAGAATGTTTGTGACTATTTTGTGAATACAGAATCAAGAATTTCAGCCTGAAATTTTTGCTCCAAATTGTACCTCAGACATTTACTGTTCACAACATTGTGCCTCAAGTGTGGGTGTCCCTCAATGGGGAATTCATGCTCATGTGCCACTGTTTCATGTTTTTGCAAGTTGTGAGTCTCATTCAAACCCAGAAAAATAAATGAAGAAATTTCTGTTTATTTCCAACTCATAACCTGTGGATAGTTAGCTGAAGCTTTGCTGCAGAGGTGAAACTCTGCCTCTCTTGTAGTCAGTGGATCCAGGATTTCCTTCAGATCTTCAATACCTACTATGGCATGATTCAATTTCATCACATATACCTTGTGATTGTACCTAAATGCCATTTTATTCACCTTCCTATCATCAGGATACTAGTATTTGCATCAGAGAACTCAGCTTCATCACAACCAAAATATGTTTTGAGACTTGGATTTTTTTCCCTGCAAATAGTTCGGCTGGTTTGAGAATATCTTAACATCCTGATCTCAGATAACAAAAAGGATTATTACTTTTGAAGTTAAGACTCAGTTTGATCTTTTCATAAATATGTTTACAGCTTTAGTTTAAATATTTGATCTTAATTTCAAATTTTACTCTTATTTTAAATATTATCTATATGACAATGCTTTGCTGTTATCAACAGCAAGGATGCTGATGCTTCCAAATCACTTCTTTTATTTACTGTCCCTGGAAATACTAAGACATTATTAACCTGAACATGACCAGACAGAAATCTCATTTTCAGGCCAGCAACAGTTTTTGCAAACAAGTTTTGAGTGAGATTGGAAGAGAAGACTCTCATATCGTAGAATAGGGAGGAGAATAAGAATATGTATATGTTTTCAATTACTACTTTTTAGCATGTGATAAAAGTATCAGTATCCTGCAGGCACTAACAGTCCCCGCACCCTGGCCTCTCCCCACCCTGCCCATGGTTCAGGACCCCTTGTTTCAGAACCCTAGGGCTGTCAGCCCCTGCTCCAGTGATGCCACAACAGGGCAGGTCTCCAGTTCCTCTCAACCCTACCCTGCCTGACCTTGGGGAGCCTCTGCCACTGCAGCCTCTGCAGTACTCTGACATAAAGCACAAAGCAGGTAAGTAAACAAAAACAGTGAGAGAGAGAATGAAAACATATAGCTGATTGCTACCATTGAAAGGAAAGGAGGGAGCAAGAGAATAATTGTGAAGGCTGCATTGGCAGCTGCCCAGGTTTCTAAAAGAAAGAGAAATAAGTCCTAGGACAATGCTGAAATGTCACTAACATCACTCAGTCCACATAATTTTGACTTTGATAAGTAAATAATCCATACTGCAATGTAGACATTTATGGACAACAGTTTCTGAAGTTATATCACCTATTAACTGCCTTGTGAGCAAAATATGATTTCCCTACACTTCTTAAGATATTAAATATTCACCAATTATAATCAGAAAAACTTACTTTCACAGAATCACTATGGTTGGAAAAGATCTTTAAGATAATCAAGTCCAACTATTATCTAACTCTGTCAGGACTGCTACTACACCATATCCTTTAATCCCCTTGGAGAACTCAAATGCCCAATCTAATCAGAATGACTATTACCTATTTCAAAGTGATTTCAAACTCATCCATTTTGCCCATGGGTTTTAAATTCCATTTATGGCCCAATATGTCATCTGAAACATGGAGGAAATAATTGCCTTAAGAGAAAAACAAGTTTTTACCATTTTTTAATTGCAGATGAGAGGGTTAAAGTTGCCACATGATGATTAAAACCTTAATGACTAATGTGTAAGAAATGGCATGAATTAAGGACAGACTTCATGCATGGAGCTGTGGGAACATTCCAATTCAGAATTTATGGAACATATTGTGGGCTCTGCTTTCTGATAAGAACAAAAAATTCTGTTTGATTTAAGATGTTCGGCATCTCAAGCACAATTACATGAAGCTCAGAGTTCATTTGCTTGCCAAGTCAGAGTAAAAATGGGGCACAACAGAGAACAATGTCTCAATCTTTGTTAGAAAAGAGTTTAGTTCACTTTTAAGGCAAACTGTGGTCTCATTGAGTTATTTGCTGCAAAATGTCAAAGAACTGTCACAAGGAAAACATGACATCAAACACCAGAGAGCAAGCTTTTCACACTGCCTAGGCAAGATACATAGGCAAGAAAATATGAAACATAAGATGAGTATGTCTGAATGACAGTAATGCTTTGATACCTTTTATTGTATAGCAAATACTTTCAAGTGAGGAATGTATTTTAAACAGACAGCTATATTTAAAATGGTCTATATCTTCCCACTTTAAATTTCCCAAAACTTTCACTTGTTGAGAAAAAAATTACCATGCAAAGATGAGTGTTTCAACATGTTGATTTTTAAGACTACTGCTAGGGGACAGTCCATTTCCTCTTTTAGTTAAAAAACATACAAAATAAACCATAAAAGCAAACATTGACCAAATTTGTCCACATTCTTAGCAGAATGGAGAAAGTTTAATTTTGGCAGGAAGATAGAATTTTGGGAATAAATGATTTTTTTATGGATTCTTAGGGAAAATTAGTTTCAATTTAGCTTAGTGATGAACATTTTAGAGGTATGTTTTATGAATATTTTGAATAACAACATTTTTACAATGGTCAGAGGATACAAATAGAGTATCTTGTATTGCAGAAAGAAATTGAGCCTAGAATTTCAATTCAAGCTGAAAACTAACATGAGCTCATTTTCATGTAATGCAACCTTTTAGAATAGAGGTTTTCAATTGCATTATTTCAAGTTCTGGTGAATTTAGAGAATGTTACAGTACTGCATAACAGTCTGACTTCATTGCTTGTGGCTTTTGATACAGTTCAAATTTGTAGCAAATTATCATTGTACAATGCAGAGAATAATTGTACATGATCCTTAGAAGGTGGGTATGGAATAGTAGGGTAAAGTCATTCCACTGACTTCCATGTCAATGGAAAATTGTTCCCTAATATGTATTTGCAAGTGTTTTCACCAGTTTTTCCTTTATACCATTAATGAAAGTCGTTTTAAAAAACTGTTCCCAAGACTAGCCCCTGAATCATTCCTCTGAAAGTCTCTTCAGTTTGAGTACTTGTTTTTTAAAGTAGCTTGCCTAGTTTTGTGTCCATGAAACAGCCGTCATACTTAAGCAAAATCACAGCTTTTCACTTTTGAGAGACACATCATCTAACACTTTTTACACTTGATGTGAAATCTCAGCTTTAATGAGATCAATTAAAAAGCACCGATTGATTTGTAGGGAATATAGGTTTCACACTTTTTGCCTAGCTGTCAGCTGAGTTAAAAAAATACTGTTATTACAACTGAGTTTTGGATGTATATCTCTCTGCCTTCATTTCGCCCAGAAAATTGCATTGTAATACTTACTCCATTCCACTACACAGTAAGCAGGATTTTATTAGAAACCTTCTTAGATATTGCTAAGTGTTTTAATGTTTTCACTGGCATTTGGCATTATTTGGTCATCCTGGTTCCCCTGCCACAAGTTATTGTCTTTGTCTGTGTATTTTCTGGTAAGTTACTTGCCTAGGCCCCAGGATTGCAAGTGTTAATGTAGGAAATTAGTTTCAGTGATTTCAGTGGAAGCTCTTGTGCTGCACAAGTTTATATAGATATAGTCAGAGAACTGAGGTGTTTTTCTCTGAAGTTTTCAAGAGAAACTTAGATAATTAAACTTTATTCACTTCTTGGCCCTCAAAAATTAATATTAAAATCTTTCAGCAATTATTTTTACCAACCTTCCTTATTTATCAGGAGTGTTTTATAGCCTGAAAATTATTCCTTCAGGTGGTGGTTGTTTCTTTTTTTGCAAACTTCCAAAATATAGTGAAAGTCATGTGGTAAGTCACTGGTACATTTGTCACTGAACTACGTGTCACATGGAAAAAAAGCATGAGAAGGACAAAGTAATACTGAATTCAAGAAAGCCCATAAGGAGAGGCAGGGAGAAAGTGATTGATACAAGCTGTTGCTTCTTGAATTCTGAATTGGTCCATCTGTGTAGCCCGAAGCATTGGAATGAGGTAAAGGAATATTTGGAAAGTTCACATAACTTATTTAAAGCTAAAAATAACTGGTAATGTTAGAAATTAACTGTTTCTTTACATAGACACATCATGCAAGTGACTTCTGTGTGGAAATAAATGTGCAGCTTTAAGGGGAAAATAAGAAATTTATGCAAATCTTCAATTCAGTAAAGTCAGAGTTCAGATATGTATAGAGTTAGTAACGGACTGATTTTCTGAAAAGATACAGTGGATGAATTTCAGAGATATTTATTTTCAAATTGAGTTGTCAGTGCACTGCCAATTCATAAACCCAACTCCGCAGTAATATCAGCTCATCACAAAATAAGCTGACAGACTGTACCATATTTTTATAGTGAATCATTTCAACCATGAATCATTCATAGCTTCACACAGGTGCTGAAAATAGTGAAAAACCTGCTGTCATGCTAGACAAGCCTTGCACATGCTTGCCACAAATGATGGGTTCTTCTTTGCGAAACAAGATCAGTTTTTAATCCTATTAGGAAGGAAGAAAGATCAAGGAAGGAAAACAGAAAAAGGGCTCTCTTCACCATCCCTTCCTTTTCCCCTTTGCTTTCCTCCATTTTTAATAATATTATCTTGCCCATTCAAAATAGAAAAAGGAGAAAAAAATATTTTGATTCTCTATCGCATTTGTTGCTGCTTGTGTTCCATTGACAGGCCGACATAATCCACGCTGTTCTCAAAGGAGTAAGTCCTGATACAGTGAACATGTGAGAGCCCTCATTCTGAATCCCCTCCGGAATGCCATTCTATCATTACATATCTTTGTAGATAATTAGCTGCATACACCAAAATAGGGATCTGGGCATTAGTACAAAAGGCAGTGACAAACAGTAGGCTAGCATTATAGCTCTTGCAAATGTGCAGAAATCTTATGATTTATCAGGCAGTCTGCATATTGCTCTATTCCCCACCTTAAACAAGAGCAAAGAAACAAATTACAAAGGAAAATTAAAATACCCACTTGAATCGACTTGCAAAAGGCTGAAGGATGGGCCTGGTCAGCGTATGCTACATTAGGTGGCTAGTGGTGTTCTGGGAATCTGTGGTTCCATATCAGCACATATGTAAAAACCATTAATGAACAGGGCGACAACATGTGGCCATTTCACACAGGATTAGGCAGGCTCTCCTTGTAGAGGAGTGCTCTCCCCATCCCCAGAGACCTGTTCTGCTTGCCAGTTTGCTTGCCACTCCGTAGCTGTCTCATATGGACATGTAGGTCAAAAGAGAAAATGCATTAGGACCATATTATGTCATCAAGGTGTTAGAATTTGTGATAAGCATTGTAAGACTCAATTCTCAGGCACGTAGCTCTCAAGTGCTTTGGCATATGGCAAAATGCTCTTGCGGTACCTGTGCATTTCAGGAGAATTATTTGCTTGAATCAGTCCCTTGAATAAAGTTGCGAGCAGAGGACCAATAGTAAATGCAGTGAAGCAGACACTCTCTTACACTATTTCTCTTCAGGATTCATCCAACTTGGGATTCACAGCCCTGAACCACTGTTGTAGCCAGATGCCTGTGCCAAAACACTGAAGCATGCTGCAGGATTCCTTGTGCCCACCCTGTCAGTGGTGTACTCATTCACTGAGCTCTTGTGGGACACATGGGTTCATTACTAGTTATGTCATCACAAGGTATGGAAAGCCTTGATCCTCAAGGTATAGGGAGTAAGCAGGGCATAATTCCAGTCCCTCATGTTAAAGCTGTTCCAGTTTACCTGGTATAGTTAATCATTTTGCCATATGCCAAAGCACTTGAGAGCTACGTGCCTGAGAATTGAGTCTTACAATGCTTATCACAAATTCTAACACCTTGATGACATAATATGGTCCTAATGCATTTTCTCTTTTGACCTACATGTACATGTGAGACAGCTACAGAGTGGCAAGCCAGGAGAAAGGAAGTGAAAAGAAAGGCAGGGAGTGAATGCATGGATTCTCTTGGCCTGGAAATTGAGTAATATTGATCAGTATCACCAGTATTGATCAGACTGAGGGGGAGACCTGAGACCCAGTCACTGTGTTTATTGCTGTTAATAAGTTTCATCCCAAATTCATATGAGAAGGCATAGAATTAATATGAGAAGTGTTTGAGAGAACAGTCTTCCAGGAACGGTGATGGAAAGGGAACTGCAACCCATCAGCAAATGTTTCATATTAACTCCATAAGAAATCATCTCAAAATATGTTCTGCCTTGGACCACAGAAGAAAAGGGAGGTCAAAAAATCGCTAAACTGTCAATATAAATAGAGTAGATATGTGATGGAACTATGGAGCCACTCAGTACTAGCAAGAATATGGAACTTTCAAGATTTCCTAGCAGAAATGTGCTGAAAAAAACCCAAACAATAGGTGCCTGCTATGTTTTGGAGTCCCTAGAGTTAGACTGCAGCTGAGTTGGACATTAAATTCTGAAGGCTTTAACAATCTAAAATGTTAATTAACACGTGTGTATCTGAATGGAAATGGCCTCTTAATCCCCTTGGCTCTTTCCAGATCTGATTCAGAATAATCATGGACTTGGAAAAAGGCCTTTTCTTCCTGCTGAAAGAGATGTGTCCACTCTGCTTAAATCCAGTTACTCGCAAGGGAAATTTTGCATGGAAGACTGTCCTCTGATACAGCCTCCTTTGAATTTCCAAAATACCATACTGGCTGTTTATATGCTGGAGATGCTTTTGATCTTCGACTCTGCTGTTTTCGCGTTCTGGTTGCCCATTTAGAAGCAAACTTCTGGGGCTTGGCACAAGAGTTTGCCTAAGGGCTTTTTCATACATAGATTAACTTTGTATCTTTGGTTAATTTGGATTCATTTTCTTTGAATTGAAAACCAATTAGTTAAAGCTCTCTAAAGTTCTGTGCAGACACGTTTTAATTCCAAATATATGTCACTTAACTCAGATTAACTTTCCTTAGAGTTCTGGTGTAGAGAAACCCTAAGAAAATGTTATTATTGGGAAATAATTGGGTTCATCCCTCTTTATACTATCTGGAGAAGAAAGAGTCCAAAAATGGACCATCATTTTAAAAGGGAGTTATTTTATTTTTTCATAAGTATTTTTTCCCCATTTTACTTAGAATCTTCTACTGCTAGTAGGTCACCCAGTGAAGGTAATTCTAGTCTAACTATAAAACATAGGTGCATAACTTATAAAATATGGTTTTGTAGCAACCTAGGGTTTATCCTCATGCATCAGGTAACTGATAAGCAGATATTATTCTGTTGCTAGTGAAAAGTACTTCTTCATTGAAAGGAGAAGGATGAACAAAGCCTGCTATAGCCTGATACCTCCAAATGATTATATGAAATAATATTATATGAAATAATAGAATAAGACAAATATAATCATTCATTAGGGTATTATGCCAGATTGTTACCGGGAATACTAATTATTTTTCCAAATTACCAATTTATCACAAATTTTTATATTAGCTAACTTGCAAAAATAATAATAAAAAAGTTTTGATGTGCTCATACGGATTCACTATTTTGATAGACAAAGCAAAATTTCAGATTCATTACTGCAGACTGAGAGCCCTCTGATCTGATGATCATGACCATACTTAGCTGCATAGAATATATTCACCCAGTAAGAGATTGGTCCTACTGTAAATAACATGTGACCAAAACAGAGGAAGAATGAGGACATTTTGTTATAGTAAAAAAACAAATTAGGTGATTTACTCAATGTCACAAATAAAGATAATGGCAGAGAAACTGACTAAATCCAAATCTAAATCTCCTAACCCCAAGGCAGTAATTGTGGCCAAAAATCTGATTTTAGAAATGGTTTATATTTGAAAACGGCTCATATCCTAATCATTATCAATATAAAGAATAGTTAAATAGGTTCCTGTGTGTAATTAGCATTGCATTTGCCAAGAACATCTTCTATTATTACTGATAACATTTTGAAGGTCCTTGTTTAAATTCCAGACATATGTCTTAACTTGGTAAAGAATTCCATGGTGAAGAAATATTGATTTGGGATTGTTTTAACTTACATTGTTGCCTTTTTTTACTTGAGTAATATGGACTGCCTTATTCAGATATGTTTAGTTGTTTGCTTACTTTTTTAATGCATCCTTATTCTACATAATCTAAATCCTGATATAGTACTAAATATCATACTTGAAATTCTCTGGAACTGCTCCCTAGTAGCAATTAGAAGATTTCTCCAACAGTAAAAAATGAACGATTTTGCCCAAGGGTAGGCACATCAGTGTTCAAATCATGTCATTGTGTATTATTCCTGGCCTTTTCCTAGCAGAGTAAGCAGTCTAAGTGATCTCATTATCCAGCAGATTTGGGACCTTGGTTGATGTCAGTGTGAACTGATTAAAGAGAATTAGGAAGGACAGGCAAGGAGGGAGAGTTGCCCTTTGCAATAGAGAACAGCAGGACTGCCTGGAGCTCTGCCTAGGAATGGACAGTGAGCCTGCTGAGAGCTCATGGTTTGGAATTAGAAGGAAGACAACATGGGGGACATTGTTGTGGGTTTCTCCTACTGACATCCTGCTTAGGAAAAACTAGATGAAACTTTACTTAGACAAGTGGAAGAAGCTTCATGTTCACAGGCCTTGGTCTTCATGGGGGACTTTGATAACTTCAGTATCTTTCACTAGGTTTCTGGAATGCATTGATAGCAATAGCTTAGCACAGATCATCAAGAAGACAATGAGGGCAGATGTTCTGCTGGACCAAATACTTAGAAACATGGAAGAATCAGTTGGGGATGTGAAGCCTGGGGGCCAATGTGGCTGCAGTGACCATGCAATTGTGGAGGTCAGTATCCCGAGAGAAGGGTACAAGGCAAATAGCAAAACAACAATAGAAGAACAAGCAGACTTAGCTTGTTCAGGGACCTTTTTAGAAGAATTCCATGGGAGACTGTCCTGAAGGGAGGAGAGGTGATTTATTTATCAAGGATCACCTTCTTTAAGATCAAGAATGATCCATCTGATTAGGGAATACTTACACAAATTGAACATACACAAGACAATGGAACCCAAGGTGATACGCACCTGGTTGATGTCAAGACAAGGCCATTCTTGATTATCTTTGACTGATTCTAGCAGTCAAGAGAGATTCCCTAGGACTGGAAGAAAGCAAATGTCACTCCTATCTTCAAAAAGGAAAAGAAGGAGGATGTGGGGAATTACAAGCAAGCTGGTCTCACTGGGGTCTGTGGAAGGTGACAGAGCAAAAACTTCAGAAAGACATCTCTACACATGTGAAAGACAAAGGTGGTTGGGAGTGGTCAGTATGGATTTACAAGAGGGAAGTGCCTGACCAACTTGACAGCCTCATCTGATGAGATGACTGAAGGAGAGGAGATGGGCAAGTCCAGTAGCAGTCACATTTGAATCTTCACCTGTTTTGTGTAGGTGAAGATCCAAGCACTGTATTTAAGCTGGCAAGAAACAGATTTCCCACAATTTATGCATACAAAACTTACTACCTTTTGTACATTTCCAATATCTTCGAGTATCTCAATGTATCTAGGGTCAGCAATATTTTGTACTACCTATCTTCCCAACAAAGGACTGAGGGAAAACTCTCTGATGTCTGTCACTGAGATACAATTATCTCAACTCCAAGAGATCATTGTCCCTTGGCTATACCCTAGAGATAGCCAGTTTGTTTGCATTACATCAGACTAAAAAGAGAGTAGAAGAAAACTGAGAAAGGGTAGATAAAGAAACCAAGTACTAATGCTGTGTTTAAGAAACACTGTACGTAAGATATTCTAGGAATTAGAAGGGTCTTTCAGAAATACGGGAAGCTTCGGTGAGTGAAACCAGCAAGCACACACTTTACCTGAGGGGACAAGTCAGCAAAGAAGGAATCCATTGAAACAAGAAAGAGAAAAAGTGTGCTTTATTGAAAAAGCTACCTGGGAAATTTCTTGACTTCTTGCAAGTGTCTGACTTAATTTCAAATGAAATTGAGGATGTCACGGAAAGGAAATGTGTGCTGACATTTATTATTTTGAATAGACTTCTGCAGTTCCTATCCTGGCTCCAGTAGGCTGAAGGTCTTTTTAGAATTCACACAAAAGCTATCTATCAATTGGCTTCAAGTATATGTAGTCTCTGAGCAGTGATTTTTAAACCCAGATAACATAGAAAGCTGAAGGGAACTTTTAATGTAATAAGAAATTTCTGGTTGTAGGAGGGAATAGCTTCCTTAGACCAGCAGTAGTCTAAGGTGGAGGGAGCCCATAGGATCTGTGCTCTTGAAATTTTTGAAGAAACAGAGGAAAACAACAGTGCTTCTTTGTGAACAGTCCAAAGCAAGCTGCAGAATTTGTACACTGTACAGAGAATGTCTCTATCCCGGTCAATGTGATATATTCTTCCACTTATACTGGAAAAACAATTGGTTGATTTAGGTCATGAAAACACATTATGCCTTAGCTCATATTCCAGAAAAGTCTTATTCCACAAAAAGAAGAATTGTATTGTAATCTAATTATTCCCTACTTACACACTGTCAGGAAGTCTTGTGGAAGTCAATCAAAGACTACCTCTTGGCTGTGGTTTGAGTCTGTGTATTGGGTTTGGGTGAGCTGGAGTTAATGTTCCCCAGAGCAGCTCTTATGGTGCTGTGCTTTGTACTGGGAGGCAGATAAGACGCCAGTGTTGTGGCTGCTTGTTCTGGTGCTCTTCAGTGGCCCGACTCCTAAGTATGTGGGCATCCACATGACGTACCTTCANTGGGAAGTTTTTAAAAGATCCTTGATAAAGTCCACATTGTTCGTTCATTTTTCATATTTTGATGGCAGTGCTTTCCTACGTTCTATTGTATTTTTACTCCCATTATTTTACACTGGGTTTCTGGCTTTTACTTTTTCTTTCCCTTGCTTGTGTCTAAAGCATTTCAGGGACGGGAGTTTGTTCCTCCAGTACCTTTAGTAGAGTTAACAGATCATAGCAGTATATCTATGTCTTGACAGCTGTATCTGCACAGTTGTACACAGAAATTTGATCTTTAAGGTGTGGTCATATGAACTATCTATCTGAGTATGCACCAAGACTGGCAACTCTAGATCTGATCAGTGGTTTGATTGCTTGTCTGCTGTCTTGTCAATAGTAAATAGAATATGAAAAAGGTTAAGAGAAAAAACAGCATTATAAGATCAAATTCCTTGAGGAAATTGTCTCCTAATTGCCCCTTGAACTGTAATGGTCAAATGGGAAATTTGTGAAAGCTAGTTATCTTGTTGCCAGTATATTAAAACAAAACAATGAAAAAAACTAAACTGGCATAAATGTTTGAATTATCAATGTGTCAGTGTTGATGTTTTCATGCTGTGCTATAAAACAACATCAAATAAGCATTTCCATCTAAGTATTGAATTCAAAGGTTAATTAGTTGGGAGTTTTTTTCCGGTATAGTTAGATAGTCTTTCAGAATTACTTCTATTCCTGAAGAAATTAAAAAAAAAAAAAATGTCCAGTTTTGCAAATGTTGTGTCAGAGCTGAATAAGACAATGCAATTTGGGTCTGCAATCATTTTCTTCCAACAAGCCTTGATAATTTTTTCAGTATCATTACTAAGTGACTTAGAAAAAAATCTGCAAAAATATAGAAGTGTGACAACAGTCTGAACTTTTAATGTGCCTTGTTCTTTGTTTTATTCTTTTATTGGAAAACTCACCTTCATATGATAAAAGGCAATCACACCATGGTTTCATTAGTTGTTTGATGTAGGATGGGACATTGAACACACTAAACATTTAAACTATTTTTTTCTTTTTTTTGTTCCTTCCCCAATTTCTTTTGGAATATCTGCTGCCTATTTGGTGAATAATGACACTCATAGCTGTTCCCTCAAACTGTATAGTCAAAAATGGCAGTTGAGGCTGTCGTTTAGGAACTGCTGTTGAGATGCAATACATCCAGGAAGGCATGGAGCATACTCTGATGGTGACAGAATGGCTCTTCCATTCATGGCAGGCTTTGCCTCAGCACATGACATATGAGGGAGATTACAGGACCCCCACAGTGAATCTACATCATCTAAATTACTGACACCTGCTCCGCAGCATTGTCTCTGTATTTGTAAAGCATTTTACTATATCAGAAGTCCAGTAAAGGTAGTAGTTTATGGTTAAGCTTTCCTCCGACTTTCTTGGAGACTTGGGAAAAAAAAATTAAAAATCTATCAGTGCAAAGATGACTATTATGTACCAGGAGACAGCTGCTGCCCTGACAATTGGCAAGTGTGACTCAGTCCTTGTAAGTGTTTTATGCGTTCACAAAATTCCCAAATGGAAAAATCCAGATATAAGGCCTAAAGCAGTAGATGTGCCTTGTTCTGCTACCAGACAAGGAAGAATAGCAGCAGAGTGCCAGCTCCTAGGTGCCCAAGGCTCATGGTCCCTTGCAGTAGTAGAGCACAAAGTCTCATTATCAGATCCCAGAGCTGTTTTCATTAAGGTCAAAGGACTTTATCTTTCTGTCTTCACATAAATCTGTTGTAACATCGTTTTTTTTTATTCCCACTCCCCAGAACTGGTGACAATTCAGCCTGTGTCAATTAGTTCATTTGAACTGGAACCTGCAGCATTTTATCGTGGTTTGCCGAAACAACCCTTCTCAGTAAGTATTTCAGAACTGATCTCTTAGAGCTGAAAAACCTTATTATTCTTAGACGTTTAAAAATGTGCTTAAAAATTGTCTGGGAATGATTTATAGTGCTGGCTGGACCAAGTACATTTCAATATTAATGCATAAATCTTCTAACAAATACAGAGTTATAGGCAGAAAGGAGTGTTTTCCTTATCTAAAATGAAAATATGTTTGGATTGATGCCTACAGTTAAATCTTGCTCAACACTTTGATCTTATGTGAGGAGATTTCATAGTTTTTATTATCCTTGACTTTGAAAACTCATATATGCTTTAAAAAGACTGATGACAACACTTGCTTATCAGATTCTGAGAATGAACATGTACTGTGGCTTACGGCAATGATGAAGAGTCATTTTATTGTAAGAACATGAAACCAAGCTTATTTTGGTAAAGAAAACAATATTATACTTGCAATGACTGCCTGAATCTGCTCTACTGTGAATCTTCTACAGTTTCTCCCTGTTTCTTTCTTTCTTTGCATGCCTTTATTTCTTGCTGCCCTTTTAGAAAAAAAAACCTTTGCATATCCTCAGGGGCTACTGGTACCTCTAAAATATTTTCATATATTTAATATGAATCTTAAAAATATGTACAGAATATTCTTAAATATATTCAAATACCCCGCTCTTAAGATGACACGCAAATTTGTTGCTATGTACACAAAATCTCTATACTAAAATATATCTTTTCTTTTTCATTTTCCATAATTTGATACTGACTTAGCTATAATGTACATTCGAATACTGAGTATTGACCATTTATATGCCCCTGGGTGTGGCTTTCAATCCACTCAGTTATGTAAATCAAGTTACCTTCGCTGTGGGAGCTGTACATCTGAAATTATTCATTTTCTTTCATAAATTCAGTCCAAATTTCTACCTGTTTCTCCAGGTTGTGATTTTAGAGAGCAATTAGTCTGCCAAATGTAATTTAAAAAAAATATTTATTTTTTTTCTCATTTATCCTAAGTAATCTTTGTCAGGTAGTCTTCATACAGCTAATTCAAAAGATTAAATGGTTGGTAATGAACTTGCATGCATATTTCAATTTTAATCCTACATATTCGCACTACTTAAAATAGTCACAGTACCCAAGAAACAAATGTGGGGATATAATCCTCTGTCAACACAATCTATTTTTTAGCCTTTAACAAGAGTTGTATAGCACTTTCTCATTAACTGACTGAGGGACCATGCACTTCCTTATATGCCCATTGTTATCATGTGGGCTGATGTGATTCCTGCTTCAGTCGTCTTACCTCAGTATGAAACGTGCAGTGCAGAGAAGTTTCAGAAGGGCAGAAACCATATTTACATAAATACAAGAAACAGGGCCCGATTGTCCTTTACCTTTAAATTTAGACATGCAATATAAAGTATAAATATAAGGATGTATAAAGGAAGTACAAAGCACTTGCAAGTGGGCATTATCACAGTTTAAACATAGACTGAGATACATTTATGCCATTAATCACTTTAGTGATGCCTTAGTCTATGTAGCTGGCAGGTTAGAAGAATTACTGTTTTCCTGAGTCACTTGCATTTTTAGATCTATTATCTTTTTTGTTCCCTTTTCTTTTCTTGGAGCTGTAATAACAGGAAACTTCTCTGAGAATGCTGACTTAGGATCTAGTTCAAAAGAATTGGGGAGTCTGGTTTAAAGCTTTTGGAGAAGATATTATTTCAGTTTTTACATCTTACTGTCTCCCCTTCTTTTTTCCCAAACCAATTTCTTCTCCATAATAAACATTATAATTTCTTTGTTCCTTTATATATCTCTTCCATAATATCTACAATCAAATCTCATATATATACACACATAAATTTTAATATAAATATTTAACAATAATGTTAAACAATATAAATTGTCATAAAGATTATTTAGATAAACACTTTTATTTATACAACGATAAACTTGATATAGTTATAAATATATGTATTTAATGATTTCTATAAATCTGAAGCACATGTAATTATCCTATTTTTAAGATAAATAACATATATAAACTCAATATATGTAATATCTTTACACATAGATCTTTGATACAGGGTTCATCTTGAAGAGATTGATACTTGCCCAGAATCTACTCATTCTTATTGCTGATTTTTTAATTAATTTAAGTAGTAAATGTCCATGCACATTTTGTTAGTGCCCGTCTGAGAGTACTCCTGGACTCTCTCTTGCTTCCTTTGAGCAACACTCTGCAGCCCAACCTCATGCACTGCATCATGGTCAGCCTTAGACAATACTGGTCTTCAAAAATGCTGATCTTCAGAAATGTAGGCATAAACCTGTATATTAACTAACTTAACATCTTCCCTGTTTGATCATTTTTTTAGAAATCAGGAGACAGCAAAATCTGCATTTCCATTTTTTTAATGTGACTGTAGCAGTCCCTTCCTACATGTTAATATACACAAGCAGAGAATAAATGACCCCAGTTCTGCCATTATGTTGATAATCTGGAAAATTTTGTATAGTATACCTGCTTTTGTTAGGGCTACCTTATTTTAGCAATGAGCTCACCAGGGTCTCCATTCCCACCCCATTTTAATTTTTTTTCTGAGAACACCTGTGGAATCCAACTGTAGAAAAATACTTGGTATCTTCCTTTTCCTCCCAATGTCTTATCTTGTAGGCCAAGGATTTGTATATAAAATTAGGATTTCATCCTTTTCTGTTTTTTTTCTTCCTTGTTTCTTTCCTTATTTTTTTGGTTTTGGTTTTTTGTTGGTTTTTTTTTGGCCTCTGAAGACTCCAAGAAGTATGTGCATTTACAACTTTGAGTATTTGCCTTAGGATGACAGAAACTTTCATTGATGAGGCTTTTCCAACCTAATTCCATATTTTTCACCTCTGGAAGATGAATAGAATGTAATTACACTGGTATTTTTTTCATAGAATCATAATATCATGGAACAGTTTGGTTTGGAAAACACCTTTAAAGATCATCTAGTTCAACAGTCTTGCAATGGACAGAGACATCTTTTACTGTCCTTCTAATGATTATACCCTCCCTTTAGAGAACACAGGGAGAACTTGCTTTAAAATAAAAGATATGCATTCATTCTGAGTAATTCATGTATCTTTCCAATTATTCTTTATGTTTAATACTTGGGAACTCTCAGCAGATACACGTTCAGTGCTGTAAACCTAAGATTTACCTGTAATCTTGTTGCTTCCGTTGTTTGGGGGAAGTTAGGCAGGGTGTTTTAAGTTGTTGTTTGTTTGTTTTTCTCAGACCTAAGTAGCATCACTGTTCCGGTTACCACCTTGGCTTGAGCACCTGTGCCCAACTTGAAATTAAAAAGTGTTGCATTTGTTTTCAAGCTGACAGTTCATTCATCTTATGCTGCTACCTTGGCCATTACTGCAACAAAGACCAGCTCTCAGCTAATGGCTCTGTAGTCATCCTCTTTGTCCTTGCTATTTATTCATATTCTACTGGTACTTGCAACCTCTGGCAACATGATAAAATCCACTTCATTTCTTATATCTTCTTCCAAAAACTATCAATTACAGTGGTGAGTGTTTTTGCTATAGGGTGTGCATGTTCATGTGCCACTTTTTGAGGCTGCCAGCTTCCTGTTACAGGTCCCTTCACTGGGAATATTTTACATTCTGTACAATCTCCTCATTTTCAAGGGCATCATCTGCACTCCATGAATGTCACTCAGGATCGTGATTTGCCTTTTCTTACGTATTACTGGGTTACTTTGTGAGAAATTAACAATTCTTAATTTCCAGAAATCCCAGTTGTGGTTTGACCAAGGTCAGAGCCATGATCTGACCTTTTTTATGGGGACTCAGCCTCTAGTAGTGTAAGAAAGACTGACTTTCCACATCAGATCCATCAAAGTCTCTTCAGTTTTTCACCTTCTTTGGCCTGCTCTTTGAAAATGTCTCATTCTTGTCTCAGGTATTCATGAAGTACATTAGTGATCAGTATTACAACTGGCTTCTTCTACTTAAAACATTGTTTGTCATAAATAAAGCCACTTTCTAGCTGTTATTTCTTTTTGACTAATACACATTGCTTGTAGATAAAGGTATGTTATAGCTATATTTCACCCTTGGTAGCATTACAAATCACTCTCTTCTCCACATACTTTCTTAGTTTAATTTATTCCCAGTCAACAATCACTCCTAGCTGATAACTCCAAGAAAAGCCTGCACCATGCAGTGTCTTAACATCTAACAGTGTGGTCCTCTGAAAGATTTTTGGGGTTTGGCCCCCATAGAGGGACAGTTCTTTGTGTGAGAACATAGTCTTAACTGCAGCACTGAACCAAAACATGTATTGGAAGCCATAGAGAGGGTAATTTCTTAGTCAGTACCCTGAATGCACAATTTTCCTACTCAGCCATTCCTGACCTGCATCTCTTAATTTCCTGACTTTAAGAAAGGTGTTGAGACCACCATATTAATTTTGAAATATGTTTAAATTAAATTTGAAATAGGTTAAAATTAAAATTAACAGTAAAAATGTGAAATTGAAAGGAGAAGGTAGAGAGAAAATAGTGTCAGAAGTTATTAGGGTAGGTATGGAAAATAAAACAGAAATCATTGATATTCCACTGTATAACACTGTCATGTATTCATATCTTGTTTACTGATTGCAGTATGCAAGACAAGAAAACTAGAATGGTAGAGCAAATGGTTATGAGAGTGATGCTGAGCATGGAGCAGTTTTTCCTATTTGGAAAAGAAATCAGTGAAAAACATAGTAATAGCAAATTAAGCGTGGTAGGGGAACAGGAACAAAAACAGGAGTAATTCAGAATTTCTCCCAGCACCAAGGTTACACAACAGATGTAGGCAGCAGATATAAAACCAACAAAAGAAAATGTATTTTCCAAGAAAGAGAAAAATTCAAGGAATCATTGCCACTGGATTTTTAAGGGCTAAAAGTGTAAGGAGCTCACAACAAGATTTGACATATTCAAAGAAGACAGGATGATTAACAGCTGTCTACTAAATATAATCATCTGGATGCATCCTCTGGTTAGGCGTGCTCTTCATCTACAATTGGGAAGGTGTATTAGGGGAACTATCTCTACAATTAACTATCTTACTACCAAATTTTTTTTTCTAAAGACTAGTGGTGCCCATGATCACAAATACTTGGTCTGAAACTATATTCATGCAAATCAAGAAGCTGAGCACCTTCTTCTTCACGTGCTTGCAGATCAGCATTGCATTACTGTTGGTGAGAGATGTGGGGTACCATCATAAGTTTTTCAATCACCAGAAAACTGTCCAGTCCTTGAAAAAATTACTGTCTGAACCTCTGCAATTGACCATGTATATATTTTTATTAATCTCGATAATGTGCAAATACAGATTAAAAATGAAAAAAAAAGCAGCAGCTATCTTATACAGAAAACTCCTTTGCCTGTTCGTCCCATGAATGAATACACATTGTTTAATAAACTTGCAGCAGCAAAGTAGGCAAGGTTTTAATTTAGAAAATTATTTAGTGTCATATACCTGAAGGAAGGATACTAACGTTATGTTTTGATACAAATATCCTTTCAAATTCCAGAAGTAATGCATACAGAATGTAGCACATAATCAATATTTAATTGGGATAAAAATATTTAGGATTAATTATTATGACAGTTTTGTGCATTTATCATAAGTTATAAAGGAAACAGTTGTCTGATTTTCACATTGTTCTTACCTTTTACTTCTCCCAGTAATAGACTCAATGTAGCATAAAACATTTTCTTTTTCCAAATTTTGAAATAAAAACTGGGAGCTTTTTCTTACCTGCTCAGATTATGTATTGCAGAAATGTCAGAGAAGATACTGCTGTTAAGGAAATGACACAAACTCAGCACTGTAATTACCTAGTCAATGCCAGTTACCATTTCTGTTTATTTTTATTGTGATATGGACAACTGACTATCTTCTGAGTAAGCTCCATTGTAAGTAAGTACTAAGTCACTGGACGAACATATAAACATAGCGTATGCATAAAATACATTTATGGGCTCCTATACATACATGAATAACATCTTTGTGTAGGCTCCAAGCTTTGGCTGACCACATACCTTATTTGTATATATCCTGATCTACATAGTAGTATAATTAAAGGAATTGAGGACTTCATACATATGTAATAAGTGACTCCTTTTGTGGTTTTGCTTCCTTTTTAGGCTACCTTTTGGAGAAAATATGAAGATGACATTGACTTCTCTCAGGTCTACTACATCAGGATAATTGCAAACTAAAGAAGATTCTGCTCTCTAACTTCTTCAGCATTTATGTTAGAGAGTACTGCTCTCAACACAGCTCTGAGCAAGGGACAGGGACATCAGTCTTATTACAAGAGCAATAAGCAACTGATTTTCAGCATGACTGGTAGAAAGGATAGATTTCTACTTTAGGCCGATATACAGCTTACTATGGTTGCTTTGAAAATATCCCAGATAACATTGAGAAGGATTTGTTCAGCTTCACCTTGCTGTTAAACAGAAGACACATCTATTATTTCTATGCATCCTATTCTTCAAGCAAAATTTCTTGTTGAACAGTAGGCCTTAAAGAATTTTCCATCTTGTTTTAATATTTTCATTACATCAACACAACTTTTGGAACTTTTGGAACTGAATGATACTGAAAATCTGTAGGTCTTTAATTTCAAAATAGACTTCACCACAGAAACAGCTGGATTTAGTTTGACAACAGCTCTTAAATGTTTCAATCACACTTACTTTTGAGCTCTGACTCTTGAGCATATGGTGATGTCCAGTAGCATCTTATTTCCAAAGCCCCTAATTCAGCAAACACAGCTCCTATTGGTTTTCTTTTTGTGTCTACCTTTCTCAAGATCATGCTCTCCTTGCATTTTCAGGCTCAGACAGCTGTCAGAAACAACACCCTATCAGGCAGCTCTTTATAACCAGTGGCATGATTGTTGGATTCATGTGACTTATTTTTTAACATGAGTAGGACTTGGACATAAATTGGCAATAATACAGTCTTCCAAAAGTAACTGGAAGCTAATAGATATTCCTTCATAATTCCATTATAATTTTTTGACCAGAAATGGATGTGGTTGTTTACAAATGGTTTGCTAACTTAAAGTTAGTATACTTGCCTTAAAGGTATTAGAAAACAAAAATAGTATATTGGATTCATTAAAGCTGCTTCTATTTTTAAGACCTGAAGTATGAAAACATCTACCATTGAGTAGCTTCAGTCTCAAAGATTCTGAAAAGTGGAGAAAACACTGGACTTGTAGAAAGAATGAAATAAATCCTGGGAGTGGGTAAAAAACATGCTAACATATTCCAGTTCCAGCTCCCAGAGAAAGGAAAGATCCCTCTAACTTACTTTTATTTTCTTGTTCAGAGGTGTAGGAAAGGAAAATTGGAAAGCAGATGGAAAAAAAAGACTTCTAAAAGTCAAGGTATTCCTTGAGATATTTAGAAAACATATCCAATGATCCTAGGAAATTGTATAACTGAAAAAATGCAGTGGCTTTTTACCATGCTGGGTGGTCAGTTCTCTTCCTATCACTCCTCATGAGTTATAGTTACTGTAATCACATTCTTCTATTTTTTAATTTTTTTTTTCAAAATTATTTGGAGAGCAAGCATGCTTCTCTGAATAAACAGGAGTGGTAGAAGCTTGAGCAGAAACCTGGTAAGAAGGGGTAAGAGGGAGAGAACGCGGTGCTAGAATTTTGCTCCTTACCCTAATACTGAGCAGCTCATTGCTAACCTGTCCTGATGTTCTTGGCGTGCATCGAATATCTCATAAAGAATGGGTGCAGGAACACACTATCACGTGGTCAAAGCAAAGACACTGGCTGCTACAGTGAAAGAGCCTTGGCATTCTAGAAAATCCCACCCTAGCCTGCGTCACATTTGTGCTTTTGTGCAAGATCTTTGCGTCAAGGATCATGTACTTCGCAAAATAGTAGCTAAACTCTTCATGGAATATTTTTATTTTGTTTGATCGTTTAGTTAACTGTAAAAAGCACATTAGGTCCTACAGACTCTCTTTTGTTCCATTTGTATCATGCCACTTTTTAATCTACCCACAACCATCCAAAATGTTTTCCTGTACAGTATATCTTTAGGAAATGATGCCCTTATTGATTCACCTACTTTGACTGTCTGAATAAAGAATATTCTCAGAGTACAATAATATGCAGCACAATATGGCCCATAAGTCAGCTATCATGGTCACTTGCCTTTGACTTAATTAGCAGACTTGCATGGCTGGTTCTCTTCTATCTTTCCAATGATAAAAGCTCGGTTCTTGAAGAAGATGACCGAATATGCCATATGTAAAATGTGCTGAAAAGATGTGGTTCTTGCCAACACTGAAACACAAAAAAATACTTAACTCTTTCCCTCCAAGTTTAATACAAAAGAGGTGAAGAAAATACACATAAAAAGTAAATCCAGCTCAATGATCAGTCACCATTCCTGAGGCAGTAAACCAGAGAGACAGCAGGAAGTAATGTGTAGAAAGAACTTCAGAAATCTTAAGAAATACAAAAGACTTGCCAGAACATACCATCAGTGAAAGGAGAACGTCCAGAAAAATACAGATCACTTGAGGAGAATGGATCTAAGAGTTACTGTAAAATATATTGGAAGTCAGTAAAACTCAATGGTCCTTTACAATAAAGAGGGCATCAGAGAGTGTCTGGATAAGGAAACTAGTGACCGAAAGAGCTGCAGGATGCCAGACAGGAATCTGAATTTATAGTATCACAGAGACAAGATGCAATTATAGGTGGATCATTATCTGCAAAGTGCTGTGTATCAGCGTATACTTTTGAGATGAAAAGAATGAGCGTGTTTTCAGGTAACAGAACCTTTTTTCTTTAGGCAAGGAAAATCACATAAGCTGTGTAAACATGAAAGGGGCCCTCTAGAAATTATCTCTGACTGAAATGGCTAAATCACCCAGTACTTGCCTACCCTGATGTCTGGAAAGTTTCTGAATATCTCTCTAACCCCAAGATATATTTCAGGGTCTGGGCACCTGCTGGGCATGTGTCTCCTGGAGGGGAAGCAGAGGCGTCTGCTGCTACGGTCTTCGCAATACTTTAAAGCATCAACATCTTTCAGCACAAAACCAAAAGCTCTCACACTAAGTTATGATAGAATGAGTCCCAATGCCAACTGGAACAAAAACATCCTGATGGTAGTTAGGAAGTCAGGCAAGCTGAGATACGATCAGCCCTTATTGAAAACTTGGTTTCAAAGCCCAAGTGCTTACAATGTCAAAGAAAAATATTTTCAAACCTACCTAATGTCTCTCCTATCTGGTGATTGCTTGTGACAAATAAAATCGCACAGCAAAAAGGGTTACATGACAGTGTGTGTACTCTCTTCGGTGGTGGGCGTAAGGCTCAGCATGTAGTTCAGAAAAGCAATGGGATTTTTTGTTTGTTTTATGAAAGCAGGAGTAGTAACAGCATCAAATGTTTGAAGGCCTTTCTAGAATTCAGATTATTGTACTCATTTGCTAATTTTAATATTTTTAGCAAGTATTGCTCTTTGACCAAGGAACTCAGTCCATTTCAATTTGTAAGGTGCTACAGAAATGCACAAGACACCAAAACTTCATAGGCTAAAGGAATACTCATGATTATTCCGCCCTTCCCCTTTCCTAACATAAGGTACAAAACCACACAGATATTTCAACATCAAATCTAAAAATCATGGGAGACTACACAACATAGTATCTGGATAGCATACATCTTTAGGAAGGTCCTAATCTGATAGTATCAAGCCATGGAGAGCTCCTTTCACTTGCTTGAATGTAACAAAATATACAAGCGAGTCTGAGAGGCAGGGAAAGGACAGCAGCAAGGGCAGAGAGAGGAGAATAACATGGGAGTAAGTGATAAAATCCAGCTGTTAGAGAACAAGAGTGTGGATAGTCTAAGGGGTCATAATCTCAAAATTATTTTCCTCACTAAATAAATATCAGCTGCAGTTCAAAATTTGGCAAATACATATCCTGAAATAAAGAAGTAGCCAGGGAGGCAAGAAGATACCGGATGCTACAGCAAGAATTAACTAGGCACAACAGGACAAAATTAAACTGATAAATGAAACAACATTGTGAAGCTGTAGAAGCTGTTTAAATATGTTGCTTTATGCGCTTAAAATAGGACTGCATGATGCCTAATACTCCCTTCTGGGAGGGATGAGAACATGGACTAGGTGACCTAGTAAATCTTTTCTCTGTGAAGCTCTGCCATAGTTTTTAGGTGAATGTCCTATCTCAGCTAGGCAGTATTCATCCACTTTGGGAGTTTGTGAAATACCATACACTATTTGCCTAGAGCAGCTGACAATTAACAAAGACTTTCTGTGCAAATGACAATCACGTTAAAACAAAGTCAACCTCGTTATACAATGTACAGAAAACTGGTTACGGGAACCACTGCATTTTGGTAATATGCTAGGAAGACTTTTCTAAAGAAAATTTTCTATAAATCTCTATCCTTTTGATATATCTTCAGCATATGCAACAGAAATATCCCTTATACAGGCCAGTAATTTTCACAGAAGAAAAAGCCTGTGAGACTACAGGACGGGCAGCTAGAAGTACTATTTCTCACCTATTGCTTGCCATCCATTTCATATACTCACTAAATTCTCAAAAGATTGTGGTGAAAGTTGCATCTGCAGAAATGCCACCTTGAATTCACTCCAACGGCATAATGCATAGGTTGGATTCTCCTGCTTAAATAGAACCTAACCATTATCCTCTCATAACAGCAATTGGATTATAGCAAGGAACTTGAACAAAGTAATGATGGACTTGCTTGGTTATCATATGAATAACTTACCTTAAAAAAAAATAGTAAGACAGATCATTGGCCCACATTCCAAACAGCTGATGAACAGATTCCTGTTGACTTCACTGGGCTTTGGATTATATCCACTGCCATCAAGATGAAAAATTGTAGGCACTTAAAATAAAGGTCCTGGATGGATTGAAAAATTAAATTTATTACCCATCTAAAGACATATCTGGAGGAAATTAGTATGCAGTATATTGCTATACACAAGCAACCTCACATTCAAATTCAGGCTCTGATTTGTTGGTAAAAATATAATTTAATAGAAACCATCATAGTTCTTACTAGCTGTGTTTAGTTCTGAAATCAACTGCTTTCTAAAGTGAATTTGGACTTTATATATACATAGAGAACTCAATTAGTTGTTGTTCACAAATAAGCTCCCAGATAGACACAGAATAAAAGATAACATGCAATACAGGAGTGAAAGCAAGAACCGTTAATAGCATGTGGTCATCAGCAAGATATTTTTTTATATCAGTCCTCTACTGGGTATAAAGTTGATTTGCAAAATGCCAAAAGAGAATTTAGCTACCAGGAAATTCTTCATAGTACTGTGAAGTAAAATATATTAAATGGTTTGTCAAATTATATGTTTGCAGAAAGAGAGGGGTCTTAACACAGAACATCCCATACTATCACATTCAACATGGATTGTTGAGAGGAAAGGTGAATGTGAAATCATGAAGTGCTGCTGATCTGCAGAACAAGGAATTATTCATGCTGCAAACAGACCACCTCATGAAAATGAGTGTATATTATAAATGCGACTTTCTTTTTGGTAAGAAGAAGACACTGCCCATATCAAGATGGTGAGAGTGAGAACTAGTTTCTGTCAAACCTGGCACAGAAGAGGGTTGGTGAGTGACTATATTTCCATGCTTCAAGCACCAAAGAAAGCAAGGGAGTGAAAATTAAAAGCAGTTTCTACAGTCAGTGGTGCAAACATGTCTCAGGCTGCTGAACAGACACCAGTAACTATGTAGAAAAACAATCTCACTCTTCAAAAACACATATTTGCCAAAATAACTATACTCACTAGCCAAGTTTACATATTGAGTTGTTTTAGTCGTTTTATGGAATAGACCAACATCCTTTTTTCCTCTGTTAAGATACATATTATCAGGGTAGGATTAAAATGTCCGGTGTGTGACTCTCCACATCCAGGACCTTAGTGACGGTAGCACTAATTAGATTAATCCTCCAACCCCAAAGACACAGGTTTTGATAGGATCTGGAACAGCTTTTGTGCAAAAGTGGGAGCACAGCAGTTTATGGAAAAAGTTTATCCTTTTATTCTGCAAAGTCAAGTTATAGGTGTAATTCTCGCCCTTAGAAAAATTCAAGGAATGAAACAACTGATGTGAAGCTAAAAGGAGGTGATGTTAGAGTGTTACCACAGCTCTACTATTTTTACCCAGCCGATGAGACTGACTGGCTGTGCAAGGGAATAGACTGCCTCAAGACCCCATTTGCTACCAGCCTCTTGGTTGCAAGGATATATAAAAATCTGAATTTTCTCTTTAACAGCTGAGCAACTACAAGAGATTGTGTTAGACTGAACTGAATTCTTTGGGATTCTTGAGCTCCTCTTTGTTTTGTTTCTTCTGCACTCTGTGGTTTTTTTTCCTCCTAACCTGTTGATAAGTCTTAAAATGAAAATTTGAGGTTTGTTTCTCAACTTTTCCAGATCCTCTTTCCCCTCTCCCTCCCCATTTTTTTATTTTATTTTTTTTCTTAAATTATGGCTTGATATGTCATAAATCATTTCAGTATCCTCCAAATTGGATTTCTGTTGAACTGACTATTCAAAAACATTGCTTAATCATACCCACTGGGAATAATTGGTTCCCAGTCTTCCCTGAAAGGATGCTGTTCCACACTCACAGCTTGGAGAAGTCAGAAAATCACACCATTCTCCCAATGCTGAGAGGTTACTGTGTTTTAAAAACTACAACTGGAAAATTTTAATAGTCTATGAAATCCATACAACAAACAATTTCTTGAAAAGTTTGTTAAACAGTTATAGACCTCACATGTATGAAAAATAGTTATAGATCACTGTACATATTGTTCAATGATGCATGAGAATGATGATCGCTAACCACTTGAACGATTTCTCCAGTTGTCAGACGTAGTCATAGTAAATGAACATGCAAAGCAAGCAGATAAATTTGCATTTTTTGCCAAGAAAGATATAAATGTATTTTTTTTTTTATTTACTCTTTGGTTCCTGCTGCTCTGGTCTGTATCTAAATGTACTCATTATTTGTCTTGCTTACATATGATAACATGGAAGATTCTTTCTTCCAAATGCAGAACTGTTATTCCACCACCAAGCAAGAAATTACAATCAGGTATCCATTCACACCCCACAGATCTGTATTTAGTTTGATCATTTCTCAGATCAAAGCTTTTTTTAATCCTATCTACTCTGTTTCTCCTATGAATATACCTTTTTGCATTCCTTAGATGCCAAATTTCTACCCCAAACATTTGGACATTATATTGTGTGGCTTGATATTTGAAGTCTTTCTAATAGTTAACAAAGACAAAACCAGAAATGGACCTTGAAGGTCAGGCCTTAGCACCTCATGTGTGTTTCTTACTGTGACACACACTGCCTTTCGTAATAAGTATTACACTACCATCACCGCTAAGCAAAGAAATTTAGAATTGGCCAGATGGTTTTCAATCCCTATGTTTGCAAAAACGAATATTTATGTAAGAAGACATTACAGGGGAGTCTCACTGAGAGAGCAGCTGTAAATTATTCAGGCATTCATCTGTAGAAGACATCTCCATTCTTAGCACATGTTTATAATTGAAACATGGTCCAACTTTTCCAAACCTCTACCAAGTGACTCACAAGGACAGTTCTATGTGTGGTGCATGCCACGCCATCCTGAAGCTAACATTCTTTCACTTGGAGTCGTTTACGTCCACCCAGCATGGGGATGTTTTGAAATCAGCTCTCATTTCTTTGGCGAAGCCTTCAAAGTTCCTTCGCTCAGCTGTTGTGCTGTACATATCTTGCATTTGCATCTGGCATTTTGCATATTACATATTCTGGGAAGCTAACCTGAAGACAAAGCAATTTGGGGGGATGAAGGCCAAACTATGCATATTTCATGTTTCATCGCATCCACTCTACTGGTATTTTTGAGGCAGCATGCAATAAACCCTGGTGAGCAGTTCTGTAGTGATGGATGCAAACAGATTTTTGGTGATGTGCTAACTTCAGATCATAAAAAGAGAGGACTTACGAGGTGGAAAGCAAGAGACTGTTAAGGGAACCCAAGCACTTACAATAGCTCTTTGCTGAGACTTGTTCAACTTTTCTGAAGTTAAGAAGGGGAGCTGCAGATGGCTGGATTGGTGACTCGTTGAAGAGTTTACTCTGAGGTGTTACATTTAATGGTAAGAATAAAATGAGAAATGTATTTCTCTCTTCTAAAGTTTAAAGGCCACTTGAGAACAATGTGGCTCAAGTTTCCATGCAAGATTTAATTGCAATTAAGATTTGTATTAAGGGATAGGTACAATGTTATAAAACTTTTATCATGCTACTTATGGGGATTTTAGTATACTGTGTATGGGGATTTTAACACTGTGCACATTTGGAGTTTGAAGTAAAGTATCTGAGGGTTCAGTAAATGTAGGCATTTTAATGAATTGCTTAATGAATAAATGAAGTGAAGGGGGGCATTTTAATGAATCGCTCCAGACTGGAACCCATGAATGCAAAGAAATTTTCAATGAATTTTTAATAAATAACAGTGAGGATACCGTGAGCAGTAGAAAAGAGTTAAATACAACTGTGAGCAGTAAAAAGTATTATTGAATGTGAATGCTCATGTGCCAAGTTAAAATCTTAAATATAAATTAAATAGGAGAGATTTATACAGGCTGTTTCATAGTGTCCCATCATGATATCCACTATGCATTCCAGGCCTCATTACCCTTTCATTATCTTCCTCAGCTGTGTCTGTGACCACACTAGCATGTCTTTGTTTTTTTTCTCTATTTTTGTCTTTCCTTCATTCCCTTCTTTCAACTCTTCATTGTTCCCACAGGATGTATTGGCATTTTTTTTCTAAAGGCAGTGCCACTGAATGAGGCTGATCACTGTAGGCACACTCTAGTAGACTGTCCCTGCTTTGGAGAGTGAAACATATTAAGTATGCCCTCCAATAATGAAAATACCATCTTTCAAAAGTGTACCTATCCAGCTACCAATACTATATAGTGATCTCATTTGCCAGAATGATGTCTTCAGAGCAGGGAATAGGGTGAAAGAGAATCACAGGCACTATGAAAAGTGCCAAGTGAAAGTATTGCCATGCAATCTGTGCACCAAATTAAAGCATATCCTTTGGCTTGTTTTTCTAAAACGAAACCATTCATGGATCAACATAATGGGTGCTACAAAACAGCTAGAATTCTGCAGTAACCAAAATACCTTTCCCCGCCGGAAACATTTGTGTTGTGTGACTTGGCTCGTTTACTGTTTTATACTTTATGTTGGTTAAAGGCTCAGAACATTTTCTTTTCTCCCTGTAACTACTTGCCTCCGTTTAGGGTTCAGGGCAAACTCCACAGAGCAGAATTGCTGTGCGCCCCCTCTCTCCCTCCCCCTTCCCTCCCAAGGGAGGATACAAAGGGAAAAGAGGAAGGAAGAGCCTCACACCAAATTGGAAGTTAAGACTATGAACAAAATTTAATAGGTAACAGATAAACAGGGAGAAGGAAATATTAAGGGAAGGAGGATATACAAAACCAGTCCTGGGATGGCGATGGATTGTGCAGAGAATGTGGAGCCAGGCCTAGCTGAGCTAGATTGCTGTCCCACAGCAGCACAGCTCAAGGGCAAGAGAGAGGAAGGGGTGAAACCCGAACCTTCCTGTCCTTTTATAGAGTGTGGCAGGGAAGGGGAGGGAATACCACGTGTTCGTGTGCCCCCCCCCCAATCTGTTAACTCTTAANCCCCCCCCCCCCCCCCCCCCCTCAATTTGTTAACTCTTAAACCACAACACTACTACAACAGGGAAAAGTGTGTTTCCTTTAAACTTAATGCTCAATTCACCCAGTGCCAACATTTTAACTCTGGTTAATTTGGGGCTATTAGAGGTAGGAAGTTGAAGGAAGTGGAAGGAAGAGCAAATGTAAAAGCATGGGGAGCAGTAAGTAGGGGGCAGGAAGCGTGGAGTACAGATGTACCAATACAAAGAAAAGAACTGCGAAGCCCGTACATGTCTAGCACATCTGGATACACAGCAGCTAAAAGGTTTGCTTCCTCTCAGTTTGAGGTAACAGCACATTAATTTCTCACATACATAAAGCAATGGAATTGACCCTCTTTCCTAGCCAGCACTTCCCTGCATGCAGCCTCTATTTTATAAAACAAATATTGGGGAAAGAAATGTAATAAGATAAAAGGAAGCAAAGAAGCACATCCTACAATGGCAGACACCTGATTGCATAGCACCAAGGTGTTAACGTCTCCCTGCCTATACTATCTCCTGCAGGTGACTCTCCTCCCAGTCTGGGTTACCTTTGCAGCTCAGGCAAGACCTCTTGGCTGTGATCCTCTGAACTTTCAGTGCTCCAGTCAGATCCTGGATTTCAGTAACAAATTCTGTCCATCCCATGTTGTGGGCAGCAACCACAGAGATGTGTGTGGAAGGGGGTGATCAAATGCAGTGTCTCAGCAATGGGATTTCATCACAAGTATACAATCCATCTGCTTATAATAGATACTAATTTTGTGAAGTCTCTCACAAAATATGTTTCTTTCCTCCACACATCTATATGAATCTATAGTGCCTTTATTGTGGCATGGTCTTGACATCAGTTTTGCTCATGTATCTACCTGAAAAACTGAGCACTGATATAATTTCATGCAAGCATAAGCTAATGCATGAGATCTGATTCAGGTACCTGAACTTATGCAGAATAGGCTGTGGCTGTAAAGTAGCACTGAATAGCATAGTCTGGTCTAGGCAGTATGACCTCTCAGTAGCAGGGGACCACAGTAGAGGACTTTGCATGTGTTCAACCACCCTTTACAAATAAACTTCACTGTTGTGGAAAATACCACCTCACTGAAAGCTACTTCCACCATGGGCTTATTATTGCACACAAAAACAGTGGATTGGCAACAAGAATATTGTTTGAGAACACTAGCTATTTTAACATAGAAGGGTACAAGCTAACCAGAAAAAAAAGAAAAATTCAAATATAGGCAGGCCTTCAGCTGATACAAACTGACAACTAATCAAATTATTTCAGTCTGTCATTATTGTTTCCACACGACAAGTATACCTGTGCTCTCATTTTAAGCTAATTGTCAGTTAGATTTTTCACCTTCACTTTCTATCATGGCTACAAGGATTAAGGGTAAACTAGGCACTCAGAAGCAGGTGCTACATTCATATTCTCAAACATCATAAAAGTATTTTTTCAAAGCATTTTGTTTGGGTCTTTTATTACACAATTGCTGAATAGTTGAGTTTGGAAGGGAGCTCTAGAGATCATCTGATCCAACTCCCCTGTTAAAGCAGTTTCACCTAGAGCAGGTTGCACAGGATTGCCAACCAACATTCCATCCTGTCCAGGTCTCGCGGAATGGCAGCTCACCTTCTGGTGTGTCAGCCACTCCTCCCAGTTCTGTATCATCAGCAAACCTGGAGAGGGTATACACTCCATTGCCTCATCCAGGTCACTGATAAATATGTTGAACCAGACTGGACCCAGTACTCACCCCTGGGGAACACCACTAGCAACTCACCTTAAACTAGACTCTGCGCCACTGATCACAACCCTCTGAGCTCTGTTTTCAGTCAGTTCTCAATCCACCTCGCTGTCCACTTACCTAATCCATACTTCCCAACCTTCCTTATGAGAATGTTATGGGAGACAGTGTCAAAAGCCTTGCACAAGTTGAGGTAGACAACATCCATTGTTCTTCCGTCTTCTACCCAGTGAGTTAAGCCATCATAGAAGGCTATCAGATTGGTCAAGCATGTTTTCTCCTTGGTGAATCCATGCTGACCACTCCTGATAACCTTATTTTCCTCCACATGTTTAGAGATGATGTCCAGAATGAGTTGTTTCATCACCTTTCCAGGGATGAAGGTGAGGCTGACTAGCCTATGGTATCCTGGGTGCTTCTTCTTCCTCTATTTGAAGATTGGAGTGACATTGGCTTTCCTCTAGTTGCTCAAACTTTGTTGCTTAACCTCTAATGACGGTTCCATGTTAATATAACACTGATCTGAAATTTTTATTTATGCTGCAAAGTCCCAGAGCTTTAGACATATAACTAAAATTAAAATCCCTTCCACCAGACTGAAGAGTCATTATCATGGCTCACATTCTCACTTCTGTCTCAGCTGTTAACTTGTCTGGCCTCTATGCCATGATTTACTCTTTTTTACATCATTACTGTTTTGCTGTAACAACAACCCCAAGAAAAAGTGAGAAGTAGGCCCTGAACCTTTTATGGTTACCTCTTTCACGTACTGAGCATTAGCTTTGGAAGACAAAAGGAGGAGTTATTACTATCTATTTTATTTGGAGACCTAAAGAAGTTAGTTCTCTCCACCTCTGACTCTGAGATTGGAAGTATCCTAGTCAAAGTCTATCATGTTCCCATAAAACCAGCATGATACATATTTCCTCATTAGTTGAATCTTCATTCCTTCCCTTTTTATTTTAATGAAATACATTTGTTCTCCAAAAAGAGGTTAATTAGTAGGAGACATGAAACCCTATCTGGAGAGAGGGAGAGAGAAGTCATGAAGCCAAAGGAAAAATGATGCCCACTCCCAGAAAAGCACATATTAATAGCAACATAGCTAGCAAGGACTTCATATCGCTAATTGCACAACAGCTGTTCTCACAGGTAAATACAGGATTTCTTCAGAGACAGTGTGAATCAGGAAGAACTTGCTCTATCAGAGTCCCTCCAAAGTGTTAAGTACAGTATTGAGATCAAAGGATTTTGCCAACTTTTCTATTAGTAAAGCAGAAGATTCTCCTTTCTGGGAGCCAAACCTCATTTCTTTCATGGCACATAGCAAGTCCAGTCACACAACTTCTGGTGAGATTTGATATTCAAAGTGATTCTCTCTCTTTCTAGCATAGGAGGGAGGTGCTGCTGAAGCTTCTATCTTATGTTGTAGTGACAAGGAATCCATTCCTGAGAACATGAGGTGGTCCACACTTAAACTCAGCAGACTTAATCGCATTGGACTATCCACAGGAATTCATGAATTTAAGCAGTTTAATCTCCTCTTGGTTATGTTTCCTCTTACATATCTTTCCATTGTTTTTCTTATAAATGTCATCATAGGTCTAAGAATGAATTTTCCAATTAAGTTTTTGCATTTTTGTGGGACATTTTATTTTGCTGAAAGGTTTTTTTTGTGAGGTTGTGATGGTTTTGACATAACTTTAACAGAAAATTATTTGGACACTGTTTTTTTTCATTTCCAGGATGATTCTAGTTGAAATGCAATAGAACATGACCCAGTCCATAGATGTGCCACCAGTGAAGGCACAGACTCTGGTTATGGAAGAACAAGATTCCAGTCTGTTGTTTGTTTAGACTAAAGATTTGATCTCAGATCTTCTATATCATAAATTAATGTATGACACCTCCAGGTTAATATTAACATCTAGTACAGTGCTATTCAGACCTTTCTCATTTTTGTTTCCCAGCATAAAGTAAAGAAAGAGTAAAGAGTAAAAAGTAAAGAAATTCTAGGGTTGCAGAATTTGACTAGAGTCCAACAGCTGTAAATTTTTAAGGGTGCTGAAGACCCAGCATGGCATTTATCTCCCCTAACTAGACACAAAACAAAAATATCTACATCTGAGGCAGCTGACTGGACACGTTTTATAGTCACCTGAGAAGAACAGGTATTTCAAAGGTGAAATATATCACTATAATGATAAGAACACCATGAATTACACCGGCCAGAAACTGTCTTTCACCTGGAATATTTTCCTTGTTTTCTGCTGCATATTATGCTGCTTTTTATCTTTTTATTTCCTATGTTTTCCTCCAGAGATTCCTTATTCCTTTAAGTCTTTTTCCAATTAGCTTTTTTCATTACCAGGTAGCAGTCTTTAGGTATTTCTACAAGTTCAATGAGTTCATCTTTGTTGGAGTCCAACTTGTAATGCATTTCGCTTTCCATCTTTTTTCAAGAATGTTACTGCTGCTTCTGGCTTGTCACATTTCCTTGTGATGTTTCCTGCTCTAACAATCAATGTGGCAGACAGGAGAGTTCTGTGGTGACTCACAGGGCTTTTTTTCTTCTCCTATAGAAGCAGGAATGTCATATAGGGTAGTTTTTCTTCTCTGCTGTTTCTCTGTTTACAGATGTGAAATTTCTTACACTTCATCCTCTCTGCATTGTCAGTTGCTTATTTATTTGATTTCTCTACTGCTGTTTTATGGAATAAAATGTTTCACTGAGATATTCAAAACTTTGGAGTTAAGGAGCTGGAATTGCTGTGGATTGTGTTCATTAATTTCAACATTGGTCTAAATTTAGCATGATTTATAGCTTTTTTTTATATAAAAATTTCAGCAGAGATTCCAAATAATCTTCTTTTCTTCACCTTCTGGAAACACAAAAGTTAATCCTCAAAAGTTCTATGGATTCTGATTTTTATTATTTATGTTGTTATTTTTATGAGGGTTTTATTTCATTGTCTTTATCTTCTCCCTATGAAATTTTAAACTCTCTTGACATTTCTCTTGAGGTAAAGCCAGTCAGAGTAGTCTTTCTATCAATCACAGAAACATTCAGAGGTATTAGAAATCATTTATAAATTTGTAAGGAAGTTAGCCCTAGCTTCTCCCTCCTTCACCCGAATATGTGTAATAGACAGTGCTTCACCTAGATTTTTCTCCTTAACTAGATGACCTGCAATTCAGGGATTTCTGAGGCAGAGGTGGGAGGTTTGCTTTAACAGCCCTTGGTGAATTTATTATTTCTGAGGGTTTCACCAGTCACAAAAACCTGTTGGGCTACATATCTGCAGTGATTTCCACAAAGACTTTATATATATAAGTATCGCCATTGCTTTTGCTCTAACAACTGATATTTTTATTTGCTATCTCCCCTGTCTTTGTATAGAAACAGTGTAACAACCTTTTTCTCTGAGTTGTTTATATGTTCTTAGACTTTTAGCATGTGCACTGACAGTGTATATGCTATATCGCTTACTTAGGCTAAAAAGCTCCTTCAGTGCCCTGTAGAAGTTCCCCGCTTTCTTTTTCAGTATCTTTGTCCATATCTGTGTCTCTTTTCCTTCTTCTGGTTTTAATTTTTTTGATGTGGAAAACCATAACTGTACATAATATTCGAGGAGAAAAGGATACAATACTCTTTACCCTTTTCAGGTGCTGCAGGCTGCCTTTTTTTTCCCTAAAAAAAACATCATAAAATCATAGAAAAATCTAGGTTGGTAAAAACAGTTAAGATCATTGAGTCCAGCCATTAACTTAACACTACCAAGTTCACCACTAACCCACATCCCTAAGCACCATGAACCCAGAAAGAAAACTGAACCAGAGGCCTGACTATTGTGGTGATTTGTACACAGAGCTGGGAATTTTGCAGTGATTTCCCAAATGAGTAGGCTAATATCCAAAATGTATTAGAAGGATAACTACCAAGCAGTCAGTTTTTCAGTAGGGTTTGGTACCATCCCAGGGAATATGTCCAAGGGAGGAATGGTCTGAGCAAGTTTAGTAAATAGAGATTTTGTTGCAGTCTGGGCACAACATACAAAATGGCCTTGCACAGAAGAAAGAAATATGCCATCAAAGGCAGTTGTCTGTACTCATAGTAAAACATAACTTTTCAAGGCACAACTGCATATATATTTTATTCCCTGTTCCACTATGGTACTTATATAAACATCTTTGCTGGTTTATGAATGCCAGCCATTGTACAGGGTGTATATTCTGGTTGAGTTGAAATAATTTTCGGGAGTTTACCCTTTTCCATTTCTATTACCTGACATTTTAAACCCACAGGAAGCAACATGGAATTGTCATAGGGTTACCTGACACTTCTGTGCTGAAATCACATTAACCATCCTGGAGGTAAATGAGCATCAGGCCCCAAGTGTAAGTATGCCTGTGAGCATATGGGTGGATTCTTAGGTAGCTTATAGAGGTGGAAACATTTTCTTTCATTTTGTTCATGTTTTTGGTATTAGACCAGTACTGTTCACTGGAAGCTTTAACGGAATCAAAATCACAATTTTTAGTAGATACTGGACCACTGTTACATAGTTCCTTACCCAATTTACAACTATGGGACAGAATGTCCTAAAAAAAAGCCTTTTCCTTTAAAGAACAAATTCCATATACTCTGTTAGAGATGGAAATAAATATTCCATTGGAAATATTTCTGACAGAAATAATAATTCCGTTAGAGTTGGAAATAAATATAGCTAGCTAGAATAATAACCAGCAAAGATGGACAGGCCATTAATCCCATGCAAGTGAAGATAGCATGTTCATTTATTATTTTTTGAGCATGATATAGCTGTCGTGTTTCCACGTACACCTGCAAGTACGTGATTCATGGGTGAGTTTTTATATGCTCTTATATTATTTTTGAAAAAGAAGAACATATGGACAGTAAAATACTTGCTGTAGTTCAGCAACAATTTTGGAGGACAAATAATACTGAAATAACAATATAGGACAGCCCTGGGGACATCTGTGGTCTCAACGTCAGTGCAGTCAATGCAGCTGGGCAGTGTAATCTGTCCTATCTGACTTCAGGATGATGAAGCTGTTGTGCAAGGCACAGACCACGATACTCTCCCTGATGAGGCTAGAAGGTGAAAAGGATGTTAAACCATCAAGGGACAGCCTCACTTCTGCTCCCCTGAGTGTATAACTTTGTCTAGAAAATTCTTACCAGCTCTCAAGGCAATTATAACACTTTCTAGAACCTCACCCTGCACAGCTGTTACTGTGCCTCTCAAAGACTCAATCTGGTGGGCGAGATTTGATTAAAGACATTTAGCCTTCATTTTAGATCACTGCCAGACTTTCATTCAGCATAAAGGAATGGGAAAGGAAGTCAATCTTTCAGTAGCAAGAAAAAAGTAGTACCTGTGGGGCTTAGCAATGAGCACGTACTGCGAGCCTGGAGAGTAGGATCTGAAGTGGTATTATTTGTCTTTCCCATACACGGTTTGATAGAATGGACTTAATTTTGTGGGTTTTTTTAATACTGTCATTTTAAGCCAAATCCTTATGTCCTCAAAGTTGATCTGCCTTCTCAGCTGCATCTGATTTATGCTGGCATAAGGCTCTCTTGGTTTCAGGGGAGCTAATCTCAGTTTACTTAAAGTGTTTTAAATCAAAGAGAATGGGGAAAAAGAACAGCTCAAAGTCAGGTTAATGGGAACGTGACCTGAGCACAGTCCAAGAACAGTGGCGATTAGTGTGTAGTGAAAAAAGGACCTTCATCTTCAGAAAAAGTTGCCAAAAGCCCACGCCTTTTTCCTTCACAGTCTTTGACCTCACCAGAGTGCTTTATGTTTCTGTCCATTTCCACTCTGCTGCTAGTTTTAACCTATCTTTCCATGTCTCTCTGTATATGAAATTACCCTATGAACTCTCTCCTTGTCCTTCGCTGTCTGTCCTGCCTATCCTGGAGATAGATATCCTACAGGAGATCCCAGTTACAGTACTCTTCCACATGGTCCCACCCTGAAAAGTTGTTTGGAAGGGCTATTCTGTGGTTATTCTTCCCTAGAGGATGCTACAAGAGCACTGTCTTGATGTTGAAGAAAGAGCAGTATATCCTAGCAGACAAGGGTGATCTTTAATGCAACGTGGAAGGAATTACAGATGGAAGATTGTAGTCATAAAGTTTTTAAATGAAACTGCAGCTAAGCAGCTTGACTGAATGAATCACTGAAAAGTTTTTATACCTGTTTAAATTTTGATAAAGTAGAATAGTTTCAAAGGACTTGACATTGGAGATTTTGAACTCACACAATAAAACCACACAAAATCAACTTCCTTGGAATGAAGAGTGATTTTGCTGAAATGTCACATTTTCGTCTCACAAGAAGAGGATCATTTTCACAAATCAGAGAATTTTCAAAATCATTTTCTCACTTATAATTGGAGATTAAGCAAGAAATTATAGTTTTGTAAGAAAATGGGAACTTATTTTTCCAGAAATCTAGTGAAAAGCAGTTGTATCTTTAGTATTTTGTTACTGGAGAAGTGAGCTGTGGTTATGGCTCAGAAGACTCTGGAAAATTTTCAGCTCAAATTATGCCAGAAATATCACATGGAGGAAAATCCTTCGTTCCCCCTACACTCTCCCCTTCTATTGATAGCTGTAATTACAAGTTTCTTGTTGAGTAGTGTTATAGAGACACCTACTTGCCCTGCTGCACTGAAGGGTTTGTCAATGCTTCCACTATAAACCTCTCTTTTTAGGGATTCACATGACTGTAAAATTTTGCTCTGGACAGAAACTTGGCATAAGATCATAGTAAAAAAGTATGTTTTTTCCCCATAATTAGGTTTTATTAAATTCGATCAGTAGAAAAAAAATACAAACTACAAAAATTAAAAGAAAATCGATTTCAAAACATAAAATCTTATGTTTTGTTTACTTTTCTTCACGTTAATGGGAAAAAAAAATTCTAAGAAATAGATTAACATTGCAGATCCAATTCAGTACTTAAAAAGCAAAGGCATTCAACATTAAAGCTGGAGTTGTAATGGTCTCTTAACAGTGGGTGATCTGTCATTCCATATGGGCTGGCTACAAAGGTGTGAGTTAAGTATGAAGTTACAGTCTTAATTCTAAATTTCCTTACCTTGGTGAGTTTAAGACAGATGCTTAACGCTCTTTCAATGTAGTGGTTTATGTACTTTTACTTTGAATGTAGTTTTTTTGACATCATGCCCAGAACTGTTTTGAAAATCTTTCCCCAGAGGTAGGAAAATGAAAGTATGTTGTCACTTCCCATTGCTCCCTCAAAGGAGGGGTTTTGTTTGCTGTTCTGGATTACTGTTCTGGTATTTTTCCCTCTCGGGCCAGTCCTGTGAACAGCCCCGTTAATGTACATATGAACTTATTTTTTTCTGTTGCTGAAGACAAGAGATATCTGTATTACTTTGTGAAATCCAATGAGATATTAAAAAAATATATGATCCCTAACATATTTTTTCTTGTGCATTTAGATTTTGGAAATTTGTTTAAGGGTATTGTGAAAGCTGTGGTAAATAAAAAAAAAAGAAGACGAAAAGGAGGGAAGGAAGGAAGGAAGGAAGCAAGGAAGGCAGGCAGGCAGGCACAGTTTGATGAATCAATAGCTTTCATATGTGTAGTAACCTCATCATTAACAGCCATGCTTCAACCATATCATGTAGCTGGTGGGAAAATATTTTAATTAATATTTAATATTTAAATAAATTAATTTTTCCTATTATTGTTGAAAGATATATCAAGAAGCATTTATATTGTCTGGAAAAGGTGGACTGCAGCATTTTCTGTTTCACTGGTGATTGGTTTCTTTACAGTGAAGTGAAAGCTCACACACACTAATAAGGAACATTTATGGTCATAGATACTTTAGTAAAGGAAAATGTCTGCCTTTTTTCACATAAGAACTGTCAGAAGGTCAATTAATTAATCCAAAAAGAGTTAAATCAATCAGGGCACTGATATCTACAAGAGATGCAGAAGAACATGCAGCCTCCAGCTACAAGTAGAAGTACATGCTGAAATCTAAGCGCTTAAGTAGCAGAAATAATGTTGACATCTGGTACTTCTGAACCTAGCTGTCCTTAACCTATACTTAGTCACCATACAGATATTTGCACAATCAAGGCCTAAATGATTTTCAGTGTTTATCTTTGGGTCACCCTAACATGGTTGTATTTGCTTGTCCGTGAGTCTTTCTGAAATACCTACTTCTCCTCTGGTAACCTCTGTTCAGTTGTGATTGTTTCGGCTGCAGGTAATTTTTTCACACTTTTTTTTTCAGCTACTCATAGGGGTTTTTTTTGTGTTTGATTTTTTTTTTATTCTTTTTCAAGGCTGAAATTTTCTAGCTGCTTTCAAGTCCAAAGGGTAAATATTGGAACATTTGAGTAAAAATCCCTTTAACCACTCTTACATCATTGACAAATCTGCTGAAGCCGATGGAAAGATGCCCGCTGACTTCAATATTCTTTGGATCAAACACTTGCTGTGTGAAATAGAGGTTCTTTTCCTTTTGCTATTTAAACTTGGATATTCTTCACCACTGTGGGCTATAAATTATCCAGGAGGATTTTTTGCTAGCACAGAATTTATAATCTGTGCTTTTCCTAATAGCTACGCTTCTGGACTTCTGGATCTGCCTTATTCACTTTCTTTTTAACACCAATGTAATTTATATACCTCTATATGTCTTATATATCTTATACACTTAAAAACCGAGATAAGGAATCTAAAGATGCATAATTCTGTCAGATAGACATCACCTTTGCAAATGAGAATGATTGTATAGTTTAGGGATTAACACACCCCAAGGAAAGCTCTAGCTCATAATCCAGAAAATATTTTATACTTTAATGTTAAATGGATTTCTCTTACTAGACAACGCTTTCTAGCACTATCAGAGAGATTTTTCCAGGATGCGAAGTCCATCATAGAAGAGGTTGATCCTGTGGCTTTGGGACAGGGTAAGTACCTACTCAGGCTGTTTGAGGTCACCTTGTTTCTATTTCTTACTTCTACTCAGGAAGCAATTGAAAATTTTTTTTCAACCTGAGCTGAAAATGTAAGGTAAACACTTTCCTGTTTTGCACAGAAGAAGAAAAAAAAATAAAAAAAATTTGGTCATTCTAATTACTATTTGTCCTTGTTCTAAAGAGCAAGGTTATGGTAGGGGTTTTCCCACAGACACAGAGATTTAACAGGTCACCAGTTAAAATGCCAAACAGGTTCCTATTAAAAATGCAATGCTGCATTTAAAAAAAGTCAGACATATTGTCTGAAATACAAGGCTGAAACTCACAGAGTCATAAAGTACAGTGTAGGTCATCTTCTCCAACCTCCCTGCTCACAGCAGGCTGATTTGTTGGTGTCTGTCCCAGGCTTTCACCTTGCTACGCAGAAGTTTCATTAAACCACTTGTGTCCAGAACTGTATTGGACTAACTGGAAGAAACACTGTATTTAAAAGACAGATTTATTTAGATCAGGATGAAGAATTACCGAATGCACAAGGTAAGTGGAAAACTGCAGGATCTTGGTTCTGTGATGTACTGCATTTCTTTCATTCAGACTATGCTAGATAACACAAGTAGCTGTTGTAGAAGAAGAAAATTTCCTATGTTGACTGATTTATGCTCAAAGAGCTCAGATGCTTTCCGCTATCTGACAACATAGTCGTAGGAGTGTTTGTGGCGTGTCAGCTGGAGTTATCTTAGGCTTTGTAGTAAGGGTTCCTAATGACAAGCTGCAAAATATTTGTAACGCCTGAACCAACCCACATCCAATTTACTGGGAAATTTCTTGATTTACCTGCTAAGTCGAACGAAAGAAGAAGAAAAAACATTAACGTGAAGAAGCCATTCGATAGGAAGCATTTTGTTTTCTTTTTGTGCTGCTTTTTAAACTAGAGAGAAAATATGAGATAACTTCTTTTAAAAATACTTTCTTACAATCAGATTTCATTTCAGACCCCAATAGGAATATATTTATAATTTAAATACAAGGTAAAAAAATAAAACACACTGAAAGCAAAGGAATAAAAAGTCATAGTATATATTCTCTTAAGCAGGTGTTAGGCAGAGATAAGAGGAGAAGACAAGAATAAAACTGAAATAAAAGAATTCCTGTGTCTGTGATGGCAAGCAGTCATAAGATTAGACAAATCATTTGCAGTCTGTCATATCTGAAAAACCACATGTAGAGGGAATTTCAGGTTAAGGGAGAGACCAAAACCTTAGCCATATGGGTTGTGGTGGCCTTGTTTTATTTCAGATATTAGAGTGCTTCTGCCAGATGTTGAGCCTGCCTGAGGTCTCTGTAGGACAGAAGAGTGAAACTGGCCCTTCAAATGGTGTATCTGCACTACAGTCAGAATAAACTCAATGGAGCTACTCTGATAGAACAGCGGAGGATCTGGCCTTCTGTTGTTGTGAATGATTCATCCTAATTGAAAGCTTTTTCAAAATATGAGATTATACTAGGAATGAAAAAGAGTGAAAGGAAGGAAGTATCCCAATTTATGAAGAATGGAAACTCATTGTGCTTAGATTGTATGCTTACCAGAAAATGGTGTTAGGTGTGTTTGCACAGCTAGGGAGCTTAAGTGTTGCTTATCTCTGTAAATTGCCCATGGATTAACTACATCACCAAGGGCTCACTGTGTTCCTGTCAACTAGAACGCATTACAATAGTTAAAAGATGGAGAAACATCTGAGCTTGCACCTGCATTTCATTAACTGGTCTGAAAACAGGGGTGTGAGAGAGAGAGCTGCTCCAGAGCACACAGGGAGAAGTGTCTGAAGTCTGACTTTTTTTTTAAAAAAAGTTTTTCCCATAGCTGATTAAAATAAAACAGCTCATTTAGAAAATTCCAACAATGACGTGGTTCTTTACTGTGGCACTCTATGCAGCTTTATAGTATTCCTATATAGGTCCTGTTGATTTTGTTCCTTCGGATCAGCTTTAATTGACACTGATGATGTTGAACAATCATTTATCTGAGAAAAATCTTAGTTTAGTTGCTATCTTTCTATAATACAGTTGTGTCTTATTTTTAGTCTTACAGAAATTACGGAATTTGAGGAGGAATATATCTTAGATAGAGCCATAAGCCCATAGATTACTGCTAAAATGACTTTACTTTACCATGGCTCACTCCATCTTGATCCAAACCCTTCTTCCAACAGGACCCTTTTCATGAATTCCATTGGAAACTAGGGAATTCCCTCAAATTTAATATTCTTTAAGAACAATTGCCATGTAGAAAACTCCTGGGTAACTGAGATGTTTCAGCTTTTCTGGAGAAACTGAAACATAAAATTCCTTCACACCTTTTGAAGCTCAATGTTAAAAACAACAGGGTTTGTTTCCCAGTGCGTTTAGGTAATTTACACTCCTCTGACAGGTCAAAATCTTCTTTTCACTTGCACCCTAGCTTATTCCTGGGCAGTTTACTCATCAGGTCTCAAAATTGTTTGAACCATGTCAAAAGACAATAAAACAAAGATATCCACCATCCCCCAAAAAACCTAAACCCTCCATTTCTATACTTGAGACTTGAGCACATTTGGAGCAGTGGCAGCTTTTCCACTGATTTTACTGGATATAGGATCAAATACTGAATGAAGACTTAGCTAGGACTGAGCATCTGGCTAGCAGAGGCAACACAAATCACTTTTTCAGGCACAACTATAAAACATAACTCCAAATTTACACCACACACACCTAAGGCACGGCTGTTCTTCCTCAGCCTAGGTAATATTAGTGTTGGGTTTAATGAGCTGAAAGCATGTTGTTTTGGAGGAAAGCCACTCAGTTCTGGAACTGATGTCTTTGCTGCTCACTAAAAACCCGTGTTTACTGTTTGTGAGGCTTCAGACCTATCTATTTTAATCAAGTGGTAATGCAAGTAATGTGGTAGTTGCAGGTTATTTTTTTTGCTTTCCACAACTGAAACTGTGTAGGTTGGGTAACAACTGGTGAATTGAATTTTATATTAAATTACACTTTTGCATCTGCAGGTAGCCAAATAGAGAATCTTTATTATTCTCTCAGAAATCATTTAAACATCTTAAAACAGTTTTCACAAAGCCCTTACAAGTTTAAGGCAGTTTTCACAAAGACCTTACAATGGAACTTCTGTTCGATCACATTCAACCTTGCTGCAGTTGTAGCTTTAAGCATGTATGACTCAGACAAAAAAGAGGTTCTAAGTAATTTATGTCTCCCTCCCTACTCAATCTGTGTTAATCAGGTTGCCACCCACTTTTTTTTTGGTAAATGATTTACAGCTCTAGGGCATATAATCACCTGAGTCATAGAGAATGTTTTTGAACCCTAAATCTCTGCAGACATTCAAAGGAACTGGGCTCCTCCTGCTCCTGGTGAGGTCTCAGCAGCCTCACAGATTCATGCTCTAATTGCATCTCACAGCAGGTGTTTTCCAAATCATTCTTCTAAGGTGAGACAAACTATTTCTACAGGAAAATATGAACTAGAAGGCATGTTCAAATTTTCAGGGAACAAGCAGTAGCTTAAAAGCATGGACTTTATTAACCCTATCCTTTAGAAAAAAAAAAAAAAAAAAGAAAGTAGTAAATAATGATCTTGAAGCTAAATCCTTTTGGACCAACTTGGACTGCAAGTTGCGTAGCTGGGATTGTATTTTATGCTTTAGCTCATGGGTCTACTTTACCATAAAATTGTTAGAATCAGTGACTTGTCCCTCCCACCTGCACCCCCTAGCTCCCAATGCTCTCAGATGTCAGACATAAAGTTCATTGATTTTAGAGTTTCCTAGTGCTGTGAGCACTTCTTGGGAATGTGAAAAGAACAAAACCAGGGTACTTTCTGAAAAGGTTACTCCATCAGCATCCTTAAAAGATTCTACAGGTTTTCTCTTCTACATTCACCTCTGAAGGAAAGAGTTTTTGCTTCTTTTTTTATTTATTATTTTTTTAATTTATTATGCCAAATGTCTCTGCACAGACAAAAATTCCAATATAACCCACACAAACACTAAACAGTTGAAGAACACGAGAGTTTTTCATTATGAAGAGATGGTCATCTGTTCGGTACAATGTTATAGCTGCCATTGTAAAGTCCTTTAAAAATTTTAGTCCTTGCTACTTCAGCATGAAGTGACAAGGACAATTTCAACTTAAAGATATCCCTTCCTCTTTTCTCTTTAGCAAGAGAAAGCTGTCTGTTGTTCTTTTAAAATTATATTAAATTATACTAAAGTGTTAGAGTGTTTGTAGCCATTAAGGTGTGAAGCAAATTCTTTGCAGAAAATATAAGAAAAATAGACAAAAAGCAGGTGAAATATTTAATGAAGCTCTTCCTGAAGTTTCAACCCTGCTTAAGAGCAATTTTCACAACATATGGTCCTATAGGTGACACTAGTATATAACAAATGTATTCTATTGTGGGGTTGTTTGAGCAGTCAAGTGCTTATGGCCATAAGGCAGCAAAAGATGCAGACTGGAGCAGACAAGCTGAAGTCTGTTAATTTAGTTAATTATTAAGAAAAAAACCCAAACATTGAAGGAGAAACAGGAAGGATAAAGAATGAGGTAGTAAACAGGTGATGCATGAGGGAACTAAGGCAGTAATGTGAATCTCACCTTCCAAGCAGATCAGGGCTTAGCTGAAACCTACAGCAATGTCAGGATCATTTTAGTCATCTCTAGCGTTTCCTTGAGAAGCCATCAAAATGAGATAGCAAGATCTGCATTGTTCTGGTGCCTTCCTGAACCCTACACCCCTGTCCTTTGTCCTTTGGTGCTTGGTGTGAAAACCTCCATGCAGGGAAAAAGTGTCATTGATTTTTCAATTGTTTTGTTGCATCTCTATGCTTTATTTCTACCACCCACTATTTTGATCTATACCCCTGCTAGTTACGAGATGCACTTCTAAATCAGCTTTGTCTTTGGTTTTGTCAGAGCTTTTCGACTATTTCCTTTTGTCTAGCTGTAATTTTGAACAGTTGTGTAGGTTTTGTTCACTTCTACACAGTTGTAAAGAACTATTTACAGCAGCATTGAGCTCAGTTCATGTTATGGTGGCCAACCAAGGGCATAACCAGTGCAGAGAGTGTAAAGTCAGGACGCAAATGTCTTTATGCTCTTCCAGTTTTAAAACAGCTCCAGACTGCTCCCTTTCAATCACTCAGGGCTCATGGAAACAGGAGTACTCTGGCTACGAATCAGGCACTTAGCTGGGATGGGACTAAGTAATGTCTTGACATGATTGATTCTTAACATGACATGATTCGTTCAGGACATGAGAGATTTCCAAATGGCCTCTTAAACAACTTTTAAATTGCTTCTATGCTTTTAAGCAATATGGCCCAAGCTCTGCCTCCCAGTGGTATAAAGATAGCATTCAGCAGAGGCCATGACAAGTGTTAAGTGTTTTCTGCTAATTAGACTTCCACGAACCTCAGAGCTGAGAAGCTAATTCTGAGATCAGATGTTTCAAAAAACAGCAAGAGAGTTTTTTAGTAAGTGAATTACACTTTTAATATGCTGTTCTCTGCAATTGGCTCTCTGGATAAAATATTGTTCTACCATATAGAACTGCTGTCTATTATCACACCCAAAAGCATGGATAACTCTTGTTAAAATATTTGAAATGCTCCCATTTCTTTAAATGTTGCGGGAGTCTTTAAATGTTATCTTTGTTTGATTTTAAATTTCTGTTTCTCTACAAAAAGTGAAACAAAAAAAAAAATTAAAAGCCCACAATTCCCCAGCATTGCTGAGCGAATATTATATTTAATATTGGTTTCCTGATCATCTTTTTAATAGCTTTTGTCATAACATCTGAATCACAGAGTGGGTAGGGATTGGAAGTGACCTCTGGAGATCATATAGTCAAATGCTAAATCATGCTCACCTAAAACAGGTCACATAGAAGTGCATCCAGGAGGCTTTTGAAAGTCTCCAGAGAAGGAGACTTCACAACCTCTCTGGGCAGCCTGTTCCAGTGCTCTGTCACCCTCATAGTAAAGCAGCTTTTCCTTATGTTCAGATGGAATTTCCTGTGTTCCATTTTGTGCCCATTACTCCTTATCCTGTCACTGAGCACCGCTGAAAAGAGTCTGGCCCTATCCTCTTTACACTCACTCTTTTGATATTTATAAGCATTGATAAGATTTCCAATGCTCAGCCCATATTAGTGAGCTGAAAAACATCTGACTAGCTCTTCCAATCACAGTAATGACTGATCATAATTCATACATACAAGCAGGAAATTTAAATTTCATTCATTTTCATTTTGTAATTTCTGAGCACTTGGCTTGGCAACCTTAACTTATTTTTAACATAATGAAATGTTCTTGGCTTAAAAAAAAAAATCAAAAAAAATTCTTATATTATGGGTCATTTTCATGGCATCTCTTCTGCTACTGTTTGATTGCCTTGTCAAATTGTTAGTTCTTTCTTCAGATCCCTGCATTGTTAACATTCGAGAGAAGAATAAAAGAGCCAAGCAATCCACATTCAGGAACAGCTCCCACTTCCCTCTTAGACACTTATTTCCATATTCTTAATTTACAAGGCTGCCTGCCCTGCTACCATCTATTGGTTCCCAACTAGTGCAACAGTCATTCTTTAAAAGGAGACAAATTCTTAACAAATGAGATACTTTTAAAATCTGAGTACAACAAAATAAGAAATTAGAAGAAATAAAGATTTAAAGAGAATAGTCTACTGTTTACCATTTTATCCGTTATAATTATTATAAATATTATAATTACTAACAGTACTGATGGATGCATAATTCTCAAGGACACTGCTTTCACCTTCTTCCATAGAAAATGTTCTTGTAGTGTCACTACCTGCTTTCCAGCACAGAACAAATAGACTGTGCTGTAAACCTGAAACATCTAGATACAAATGCCTCAAGAACAACTAGGGGTTCAATGATTTCCAAACTATTTATCACTGCTGAATTCTGAATTAAGGAGAATTTATTGCCACCAGACCTTCAACTGACCAAACATTGAATAAAATAAAAAAAGAAAATCTGCTGAATATGCATCTTTGCACAAGTTATTTCTTGTGTATTAATTCTGAGTAAAGTGTTCTCTTTAAAACTGTCACAGTGAGACAATTTGTTGTATCTCCTTCTATTTCTGCTTCATTCTTGCATGTGTTAGCTGACATTTTTCTCTACCCTTTTAACAACCAAACTAGTTTATATAGGAAACAGTGTCCACTCAATTTCCATCTTTTTTAATATTCTAGGTGGGAATTTTTTTTACAATCAAGATCCTTTCTTATTTCTGATTAAACTTTCTGCTAAACTCTTGGAAATGTCTTGTTTTCCTTCCCCTTAGCTTTGTTATTACTTCTGTCACAGCAATATCTGTAGTTCCTAGACAAGACTGGGAATCCATCATATTTTCTCTCTAAACACCCAATAAAAGGCAGGATCTTCTCGAAGTGTTATAATCTGTATGAACAAGATAGGCAGAAGATGACAAAACCCGTTATTATCATCAACTTTGTTTTATAAATGAAGAATGGAAGACACAAAAGAGGTCTATGTGTATAGGTGCTTAGTTACATGTATAAACACCTTTAAATATCAGCCTTGGAAGAAGCTGCAAAATGAAAGGACGGCTGGTGAGAAGCACTCCATAGCTTTAGCCACAAAATATCTAAAATCTGAGAACAAGATCCCCTGCCCTTTTTCATGCATGATGTGGCAAGAGAATCCTTTCTCTTTCTTCTGCTGCCCGTAGATGTCAAAGGCAGACATGTCCCCTGTCCTTCCTAACTGCCTGCTGTGCACCACGTGGACTGCAGACAGGTTGCACCATTCACCATCCACTCCCCAGAGCCTGGCTCCCCGCTGCCCATTAAGGCATGCCGTAGCATCCTTCTCCCAGATAGGCACTAGACAGTAATTTTTTTGTTATCACAGCTTTTGTCACAATTGCACAGCTGAAATACTGAGTATTGTTTTATTTGACATCCACTGTATGGCATATATAGCTCCTTACGCTGCCAGCTTTCTTCTTGTGCTCACCCATGTGTTGAATTTCTTCTTTCGTATGTTTCAAGGACATCTAGTTCCTTGGGAAAGACCTCTGGAAATATACTATAATTAGCTGCACTGTTTACAAGACAGTTGCATTGTCAGATCCAGTCATTGTTAGTTGAAAAGACTCATAAGCATCAGTATCTATCGTATTCTCTTCTTTCCAGTCTCTCAGCTACTATTGCTCATATGTTGTTTTTCCTGGCTCTTTTTCTTAGTATTGCACTAACCTTCAGTTATCATTATATAGCCTTCTCTGTCTGTGTAGTAATACTAATATTTACTATGAAATATTATTGGTGTGATTCAGAAAGTATGCTTTATGAAGGTTCAGAGGGGGTTTTCAATATTTTAGTGTATTCTGCATAGTTTTTAAATTCACCAACAATAAGAGAGTAACCCAGTGCATTTTATATGTATATAAGAGCTGAGTGAAGCTGGTCTATTCATTATCAAGTTCGTGAAAGTGTATTTTGAATAAAGACTCAAAACATCCTTGAGTTTTGCAGTTGGAGAATGTGTCTGCAAGTTAATTGATCTCCAGTTACATCCATATTGTTGTGGTTATAGCTCCATATATGAATCGAGGATCCCCAGTCAGTCATATGTCTACAGATGACTCATATTCCGACTAGTTTGGAGTGAACCAGCTGATTTTCTATGAAGAAAAACACAGAAGTAGTGTAGTAGCTCATATTCCAACTTGATTCCTACAGGCAATATGAACATAGCTGGCATTAGGTAACTTGGATTTCAATCTAAATGGGTACGAAGCTACAAAAAGCTTTGTAGCTATACCCTCTGTGGCTGTTCTCATCTATAAAATGGATATAACAATTCTTTTTTCCTCACAACTTTTCCCGTCTTGCTTTTGAAAACTCTCCGTTTCACACTGTGTCTGTAAATTAAGTAGTGTAATGAGACCCTTAACTTGAGGGCATGGAAATAACCATGTTCACTGAAGTCATTTTGCAGTGATGCTAAAACTGTGGGAAAAAAAAAGAAATAACAATCATATTTGGCTACAGATAAACAGAAACCGGTATTATGAATGACAAGCATAGACTATCAAAATGGTTAACTTGCAAACACACAGAAAAAAAGTGCATTATGTATTAAAAAAAATGCTTGTAGGGTGAATCCTGACATGGTTTCGCTGTACAGAAGAGAAAAAGAGGATTTGTATCTAAAATAAGAGGAACTGAGAGTCTGCATCAAGGAGAGGAATAACTCAGAACATCTTTTCTCCACAGGAAAAAGGAGCCTAACTCTTCAGCTCTGTGGCCATGAAGGAATGTGGGGTGCATGCACCCCACCTAGGAATGAACAGCTTTTGCTGCAGAAAGAAGCTGCTCCTGCTTCTGGTTTCTCCTCCGAAAGCGACTATGCTGCTGGCCACAGAGTCCAGTTTCTACCTGGCTTGGTACACTGATGCAAAAACTATGGGAGACTGATGACACATGTTTGTCTTGAAGGGCTCTCCAGCAAAGCCGATTTTTTCCCTCTGAATATTTCTGTACAATTGTGCATTTTTCAAATGGATTTCATGGTAGGTAGGAATATTTTTGTGTAGCTAGTAACTCACAAGTCTTCCCTATTATCAATTGAATTTCTGGCCCCTGGTTTACTTTGGTTGTCCTTTGCTCTCTGCTGGTTGGTTTAAGCTACACAGAAGGTTGTCTTCAGAGTTTCCAAAACTGACAGGTAGAGGATAAATTTTGGACAACATCTTCAAGTTTTTTGTGAAAAAATTGTGGGTCATGTTTCTGACTCCATGTGCTACTGATATTGAACCTAACTCCTCAATGTACAAAAGTTTCAAGCCCCCTTTTCTTGATATTTCCTTAATTAGCTCATATGAATTTCCCATTTATTTACACTGAGCCAATCCAGCTTCCAAAGAAGGTAATGGTATAATCAGTCACTTCAAACATACCGCTTTTCTGATCCACAGAAAAATTTACAACATGGAGCAAATCCTAGTTTGGTGGGGCAGAGACTTCCTGACTACTGAGTTAGTACACTCCCTTTTGCAACACCAGAAGGAGAATTAGAATGGGTGTGTTATCACACTCAGCTCTTTCTTCAGCTATACAGGAATTGAACAGGAATAGTCTCCACAGAGCAGCCTATGAGTTGGGGTAGGAAGAGGTTGGGGCTGTTAGTCTCCTGGGGCACCTAGGTTTCAGCAGGCCTCTAATATTGTTTCCACAACAGACTAACGCATTCCCTGGAGCAACCTTGCTGTAGTTATATGTCTTTCCTAATGAAAGATCCATCTAACATGGCCCATTCTTGCAAAGGGATTCAATGAATCCACATTTTTGCAATGAAAAATGGTTTGTCAGGAAATTCTTGTTTCCTTCTAATGAAGCTGAATATCAAAAAGTGATTCCAGAGCAATGTTTGCATACTCAGTGGACATAAACACATCCGGTGATGTTTTTCAGTGTGGGAAAAAGTACAGTCTTGCAAAAATTGTAATGCCATTGGTATCTCTCACTCTCTCAACTGCCTTTCAAAACAGTGTAATTTGAGAGTTCCCTGCTATGTGTGTACGTACAGCATGGTTGAAAGGGCAGGGCACTGAATGATGTTTTGCCATTTTAAAATGCACAGTTCAATCTATGGCAAACCAGTATTTCTGCGGTGAATTGTGTAGAGTAAGTGGAGTGTTCATGACAGTTCTATGAATAATAATGATGATTTTATCATGATGCTTTTGCTCCTGCTGGATATTACTATGCAAGGCTGTTCCACAGTAACTATTATTCTGTTCCAACTTACAAAGAAGCTCAAAAGTTGCAAATTCAGTACAGAAAAAGAGTTTTCTCACTTTTCTTATTTATTCCTAATTTACAACAACTCTGAATTTAACCTCTCGTATAGACTTAATCCTTTACCCCCTTTCTGCGTGAAAGGTGAAGATTCAGGAGAAGGATAGTTGGTGTTGCAATGTCATCCCTCAAGCAGTTTTTCCTTTCATCTTCTCCACTTTCCTTCACCAGCCTCCACTCCTTCTAAACATTTGCTATTAACCCAGTGGTCTTCCAACCTAGTCAGCTATATATATATATATATATATATATATATTCCTATTTAACGCTTTCTCTGAAGAACCTGGCCTGCTTCTCTCCTCATCCTTGCTAGAATCTTCAGCCTACCCAGAAGATGCCACTGTGTTGCATTACCTCTTCCCAGAGCAATGATAGGCAAAATAAGAGCTATTCAATTGATAACCACCCCGTCTGTTACTTGGAAACTCCCACAGGCTATCACGGTCACAGGGCTAAGGTCAAGATCATTGAGAATCAGCCCACCTTTTGAATGCCCTGGAAGTACCTCTGAATGTCCGGCACATTTTAGGGCTCTGAAGGTAACGGTGGGAGCTTTCTATGTACAAAAGTATTCAAAGACAGCCAGTCCAGACAGCAGAGATGAGTCCATGCTATGGATCAGACAGATGCTAATGTCCTTAGCCAGGGGGACCTTTTCAATGCAGTGATTTTCTGCATGACTACATTAGTCAAAAGTACTCATGTTATGATGCTGTCATGAACAATTGTTCATATATAGTGAAAGAGCTGTACTGTTTTTATAAACAAAATCTAGAGAAGTCTAGGAGAATATGAGGTATAGATTGGGTTACTGATTAAAAAAAAAATGTGTTCAGTAGACTACACCATAAAAACAGTAACTTTAGTTGTTTTGGTTTTTCTTTTCTTTTTTTTTTCCCTTTTCACTTGTGTTAGTGCCTTTTGAAGTAATTGCAACCTACTGCTGTTTTATCTGATTTTACCTGGGAAGCCATTCTGCTTTTGTCCAGTGTGCAAAAGGCAGCAGACAGGGTGCCAGCTAATTGCCACTGCTCTTTTCAGCTGATGCTCTTTCTTACTCTTGCCTACTTGTTCCCTCTGTGAATTAGTCATAGCGACTAAGCTGGGAGACAGGAAAACGCCCATCACAAGTCTCAGCTTGCAGGCTGACAAGACAGAGGGAAGTGATGTCCCAGTGACCCCAGCAGCTTCTTGTGTGCTGCAGCCCTGAGAGCGCTCCCACATTGCACTTATCGCCTGGAAGGGTGTATTTGAGAGCAGTGATGTCAATACTATACCATTCCCAATTTCCCAGGAGAGTGTATCAAATTTTCTATCTATATATGCTAGAAAAAATGAAGTCAGGCAATAAAATTTAGAACAATAACAAGATTAAAACCGACTTCATGCTTTTTCCTATTTAGATATCTGCATGCATTTGCAGATTCATCTCTTTTTGAAAAAAACAAACAAGCTAGAGTCTATTTCTAAGAGACTGAAGCTCTAGTTCTACAAATACGAATACTAATGCATATGTCCAATGTTAAATATATGCAATATCCTTACTTAGGAAACTTTTAAACGTGTCTCTTTTTTCATTTTTATTTTTTCTTGTAGGTATAATATACAAAATTATTGGTTTTCATCTTACTAATTCTTTCTCTTCTGTTTGTTAATTACTGATTATTGTTAACTCAAGTATAAAACAATAAATCATTTCTGTTTTGAATAAAGCAATGCTTAGAATATATTGTGTCTTCCACATGTATGTCACTGAAGCCTTTAACACAAATATGTCCCAATATTGGAAAATCTATGAAAATGCATCACAGAATCTGTGAGCTATTTCATCCAATGAATTCTTTTTCTTTGCTTCTTGAATATTCATACCTGTTTCTATAAACTGTCAAATGTCACCAAACTTTAGAGCAAATTAGAACCAAAAAAAAAGAAAAAAAAAAAGAGAATAACATGATTCATATAAAAAGGACCTTCCATTAAAACAAGGCTGTACAGTATCAGCTAACCTAGGTGGTATATTTCAATACTCATCTCTCTGCTGGCTTTCATAAATTATGTTATGATTGCCACATTTTTCCTGGCAGCATCTCCCAGCTGCTGTACTTCAGGGAATTAGGTTGCAGCAATGAAAACATGATGTGTCTGGTGCTGTGGCATGCCAAGGGAAATGAGATCACAGTTCAGCCGATGAATTTCTCCATGGGAATTCAGTGGGCACCTTTTGGAAACAAAAATTGCTAAGGTGTGGGTAACCACAAGCAAAAAAAGTGGATGTATGTCTACAAGAGGGAAAGTCACCATGGGGTGAATGCTGTTACTGAAAGGTACTAATTATAGTGACTCTTAAGGGCTAATCTTTTAACTATCCAGTGATTTATTTGCACCCAGTTGTTAGAAGGAAGAGTCTTTACTTTGCCTTCCAGTGTTGTAAGAACAAGCCAAATGCCTCTGAGGAATATTTGTCTTGGAAGTCTTTTTCAGGTACTTCAAAGTAAAATTAGTGTAGAGTCTTTAATTTGCTCAAAAATTGGACACAAAAATCCCAATAAGTGTCCTTTTAAAAGACACAATTTTTTAGCTCTTGGATGTGCTAGAATTTTCAAATATAGTGTTTTTTTTAAGCAAAGATATTGACTTGTTCATAGAAAGGATGACATACTTATACCACTTTGGGACAGGAGTCACTATCTTAAATACATGACCACTCTCATCAGGGAGGTCCAGATCATTAAAGCCACTTCTGAATTCAAGGATTTTTGAGGTTTTCAGCTAAATTAAAATCTGAACTGCAAAGCTCTGAGCCATCCCTATTTTGCACGATTATCTGATATATGAAGTTGTCTGGCCCAAAAGAATTATACGTAAGTCCTCAAATGAAGACTCTTCCAGAGACTTGCTTCTTCCCTGGTAGCTATTTATCTGAGGAGAGAAGAGGAGGTTTGGGGAATTTCTAAGTAAAAGGGAGTACAATAACTGGCATTCTGTGATGCCAGGCCAAGATGTGAAAGACTGACAAAACATGCAGCCCACCACTTCAAACAGGTCAAAGTGCACAGAAAAAAAATGTAATCTCAGATTTCAAAAAATGACAAGAACCAGAAATTTGCCTTAACTGATTTGAACTGTCAAGTCCCTGGTACTATGGTGATTGAACAACTGTTCTGCTAGCTGGCAGGGCATAACCCTGAGCAGTCCTGAAGGAGAGGATTGATAAGGGAATATCAGAGAGATGCTCTTGAGAAGTATTAGGTATTTGAAGAGCATCATGCAGAGAAGAAAAAAATTGCCACATAGGTGGCCAAGGTATGAATCTTGGAGAGGAAATGCAGGGTAGGGTTTTTAAGAGATGGGGAGAGAAAGGTGCTATTTATAGCTTTGCCTAAACTTTTGTGACCATACCAGAAAGATTCCCCTAATTTCCACAGGCTTTGTAGCAAGCCTGTCATGATTACCTAAGAACGCAAGAATGTGCAAGAGAATGTCAAAACTGACCCTGAGTTTGAGAGCTGAAGGTGAATGGTGAAGCTGTTAACATTGATGGGCAGAGGAGGAAGAGTGGCAGGTTCAAATTAAAGAATTACCTGTGATCTTTTTAGCTTCAGGTGACAAGGAATCATCCTGAATGCACCAAACTGTCAATTCAACTCACAGAATAGAACACAGACAGGACAAGGAGGTGAAAATATTCAGTTTGGGAATAACAGCAGAAAAGAGAGAAAAGAAAGTGTACAATGAGAGAACAGGAGTCTGTAGTGGCTTTGAAAGAATCCCATGGAGAAGGAGTTGCTCTAAAAGATCCTGAAAGAGCAATAAAGAAGGTAGATGGAGAGCCACAAGGGGGTACTGCCACAAAAGCCAAGCAAGAAAAAAGTGATCAAGGGTATCAGATTAGACGAGAAAGTCAAAGAGGACACAGAGATTCCTGTGTTAGCCAGAAAGAGGTCATTTGAGACCTTGGTGAATTAGTTTGAATGGGGAGGAATGGAGCCAGATTGCAATGAGTCAGAGGAAAGGAAATCAATGCAGTGGTCATAAACAGGCCTTTCAAGTCACTCAGAAGTGAAAGGGAGAAGGGAGGGCTGCAAGAGAAAGAAAAACTGACCTATTTGCACTGGAAATTCACAAACAATGTACTGCTTATCCCTTTCCCTTCCTGGAGGTATGAATTACCTTTTTTTGTTTGTTTGTTTTCTGATGGACTTTGTTGTTTTCATTTTGAAGATCAGAGAAATTTCCAGACTCCCTGATTTTAACAATCACCTATTATTACACCTCAGGCACCTACCCAAGGAAACACATATGTATAGCAGCCTATACGAATTTCTCTCTTAAATTTATTACTCAGTCACCATTTAACCATAGAGCTTCATTTGTTTTCATGATCACTGCTTGTATGATGTCTGGTACTTTAGTTCATTGGTGCCAAACTAAAACTAAATTTGGTTTTAAGTCCCTGGAAATCCTGCAGAAACATGAAGGGAACGATTGTGCCGTAGAACACACTGCAGAAAAGCCTGACTTACCATGCTGTTTCTTCAAAAATACATTTATTCTTTTCAAGGTATATGTTTATCCCACCAATCATGGATTTTGCCAAACTGGCAACATTTAAAAGATATGAAAAACATTTTCATAGCAATGCAGCTTCTTAGGATTTAGTCATATAATTCTCACCAAAATGAAAAGTTAGTTCACAATGGGAAACATTTGAGATCTGCACAGGAATACAGACTTACGATTTCTGGCACTGCCTTTAGGGTCAGTAAGTATCTGTGCTTGGAAGAAAAACAGAGTAGTGGGGTTGATAATTCATACAACTGGATTTAAGCAATTCTTGCTGTCAGTTTTTATGTGCCACCTTTTGCTCACGATGTCTTGATTTTGACAGTGAATGCTCAAAAAACAAAAGCCCATTAACAGACATGTTTTATACCAGATAGCTCTGCAGTCAGATCACTGGTGACCCACAGTGTCTTTCTGGGCAGCCTGTAAAAGATTTTAATCATAGATGTTCCTTATAGAATTTGCTGACAGATAAGGAGACAGTAGCTGAAGAGTCATTTCTAACCATGTGCCCATTCCCTGGACATCAGCCTGGGACCCGGCAGCTCCAAAGCTCATTGTGTCATGAGTAGGCTGCTTCCCAGCACAGATACCTTTTGCTTTGTAGTCTATGGTCTGCTGTCCCACCTGTAAAGCAGTTCTCCACAAACAAAGCTTAGAGAGCACCTAATGCAGGCTCCAACGCATCTTTAAAAGGAAAATCACTTTAAGGATATTCAGCTTCACCTTTGTCTCTTCTGAAGCAATAATGCAATTTATTTTACTTGATTTTTCCCTTGATATTTAAATCAATAATTTCATCCATGTTAAATGAATACCATCTACAGCAGATCTAATTTTGAGTTACAAATAACTGATCTTAGAGATTTAGCCCATTTTTCAAATAGTGAATTACTCTCACTTCAGATTTTGCAAATGTGTTTTTGATTTGCAAATGTGGGTGGAATACTCTGCACAAATACATCTCCAGCTACTCTGTGGTCTGAAGCTGTCCCCAGAGACCATTAATGTGGCTGGTCATCTGGTTCTTAGAGAAACCACACCCAGGATTTAATGAAGTTTATAATTTAAAAGCTAGAAATTACTACCTTTAATAAGATGTGAATAATCTTGATTGCACACATGTTCGCACACACATTTAGCTCATCTACATTTGCATACAAGGTTTTGGACTGAAGTTATCAGCTAAATTTCTTGCAGGGAAAGCCTACTAAAAGGTGCAGAGTTTAAACCTCTGAAATAGAGCAATAATTCTGGGCTACTTTTTGCACTGCTGTAATGCTCCTGTGGGCAAGGTAAAAACAGTAGTGTTTCAGCCCAAGAACACAGCTCATAGTCTCTGCAAGTGCCCAGCTAAGTGTCATTTCTCCACTCCATGTGACTGGCACACAAGAATCAGCCTGCCTTGTGCCCCAGGAAAAGAAATGCATGGGTAAAATCCTTATTAGCACTTCCAAGTTTATTTTGGTGATATGTAGGGCCGCACAGGGAGACATTGGGTGCTATAGACATGTAATAGGATTGCTCTTCAATGACTGCTTGGTGTCTCCAGAATCAGAGCTCTATGACATCACAAAGCTTTCTCAAGGTCCTGCATCATTGTTACACTCAGATATACATAGCCATTTTCATTTCATGGGACTTTTTCTAACATGTATGCACTGTATAGGATATTCTCCTTTCCTTCTTTAATACATCCTCAGGAACCAAATAGTGGTAAGTACATTACAAGCAAACACATGGGATACCAAGGATTATTTATGAAGTACCTACACTGATATTTTACACTCAGTCGTTCTCCCTGGTGTACGCTATATGAAAAATGCAGATTTTTCTGCTGCAGACAGATTTGGGTTAGGTATTTTTGTCCAAATTATGCTGCTCACTTAGAATTTTGCAAATTCACAAATAGAATCATAGAATCATTTAGTTTAGAAAAGACTTTTAAGTTCCTACCAATACTACAGGTATTGCCAGGAAGTGTAATTAACACTATGGCATCTGAACAAAACATTCATAATTTTTCCAAGCATTCAAAAACATTCACACATATTTAGTTCCTCTGATAGGTACTACTGACCAAATATTCCCCAGGGATCCAGCCCACAGTTGTGTAAGATTTTCACATGACTACACACATCAGAAAGTCACTAGAAATACTGTAAACTGCCTGCTCATATTCTTGCCACATTCTTTGGCTTTCTCACAGCACCACCTGATGCAATGTCAAGTTTTGAATTGTGTAAGGCACAACATCCTGAATGTTGTCTTTCTTCAGTTGAGTACTAAGAAGCTGAAAATTGTTGACTTTCAATGATGGTACCTTTTCTTTCAAAGTGAAGAAATATACATAAGAGATAAGGGGCACAGTACATTTGTGATTCTAATTATTTACATAACTGTAATCACTAAGGTACAAAATTCCTGTCCTCACCCCTCCATTAAAAAACTGAAATATTTTGTCCTATCTTGCTTGAGAATTTGTTGTCATACTCTAAAAAATCTAATGGCATGTATTCTTTCAGCGATTAAGAGTACTCTGTTAATAGTGTTTCAGGATGCTGCTGCTCTGTGGCATGACCTCAAACCCTTCACATGAACAGAAAGTACCAGCTGGACACAGTGGGCATTTTGATGAGCAAGTATTGAAGACTTGTTGAGGGGCAAGTAACAGGCTGAGGGGCAAGGAACCACAGGAAAATGTGGCTGAGTGGGAGGCTGCTTTGGTACTGTGGTCAACAGCTGGAGCAGGTTGGATAGGAGAGTATGTTTGAATCTGCCCTCAGTACTACATGTAGAATAGAACTCTAACTGCACTGTTGTATGGCAGGAAAACAGAAATTCAGGTTAACTGAAGGCAGGGAGAGAAATGGGACCTTTTTCCATAAATGCAGAATTTTATCCCTTGTTATAAGATAAACCTATTCAGTCACCTGTGTTGTTTATTACTGATACACACTTAACAGTTATGCGGTCAAAACAATGTTTTGCCCAAGAGGAACAAATACAAAACAGTTTTAAGGAATGGAAATAAATCATTGCCAAACTATATGCTAACTATTTCAGATTGCTTCCTGTTTGTTTTTCCATGAAGAATTACACATTGCATTATGTATGTTAATACAATGCATTTTCATTAAATACAAAGCAATAATGTGACAGAGTAAGGAGCAAAGTTGGATGCTTAGCCTGAGGAACTGGGCTCAAAAAGTTTCTATCAGTTTTATTCATACATTTCCTACGCTGTTCAATTTCAGATTAGTCAGAGTCATCCCTGCCTCTTTCTCTAGAAGGTGGTTCTAACAGCTTAGAATCATAGAATGTTCTGGGTTGGGAAGGGACCTTTAAACGTCTTCTAGTCCACCCCCTCTGCAGTAAGCAGGGACATCTTCAAATATGTCAGGTTGCTCAGAGACTCATCCTAACTGACCTTGAACTTTTCCAGGAATATGACAATGATTACCTCTCTGGGCAACTGGTTCCAGTGTTTCACCACCTTCATTATGAAAAATTTCTTCCTTGTATCTAATCTGAATATCCCTTGTTTGTATCCTTCAAGAATGTCTCAATTAGTCCAGTAGCATTTAATGTTCCTATATGTTATATAGATTATATGACTTTCATAAGTCCCATATCCCTAGTTACTCTGCTAATTAGAGGAGTCCCATGCTTGTCGTAGTTGTACCTGCCTCTGAAATTTCTACGGAGAGAAAATTTTAAAACTGTTTTGTTCTGACACTATATGGACTGGATAATGATCAACCAACATAACATATACCTTCTCCCCAGTAGTTATATTTAGTCTACATTAAATTCAGAAATTTTCTCTGGACATAAGTAGAAAGTGGAAGCATAGACACAATGAACTTCAGTAGTCTGCTTAGATTTTTATGATAAAGATATTAACTAACTTGAGCTTTTAATGTATCCTGCTTTTGGTATTCCTTCTAAATTAAAGGCAATGAGTTGATCTGAGGGTTGTGCATAGTTTCAAAGACCATATCTGAACTATGATTTCACGAATTATCTGAAATCCCATGTCCAGCAGCATCACACTCATCCCACATTCTGGTTTCTAAGGCAAGGGGGCCCAGGGAGGGGGAAGCCCACTGGGACAAATCTGCTACCTCAGTGAAGCTGGGCACCAAGACTGCAGAGCACATCATGTGATGTATCTGTCCTCTGCTTAAATACAGCCAAGGACTGTGAAGGAACATAAATTCATGTAAAAAGAGAGAAGGTCCTGAAAGTATCTACCTCCTGATGGGTTTTCTTTAGGCTGCATGACATATCAGACTAGGTTGTCAGGTATTTACTATCTGGTATGAATAAAGCCCTTATGACACATAATCCTCAAAGTTTCTTCTCAGTGACAAGGGAGTTAAGGTAGTTACTCTCAGCAACAGTCTGCCTCTGCAACTTATTTATGACTTTGCAGCTGCTTCTTCTCACAGGGCCCCCCTGGGTCCCAGATACTTTTGCTGTTTTATAAGAAAGGAATAACAGTGTTGTGGGGTAGAGGGAAAACAGACTTAAAATGCCTTTTCCTCATCAAAATTCTGCAGCAACCATAGACCATCTGAACAAGGAGATATAGTTAAGATACATACTGAAGCCAACAATTAGGCTGTGTTTATATCCTAGAATAATTTTCTGTTCATCAAAATAATTTTGAAAGAAACAGCAGTTGGCATTCCTAAAGACTTCATGGTATTGGTGATGGGAAGAAAGGAACAGGGATTTCCTTCGAATCCCTTTGCCTTAGAATTTCCTTCCTCTCCTTCAATAGTACTAAGAAGATCAGAAATTAAGTAAACTGATCTTCACGTAATTCAACACCTCAGCTGTTGCTCTTGTAAAACTTGCTCTCTCAAATAAAAGCAGTTACAAGTCTTCTCATGGGGTGGTAGGGAACTCTTCACAAAAGGATATGCTTGTTTTTCTCCTGAGACCTCATTCAAAAAACACAGCTGAAGAATAACTACAAAGCTCAGGTGAAAGCATTTTCTGATAATATGACAGCACTGTGAAATCAGGCAGATTATGAAGATAGGTAGAGGGTGAATTCTTATCCATAAAATAATAATTACTGACCTTTAGAATACACTCTTTATGTAATATTGAAGAGGGAAAACACATTTCAGGCTTTTAGCATATCAGATGATTGTTGATGGTTAGTGAAGGGAAAAAAAAAAATTAAATTTTAAAGAACAAAGAATCATATTTGACTGGATGAGTGTAAATGAGTGGTATATTTACTGTAACTTTTAAAGCCAAAGTTTCTTCATTATTAGCTGGCTGAATATTTGCTTATTTTGCATTTTGTAACACCGCACTCTATACCATGACACTTACTATAAGGAACAGAAATTATTACAGTTTGCAGGAATTTTATGACTTGGAACAGCAAAGTGATTTAAAAGGAGCGAACATTTTACTAAAATTTTTTTTTTAACAGTACTATCCAATTGTTAAGTGGAAAACAATATAGGTAAAAGGATTAGACTAAATCATGAATAACTGCCAATTTCCTTCTTTTTCTAAAGTAACACAATGTATCAAAGATTTAAACCATTTTAGAGTTTAAGCTTCCTAGTAGTGTAGAGTAAAAGAATACATTATTCAGTGTATAGTGTTTGCATATTTGTTAGTTTTTAAAAGAACACAGTGATACCTGCAGAAATTATACATGTCCACAGAGTCACATTAGTGTGAAGAAAGTGAAGAGAAATGGGTCAAACTTTGAGGAAGTTTCAATGTAAAGATGACTCATGCCCAAACTCTAAGCATGAGGAACTCTGAAAGGCCCAGACTGTGACTATAAAGCTAAAACTGGGACTTGAGGCTTCTGAATGCCATTGTGATCATGCCAGACATTGTGATATCAACCCAGAACTGCTCACAGATGTGGGTACTCTGTTTAGCTTTTCAAAAACTTTTCACAGAGACACAGAATGATAAGGGCTGGAAGGGACCTCTTGAGATCATCTAGTCCAACTCCCTTACCAAGGCAGACTTGCCCAGAGAAGGTCACAGAGGAATGCGTCCAGGCAGGTTTTGAAAGTCTCCAGACACCACCACCTCTCTGAGTGGCCTGTTCCAATGCTCTGTCACTCCCAGTAAGGAAGTTCCATCTAAACGTGAGAAGGAATTTCTAATGTTTAAGTTTGTGTCCGTTATCTCTTTTCCTGTAACTGGGTGCCGGTGGTCCCACCCTCCTGACACCCACCCTTTAAGTATTTATCAGCATTGATAAGATGCCCCCTCAGTCTTCTTTACTCCATACTGAAAAGATCCAAACCCCTCAGCCTTTCCTCATCAAAGACATATTCTAGTTCCCTAACATCTTTGTAGCCCTTTACTATGCCCTCTCCAGCAGTTCCCTGTCCTTCTTGAATTGGGGAGCCCAGTACGGAACACAGTACTCCAGATGTGGCCTCGCCAGGACACAGTAGAGGGAGAGGATAAACTCCTGTGACCTTCTGGATGCACTCTTCTTAATGCACCCCAGTATACCATTGGCATTGGCCACAAGGGCACATTGCTGGCTAATTGTCATCCTCTTGTCCACCAGGACTTCCAGGTCTTTTTCCATAGAGCTGTTTTCTAGCAGGTTAGGCACCAACCTGTACTGATACATGGGGTTATTCCTCCCTAAGTGCAGTAACCAACACTTGCCCTTGTTGAATTTTGTAAAGTTCCTCTCCACCCAACTTGTCCAGATCTTGCTGAATGGCAGCACAGCCTTCTGGTGCGTCAGCCACTCTTCCCAATTTTGTGGTATCAACAAACTTGCTGAAGATACACTTTATCCCTTCAACCAGGTCATTTTCCACGGGTGTAGAGCCCCTATACATAAGAAGCCCAACAGGAGCACTGAAACCAACTTCTCAAGTCCAGACTATAGCCCTGACTCAAGCTGTGCTCTAGCTGTCTTGAAAGCCCAGGCTGCAGGACACTGTTCCTCTGCTCTGCTGAAAGATAGCCAGCCATGAGGTCAACACGAGGGCTGACACAGTGGCTTCTGGCCGTACTCTGAGCTGAGAGGCAAGACAGGAACAAGGTGCTGAAGGTGACATGGAGAGTGCCAGTGAGGGGCCAAATGTCTTCACTGTGACTGTGACCCACCTCCTCAGCTAGGCTAGGAATGCCACTAGCCATATCTGCATGCTGCAAATCAGCTTGATGAGTGAGTAAAAGTAGCTAACATCCCCATAGACATAATCCTCTGTAAGAAAGAAATGAATGAACAACTTTGGCTGATCAAAAGTGATGGGATGCCTGCAGCTCTCAAGCCTTGCAGGCAAAGACTCTCAGATTCAGATTTTTCCGACAGCTGCATGCAGACAAGATGGTGTAACTGCTCTGAACTGAAGAGTGCTGCAAGGCAGGCATGCAAGACAGGGCTTGTGCAGACATGTCAGTCATGGGCACTTCCCACATTATGGGGTGGGAGAGGATGATAGGATCCCCTGGAGAACATACAAAATCTCTGAGCATGGGTTTTTTTGCCCAGAAGCAGTGAAATAATGGGAAGCAGCTATGGGGAAGATAAGCGGTGGCATGACCTCCCAGCAGCGCAGCCATAGCCAGCGAGCTGTGTAAGCACGGCAAAGAAACAGGATGTCTAGGGGAACAAGAGTCCAGCTTAAGTGGTCCAGGCTCTCTTGGTCTCAGAGAAAATTGTATAAAGGGGATCTCCTTCCCTGCCAAATGAGGGACATGTTTCATTGCATGCAAAAGGGAGTGGGATTCACATTTAGCCAAATTAAGCGAATCACAAGTAATCTCACTGCTGAGGCACTTTCACCTGCTTTCCATTGCCTTCCCCAAGTAAGACTCAGGTGATTTTGACAAGACCTGGCAGAGATGCCAAAGCCTGAGCAGGGGCCAGCCACTCTCTGTGCCTCCTGGCATAGTCTGGCAGGTGGGAGAGATGGGGAGCGAAGCAGGCAGGGGCTAGCACCTCTAACAGGTATAAGCTTTGGGAGGAATATGGGCACATTGTGATAGATGTGGAGCTATGAGGTTTGAGGGGCTACAAGGTTTTGGGGATTGGGACAGAACTGGGCAAACTGCATCTAAAGTGCTCAAAGTCAGACTAGAGAAGAGACTCCATGGGGAGCCATAGCTATGAGCTGGGTTGGCAGCCAGAGTAGAGAAATGAATACCTTCCTGTCCTTTGTACCTTCAGAAAAAGAATTGAAACATCCTGAATAATAGAAATGGGCTAGTATAAGGAGGGATTTTTTTTTTTTTTTTAAAATGTACATTACTAATTACTTGCCTTTGGGTTTTTACCCTAAAGATCTCCTCCTTTTAATATAATCTGAAATTTCTGTTTTAATTTTTTAATGTGGTGCTCAGTGCTAAAATACTATTCCCAGACTCTGACCTCCAAACCAAGATGAGTAGTTAGAGAGACAGTTGTGGATAGCTACATAGATCTGTATGGTTTCATCTACTATTTTTCCCTTACAAAATATGGTAATTACAGCTGAATGAAAAATTGGTTTCTTACAAAAAAAAAAAAAAAAGAGAGAACAAGAGTTGTCTCCATCCAATATCAATTTAAGTCCAAGACTCAGAAAATTAGTTAGCAAAACCATTTGTGGATTGGGTTTTCATTTTCATTGTTCTCTTAAACTTCTTGAAAAATGACATGTCAATTCAAGCTGGAAATTTTAATGTAGAAAATATTAGATTTATCAGATTCTTATTTTCATAATAGGTGAAAATGAAGTGAAATATTCTTTTGACATCAACTAGTTTGATATCAGTGAATCAACGTTTTAAGACAAAAAGGATATAGCTGTAAAATATCTACCTCATCTACTAGATTCCCCAAATCATGTCTTTCTCAGACTAAGACTACTTTTTCTTTTTTTTTTTTTTTTCTGAAGCAGACAGTTAAACCATGCTTTTTTTTGTGACTCATATTTATCCCAGCATGAACTTACACATTTGTAATGTCAAAAAGAGCAAACTTCAGTACAATTAAAAAACCCAGCTCAGGTTTTCCTGGAGAAGATATCTAAACAGTATGACAAATTGCAAGATCCCCTTTTAGCCTGCAGGTAAAAATTCCTGTAGAGATCAGTAGATGGACTGATAAGCCCAAAGAATACAACTGTACCTGGCAAGTATTATAACCTTTAAGAACACTTGACACATTTTATAATACCCATTGCTGTGAGGTGATGCAGCTTTAAAGGTTAACAAATTTATACATGCCTTACATTCCCATTTCTAGTGTGGATCTTTCCAAAAGTGTCACATGTAGTCATCCTTGATGAAGATTAACTGCACAACCTTGAAGTGTTAAAACAACCTGTGTTTGTGTTCTAGGAAAACAAACCTAGCCACAATACATTCAACAAATCAAAAATTGCTTGGTGATTCATAGCTCAGGTAGACTGCCTCAGTTTCTAGGAACTTTCCCAGAAACATTCAGCTTTGGTTTGTGACCTGGCATTAAAAGCGTTACATCAAAGGAACTTTAACAGAAAAGGTTTTTGGGGTAAGAAACCTAAACTTAATTCTGCAGAAGTTGCTTCATTTTAATTATGTATTCAAGACTGCAACAGCATAACTATTAGAGCCGTCTGTTGTTCCTCTTTATTTCAGTGTTTTACTTTGCATTGCTTACATCTTTCCTCAGAGGATAAAGATAATGCCTTCTAAAAGCTGTTTACCACTTTCAGTAATTGCATAGTTCTATGAACATAACTTTAAATTCAGATCTTACAACCATAAAACCATCATGTCCTGAAGAGTCCAGTTACTCTGCTAATAATCTGTCATCAAACTCACTTCCACAGAGATATTTCTAATAGTTACCTAGCTAGAAGTGACCAAAATATTTTTGAAGGTAACAACACAATATTGGTTTTTCTCTGATGTCTGTCCTGTAATGTATTCCTGCTGTTTGCGTGTTCCTTAACAAGAGATGCTGTATTCCTCAAACAATAAAGGCAATCCTTCAGATGCTGCTGATTCTGTTACTGCCTTTATAGGTGGGTAAGTAGTTGCTGGGGTTTGATTTGTTCCACTAAATTGCTTTTATGTCTTCTAACTGCATCGCACTTAAAGGTGCTTTTGCTTTCCTTCTGGTGCTCAGGGGAAGCTGAACTTTTTATTAGACTCATTTGCTAAACCTGTACTTTGCCTTACTTTGCTCACCTTTAATTTCCCTTTAAAACTTTTGCTGTTCTCTCTGTCTCTCTCAGTGAAGTCTAGCTTGAGACTTGGAAAGCAAGACTACAGCTGAGGAGAATGGGAAAAACCTGCCAAGCACTGAAGATGCTCCTGTGCTGCTGATACAGCAGGCGACATTGCCCAGCCCCGAGCTCCCCACAGGTGGGCCTGCTGATGTACACTGCTCTGTGGGGAATGAGTGTCCAAAGCCCTTCACCACTGGCACCAAGGGGTGGCTAGTGCTGAGGTAACGGATGGCAAGGGGGCTATCCCAGCTGACTTTGGACACTGCTCTGCAGTGAATTACTATTGATCTTGGGAGGGGAAAAGAACAGAGCAATTCTGAATCACAGATTTGTCCTTCTCAAGGCAGATTTCATACAGTCTGCCGAGAATTAAAATTTAGTACTAAAGCTGTAGTTTTTCTCCCTAAACAAATCAAACTTTCCTTAAGGAAATATAAAGGAGAAGATGAAAGGTATTTTCTTTTCTGGGAGATATTTCCAAAGAGGGAAAAAATGTAGTAACTTCTGAAGCTGGCTTTAAAGTCTGATTTTCAAACTCTGATTGGTCTATTCATAAATCGTCCCACAAGCTGACTAAAACTAATATAACTCTGCCTAAATATAATTTACTTTTTATTTTATTTATTTTTTTTTGCCTGTCTTCATCTTCTAACTCATTTCCAAGGAAATTACTAACTTTCCTCCCATCTATCCTTTCAGCCTCAAGGCTGAATGTAATTTGGTTCACTTTAGTATTACACATTTTAAAACATGGGGGAAACATGCACTTCCAAGGAAAAAGTATATAGCAAGGTGTCACAAGGAAGACTTGAAAAGAGAACAAGAAAAGTAAGACAAGTATAACAAGGAACATCTCCAAAAAAAACCAGCAAAACAACCCCAAAATAGGACATGTAATGCAAATCCATACAGGAAAAAAAAAAAAGTAAATACATTTCAGTATTAGCAGTACATTAAATCTCTTCACTTTTAAAAGTATTTTCTTCACTCCTTTTTCCCCTCATGATCTGCTTATACTTGAATAGAAAATGAAAGACCAGCATCACTTACCCTGAGTAGCACCATACTGCATAAAGAGCCTCATGAAACACATTTTCCCTTTTGAAGAAGGCTTGTCCATGTATTTCCTCACCTCTGGAATTCAGCTGACTGTTTCCAGCTTAATCTAGCTCTGCTAGAGTCATAATGATATATTCTCCCCTTAACCTTATGCTTGGATGGCCTGCACAGAAAAGATGCTGCAATTATAATTAAAATAGATCCATAGGCTGGTTCAGCAGCATGCCTATACTCACTCCCATCTGTTAAGGGAGCAATAACACCCACTAACAAGGCGATAGGCCAGTTTCAACAGTACATAAAAGCCAACTAAAGATCAGCTTAGAGAGATGTCCTATCAAACACAGCAAGTGCTATATTTTCTGCCAGTAGGGCCTTCTGTTTGCAAACAAGGCCAGCTCAGAGCCAAATGTTTCATTACACAGGACTGTAGCACCTGCAGACGTAGCCCAGTGGATTGGTGCCTCTCTTCTGCCTGTAGTTTCCTTGTCAAGGTGACTGGGAGTTCTACCTTCAGTGGTATAGTACAACCCTTTATCCACATTTTTTCGGTTATGTTTGCAGCAGTACCTCCTAAATGCTAAGCCCTCTTTAGTTTCAGTTAAGACCACCATTTTCCTGAGGGTCTCATCTGAAGGATCCTTTTGCATAGGCTATAGAAAGTGGTTTTGAATCACTACCCTTCAGATATCGTATTTTGTCCTGTGCGTGTCATGTATCTCAAGATATATATAAGAAACAAAACAAACAAACAAAAAAAAAAAAAAAAGAGAGAAAGAGAGAAAGAGAGAAAAGAATAGAAAAGCTTGAATTGAATGAGTTTTATATAGCACCTTTCAGGCTAAATGTACCCATCGGCATGTGAGAGCAGTGTAAACTGGATGCTCCCAGCTGTCCCTACTCAGTATTTTAAAGGCACGGGGCTTAATTTCAGGAGTAGGTTTGGTGCTCTGGATCCTAGATGATGAGAGGCACTTCCCTCTGACAATAACAAAGAGAATTTCAACCCAAAATAGACCTGAACTTCAGAGATACCTGGTCTGTTCTGCAGCATGTTCAGCATTACTTGATGCCCCCTTGAGGAAAACCTTTTCTAAAAGGCTTATCCATACCCCAATCAGACAAGGTAATGGTGCTGCTTTTGCCTCTGGGCCTTCTTAAAAAGTTAAGGATGTTTTAGCTGCAATATGTCCAAATGTCACAATTAGTGATCTTGGCCTTACAGCAGTAGGTGTTTTGCTCTCATATAAGAAGTGAATGCAAACGTACTATACAATAACTTCAGAAAAAGTAATTAGTGCTATATAATATCACTATATTATGCTTTCCAGCCTTATTCAGCTAGATTTGGCAAAAAGCCTTCTGTCATAAAAACCTGCCTATATATTAGAAGCAATCTAATAAATAATTAAAGGAAGTACTTACCTTAATGAATTTTTTAGAATGTTAAATTTAATATTTTATTATGAGAATTTATTGTTGTTTTCCAAACAGATTCTCTGAGAGAAAGGCTTATTTTTAGACAATTGATGGCTGGGTTTACCCCAGTTCCTGCTGTCTATAGCTTTCATAGTGGTAAAAACCCTAGAAGAAATGGAGGGATGGGATCAACTATAAGCTGAAGCGATAAGAGTAAAAAGAAGAGAGGGAGGTTGAGCATTCCCATAGCTCTCAAACCACTATATGACACGTGGTACACGAGGCAGTGGTAATGGAAAGGCTAAAACCCTTATTATGCTTCCCTCTGTCTCTTCCCTGAGGCAAATCTGCTCCTACAACACATTTCATTGCTCTAATGACCAGTTTACATGTGTATAAAGCATTCTCTATTTATACCACTCCAGTTAGTGTTTGTGGTACAAGAAAGCTTAATTGGGACCTCCAATTCAATTAATTCGTAGATATGATTCCAGTGAGAAAGGACTATAACATAGGACTGACAGGGAGTCCTGTGCAGCTGGGAATGATTAAAGAAGAATGCTACTTGTAATATGCTGACACTGTACAGAATTAGGCTTTGTGTTCCCCAGTCATAAAATGTCTTTTGGGATGAAAGGCAGACATTTTGGGTTAGTTAGCTTCTATTTAATTATGTGGCTTCCAATGTAAAAGGGTTTATTGAAAGGATTCAAAAAGGGAAAAGAATGGAAAGGACTCACACATATTTTCAGTTTTACCAAAGTATTTCATTAAGCAAGTACTCAGGAATCTCACCAGAGTAAATTCTGATTAAAAATTAGAAGTCCTTTCAGATTTTAAACAGTATTAGACAAAGTTAGCGAGTCCACAACATTCCTTGGAAACCTCTGTCACTTGATTATTTCTTGCAATAACTAGATGAAATCCAAATGTTATTTAGCATTACACAGGATTTAAACCAGATTTTTCTCTTATTTTTAAACACCAAATTTTTCATGTTGCATTTAATCTCATTATTTTTGTTCTGATTGTTACATTCTATGTGAGCCTTTGTCCTTAATGAATCAACTTTAAATGATTTTAGATAATTTCTCCAATTTATGATGATTAAACTGTATTTTATTCTCATTCTCTCATGAATTTGCAATCCCTCCCTGCTTTGTGTCATCTGAAAATATGATTGGCATTGTCTGCATTTCATCCTGCAGTTCATTCATGGAATCATTTGACATAAGGCATGGGGGATGCCCTGAAGTGAAGAAAAATGGACAATGAGATGCAGACACTCTGGAACAGGATTGGTCAGCAGGATATAAAATTAGAAAGCCAGAAAACTGGTCTGATTTCTGAACCATTTTCCTGAAACCCTAGGTGAGATTCATTAGGGATATAACAAGAGAGCCATGCCGAATTCTTCTTGCTTATAATCCATTCGGTTCTTATTAGAAGTTACATCTTTGGCAGGAGTTCAGATCCAAACGCTGTATTGGGTTGATATCAGATGTTCATATATATTATGTTAATTGGTTCTAATAAGGTACACCAGATTAGAACAGTGTTAACAATGGAGTAAAAAAATAATGCACACATAGCTTCAGCTACCTGGTAAGTGAAGAACTATCTGAGACCATAACATATCAATACATTTACCAATTTAAAACAGAAAATAAAATCTATAGAAGTTGAAATAAATAGCTAAATATGCTGATCATTTTTCTCTGTATAGCTATGGTTTCCAGATAAACCATTACATGTAGATAAATCTTAATGTATTTCAATGCCATCAAATTGTCCAGTAATTGCTCTGGTGATAGAAAATCAATGTTACAAATACTGGACAGCTGAAAATAAAATAAAAGGAATATTTTTTTTATTTTTTTTTTTTAGCTTGTGGAATAGAAAACAAGCACCTCATGACATTTTCTTTTAATTAACTTCTAGATTGAGTCACAGGCTCTTAGGTAAGCGTAATGTAGTATTTGGTAGCTGTTGGGTAGGAGAATTAAGTTTCACTTAATATAGTGCGGTCTGGATCTAGCACCATCAACAGACATTTGTTAACCACAAGTTTAGATGTGTACTGTTAGACATAAACATATATATGGCAAAGGAACATAGCTAATCCAAATCCAAAGAGGCATATATTTGCTTGTTCTGTACTAGACTTATATTCAGCAAAGTATTAAATTGTACAGATTATGCTATAACTATTGGGCAAGGAAAAGCAGACAATACGGTGCTGTTTATTCCCTAGGACTGCTGAGGAAGAGCTTCTCCTTTAGGAGCATACTGCTATTTTCTCCCATCCTAAAGTCATTCAGCTGTTCTTTTTCTGGTTATAACAAGAAGGTTGAGACTATGTCTGGAAAATAATTTTTTTAATTACATTTCTCTAAAGCCTGGTAATATTGTGGTTGACTGTGACCCCTAAGTGGTGAAAAAGCCCATTAGAGGATGTCATAATCTTGAGAGCAGTCTGATCGCCCCTCCAGACTGTGTTGATGGCATAGCTTCTGATCCAGCTGCAGAACCTTATTTTAAGAATAACATTATGATGGGCACTGTTGCCAGAAGAATTTGTCTTGCACTCGCAATAGTTCTAAATGATGGTGAACACAGCAAACAGGGCCAATCAGGGAGTGGTGTCAGACCTGCAGTCCCAGTGGCCACTCAGATACGCACTAATGATAGTCTTACATTTATGCATGTATGGCTTATGCTTCAGTGTTGTGTGTATACCTCTGCTGCTTTCCACATAAGAGCTCTGTAGCTACAACTTTTTGAGCCTCCAAGTCATCCTGCCTGGATTTTGGATTCTAGGAGCACTAGAAATGAGCACATAAGTTGAGCTTGGTGAGACCAAAGATCACCTCGACCCACCAGCTCATCTCCCACAGAGACCAGCAAGTAGTGGCCTGGCTAAGAGCCAGTGCAGAGCAAGAACATAGTAGTACTTCCGTGTGGGGGCCATATAGCTCTTTCTGGTACCACCACTGCAGGAGAACAGTGCAGTTTCCCTGTATTCTGTCTGAGAAGGAAAATTACACCCATTCTTTTCAGGACCCATATAAATGACAGTCGTTCACTTCTGGATTAATTTCGATCAGAGCTTTCCTTGATTCCTTGAGTTTTGAACCTGTGGCTACTGCTAGAATCTTTGGTGGACCCAGATGTTTACATGAGAACAACCTTTCTTGGTGGAATTTTCCCAATGTTGAGGCTGATTTAATTCACGCATATCTAACTTTTTGAGAGCACACATAGTGTTTTAACTGTTGCCCTGTTTAGGGCAAGTCATATGGTATTTTTGAGGCTAATGTGGACATATATTTCTGAAATAACCGTGCAATGCTTGGCTGCCAAACAATTTTTGTCCTATTTTATATACTGAGTCAATTTAATTTACATAGGGTAATATGCTTTCTCCATATGCATTAATATCTTGATAACATCTTTAGAGGAATATAAAGCCCAATTCTCAAGTGCTATCAGAGGACTGATTCCCTCAGTTGGATTTAAATACTCACTGTGTAATAAACTGCTAGCTATTCTAGAATATACATTGTCTTAGACAGGCTTAAGTATAAATGAGACTAAATCATTCTAATTTTATTGATCTTTTTCAGAATTAACTATTTTTTGAAGCTCACTAGAATACTCTAATTTTCTGAGCTTACCTGTGCATTTAAATGGAGCAGAGTGACTCTATCACAGCCTCAAATTTAACCAATTTTGAAAAGAAGGTTTTTGATACCTTTCTCTTTATCCCTCAATCTCCACAGAGATGCTGTGTGATATTTAACAGTGTTTTTATTCTTCCTTTACTGCAAGCTTGGTTCATGAATTAAAGTTTTTGAAAAGTGTCTTTTAAGATATAACTCGGATCAATAAGAGTTATGACTGCTTTTGTTCTGTATGAGTGCCCAGAGATCCCATATAGCTTTTTAGAGCAGTCATTAGTTTGTTACATGTCTTTGCGTGTTGGAAATACAGATAATTATTAGTGCAATATTCAAAATCCAATTGATTTTATGCATCATTTAAACTTTGGTGTTATGTGGTATATAAATGCGACTTTCATAATGAAAAGGAAAAGAAGATCAGGTGAATGGCGTTTAGCAGCAAGTAAGAAAGCAGTAAATGAAGTAGCAAGTAAAGAAACAAGTAAGATGTGGGTAATAGGTTGTATATCCAAACAGGCTGAATACCAAAACCATACTATCTTCATCCTATGAAGCAGAAGTGATACAAAATGAACACTATAGGATTGGCAACGAATTTAGAAGTCATATCTGAATGACTTATCAGGCAAGATTAACAAAAACACATTCAGAATATCAAAATTTTAAAATCCTATTGTTTGTTGCTACAGATCTTCTCCATTCATATGTGTGTATTATATATACATGTAAATAAATGTTATGAAAGCCACAAAGTATAATCAAGGGCATAGTGAAATTTCTTTTTTACAAATTATTTTTCCCTCTAATATTTTAAAAGGAGACATGTTCTTCTAATTCTAAGAAATACAGTCTGCTTTTGTGTTATAATTTGCAACTTTGCGCTTTTTGCCTTTTATGTATATGTACCATATATATAAACCTTATGTGAAAATAAAAATCACACACGACGCCTAATTTTGTAACAAGTGCTGTGAATTTAAATTACTGTTGAAATAAAAGGCCTCTCAAGAAATCAAACTGTATTCCATGCAAATTACTGAAAAAACTCTTCCAAATTTCATTTGAGAGACATCTGAAATTATGTGTTTATATACATGGTAGTTGTACTTTCCACACCATGATGCAAAAAAAAAGGCGGTTTGTATTTTCTTAGAAACTCATTCTTTCAATGTGTTTACATTACTGCTAAATTGCTCTGTGTATGTGTGTGTAGCCATGTGCGTAAGTAGCTTGCAACCTAAACTTTTACAACAGAAAAGACAGAATTTTTTAAGAAGTAACAACAGAAGAAAGGTGAGAAGGGTCACGAATCTCATTATGAACAAATAAGGGGCATATTACTGAAAAGTATGCAATAATAAAGACAGTGATAGCTGTCTCTCAGGAAAGACACCAAAAAGGCAGATTCCTTTTAAGTGGCTAATATCGATAATATTTCATTAAAAGAATAGTAAAGTAGCTTCTTCTGAAAATTGAAAGAGTTAATTTTTAACCACTTCATCGTTAATCAAAAAAAGATGTTGATTTACATCTATAGAGCAGCTTGATCTTCAGTGATCCATTTCCTCTCTTTCTCTAGAGCAAATACTTCTGGAAAGAAAAGTAAGTATGGCATTATTTGAAAACACACTTGCCCCATGCCAACACAGGACGTCTCTATCATAGCTTCAATTCATTTCTCCTTCCTAAAACCCAGTAAGAACATATAATAAGCAACTGAGAAAAATTAAAAGAGAAGGAGAAATAATGAACATGTCCACCTGGGGTTCTAAGCAGAGAATCTATTTCTCAATTCTAAAATCTGCTCCTATATGCATCTTCACCTGTCTTACCATCCACAAAAGCACAAGGTAACCAGAAGTTTTCAAGTAGGAGAAAAGTAAAAAAAATAAGGAAGTACAGCAAAGGAATTTGCATTCATAGCAGGATTTATATTCTTTTTGTCCTGTCACATTCAGACAACACAGATGACTCCATGCCTTTAATTTAGCAGTGTACTTTTTTCATTATAGTTTCCCTCAGACTTAGTGAGTTAAAACAAGATGCAATTATACTTTTTACTGTGGGCACAAATCACCTCTAATTTAAACTGTCTTGAAGTGAGTGTGAAGAAATCATGACTGGTGGAGCTGGCTCAAAACTTAGGACCATACTGTTCTACCTTGTACAACACTGGTTTACTTCACGAATTGATGTTGTGACTTTGGCTACCAGGAAGATAGTGTCCTCAGTTAATCTGCCTTGTTCATACAAAGGATCTGTTGCCAACTTGTCAATAGACAGCATAAGGGTGCATGGTGATAGGCACTGCTGTTTCTTTCATGGAGTGAATGACATTTGCTTGAACTTTAGCAGTGTGATAACAAAAAGATGATGGAAGGCAAGGGCATATTAAAAACTATGTGAAGACAATTCCACTTTCCCAACATTTATTTTTTATAAGCCTCCACCTTTGCCTTCAGATGATCATATTCTCACTTCTAAATGTTTCAGTTCTCATTTGGGGGCACATATTTAAACAAAACAGAACTCATAGTGATATAGTTGACTGGCATCAGAACCTCATCCAAGACTAATATGGGCTTGAAATGTGGATTTTCATGGAGATGCTGAAACAGCTCATTTCAGTGATTGCAGGGCTGTGTGGACTCACAGATATCTCACAGGGAAAATTGCCTTTAATACCACTTTTTTTTCTTCTCTTGTTCCTTTTTTTTTCAGGATCACACATTTCAGCATAATAGTATGTTACTTAACCACAATAAATCCTCCTCACTCAAGGGTTTATGTGTTCTAGTTACTTCAGACACCTCAGTGACCATGAAAGCCAAGGCATTCATACCAAAGATCGAAGAGAAGGGAGCTTTAAATTGCACTGTACAGCCCAGAACTATCATAAAGCTTTCACAGTCTCTAGGCCATTAATTTGGTGCAGACAAGTGGGATATTAATATACTACACTTGTTCAGTTTAACTATAAAGCCATTAGCTGAGACCCAGTGTCCTAACAAGCTAATAATAATAAAATGTTTGCAGCGTATCAGTAAAGGACAAGGTCAGTTGCACGTGTCTCCTTTCCTGTCCAACATCCTCTGAGGAGTTCAGCTATCCAATGTCAAAGCCATGTTGCATCTTCATTATATACTTTGCCGAATTAAGGTAATTGCAAAGGAGAAGGCATTTATACTATTGATTTGGTCATTATTTCTCCCCAATAGTGCAATCTTGTATCATTTGTGGAGACATTAACATCAATTAAGAATGTAAAGAAAACTCAGATAATAAAGAACATTTTCAGGACATGAAATATTACAAAAAAGGAAAAAGTTTGTTATGATGTAAGAAGAGGAGGTGTTTGATAACATTTAAAAGCACTGAGTCGAGGAAGAGTTCAAACTCAGGAAGGAAACCTCCCCATGCCTTGATTCCCAAACCTTTACAGAACTGAGAAAGATTCAGAGGCAGAAGGACATCAACACTTAGAAAAGTTAAGCTAAAGAAGAGGATAATAAACTCCCAAGCTCACAACATTAGTCATTATGGATTGTGAGTTAGTTTCCCCATAGACAGGCTGTCCTTTCATCACAGAGATTATGCGAATCTGCTTTTGGACATTTGATACTGGTCAGTGTCAGAGATGAGGTAGAAAATCCTGAGTCCCTCTGGCATGACCCTGTGTCCCAGTGCTGATGGTGGCTCCCTGATGGACATACTGTCATAACTCCTCAGTAGTTCTGCTGTAACAGGGAAAACTTCATGTTGCACACAAGGAAGGAAAAAAAAAAAAAAAGAGGAAAAGAAAGAGGGAAAAGGGAGAAAAAACAGAACAAGGTGTCAAACTGCAGAAAGACAGATTGTTAATAAATCAAGCATGCTTGAATTATTTCTTTTTGATTTCCTTCCCTCTAGCTTACTGGGCCTTGCCACCATAATAGTTACTGATTTGCATCTTATTATTTTATTATTATTTTCATATGGTGCCCGAGTATATTAGTTTTTCCCAAGATTTCTAAAGCTTTTACCTGTGCTTAACTTTATAGTGAATGGAGATTCATAGTCCCTTTAGTGGTACAAACACACAGGAATTCCACCACAGATCAGAGTGAATTGCAGTTCGTGTTTTTGATTGTGGAAATGTTATTGACGTGAATTAATCTTCATTTTTGCTTACCAATCTTGCGCAATCCATTTGGTTTATATTAATCATTTTATAATTTTTTACAAATACACTGCGAAAACAAAACTTCAGGCTGTAATTTGTTCTTTAAACAACCACCGTGACTATTTGTTATTCATAATTAAAGACTAATAATAATTTACCTAAATGGCATGACTTATTTCTGCTTCCAGCTTAGAGGACTGAATCATAATAACTGGAGGCAAATCCTTTTTTGGGTCCAAAAAATTTCTATACAAGCAAGCTTAACAGTACGATGACTATTTTTTGTTAATAATAAAATGACTGTTTTCTATCCTAACCACAAGTGCACATCAAAATGTTATTCATGTCAATACGCACAGCCTGTTTGTTCACAGTAAGCTTCCTTCTGACTGTTAGTACTCCTGCAGAAAGAAGTTGTAAACGCTGGAGAAGTGACTTTGTGACTTCCTAGTAAAATATTTTTTCTCACTGGAAAAACAGTGCTGCATCATTCACACTAGAGAAGCTGGGAGCAAAGAGATTTTATTTCAGGAGACCAGGCAGAGGCCCCACCACCCCTTTCCCAGCCCCAGAACAGAGTCTGCTGCTGAGTTGATTGTGCACAGGGACTGGGATAGGAAGCAGTGGGTGACAGGGTCTTGGGAACGACCCCAAATAATTTTTTTTCTTCCTCCCTGGCCAGGTACAGCTTGTGGATTTGCCAGATCAACTCCCAGGACTCCTGGTAGAATTTCTAACACTGGAGGTATTTTGATGAAGCCGTAGGACCATAAACACAATTATAACCCAATCAGTTTGTGTGAGCCCTTTATACAATACTACTGCATTTTTTCAATAGTGTCAAGGCCTCACTGGCCCTTACAGCCTCTCCCCACCTGCTCACATCCCGGAATCTCACCTCAGCTCTCTGGGGCTATCAACCCCTACCCCAACGATGGCCAGTCTCCTGCACTCCTCACAGCCCTGCCCTGCCTGGTCATGGAGGCACCCAGTACCCGAGGCTGGGGCTGCTGCTGCTGCTCACTGGCTGCCCTGCTTCTGGCTGTGTAGTAGGATGGGCTCAAACTCTATCACTGTGGTCCCATGGAACCACCAGCTTCCATAATGCCATGACAGGTGGGGACATTAATGGTGTGGATTTAGTTGTTTGTTGTAAGGCCACAGAAAATAAGTCATCTGGGAATAGAGCTCAGCTTTTGCTAGTATTCAGTCCCATACTTATACAAGCTTAAAGGCTAATCTTCACAGAAAAAAAAAAAAAAAATCAAAGAAATGTGAACAAACTAATGCATACACAGGTGATATTATGACTGCTGGGAAACACATGTTGGATCTCAGAGACCACCCAAGTCCATGTCTTCCAGCAGCAAACTGGGATTTAGCAGATCCCCTTCTCCTCCTGCCTCCCTCGTACTGCTGCCCTCTGCCCGCAGCCATCCACATCTGAATGGAGAAATGGTCTGAAATAGTTCACAAGCATGTAACCAGGAGGCAAATTTCACTACCTTAAGTGAGCAGGGTTCACCCTGTGTCTCCTGCCTTTCTCTCCCCTCTGTGGAAAGTAATTTAGTGGAAAAATAACAAAGTCTTCCTTTCCGTCTCCCTTAAAAACAGAAAATGGAAGTACTCCTAACTTCTGCATGAGACAGATGTGGAGAGAAGAAAAAAAAAACACTAGAAATGAGAGATGAAGCAAGTCCTCTGAACTCGTATGCATGACAAACGACCACAAAATTCTGAGACCCAATCTGACTCTCAGATAGCTTGTCGGTGACCTATGGGTGGATGAAGGAAGAACAATTGCATTATTTCCTCATAATTCATATTGAACCTGCAAAAGTACACCATTGAATTATACTTTTCTGAACAAACCCCATCATTAAAGCAGTAGTTAAAAAATAGTATGAGGAAAAGAAAGACTCCTCACAAATCAGTCCTGAAACTAGATGCTCCCACACTTGAAACAGCAGCTCTGGCAATGTCTAATACATATATATATTCTATACATATATATATTCTAAGGACACTTATAAAATATGACAGCTGTCCTGTTCTGAAATTTAGAAACAGATGCTTAAACAGCCCACAACAAGGAAATTTCCAGTGCTATATGAAACATTAACTTCCTCAGGAAGTCCTGTATGATAAAAACTAATCAGAATCACTTTATTTCATTAACACAGAAACTTCTTCAAGAGTTAATAGGAAGTCAAGGCTCCATTCTTAATACTTTATCAGACCACTGTCTCTGATCTGAAACACACATAAGTTCACCTTTTCCTTTTGCTATTTGCATTTATTAGCCCTCAGACTATGGTATATCATACTTAGTTCACTGCATAATTGTGAGGGTTTTGATGTTACATTGCAGAGACACTCCTGTGTTTTCCCTAGTCTGTTAAGAAAAAGTTTGGTACAATAAAAAAGTGTGACCCGTGGTTACCTGAAGTTGTGTCTCACCACACTGAAAGAAATACTGATAGTTTTCTGAGGAAGAACCCTTTATGCGATGACCTGTTCCAAAAGCTGGTTTATGCTCATGCCTGTATGTCTACTTTATACTCCCTGTAATAGGAAAATATGGTTCATTTTCAGTTTTACTTGCCTTATTTAATTGTCTTTTTTTTTTAAATTAAGATAATGGGTGAAAAAGCATTAATAAAAGAAGATGGAACTAAGGAAATGTTTCCACACACAACAGATCAGGTCATGTCACAGAGAATAGCCTGAGTCTGATTTCATGACAGAAATATTGGAAGAGGAAAGTACCCAAAAGCAATACAAATCCCATTAAAAATAGTCATCTGACCATCTGGACAGACGTTTGTTCCCTGATGCACTCGTCTCCAACACTGAAAACTCTTCCGCTGTCAAATACCCCTCCCAAAACTTCTGAAACGACGTAACAGTTTGCCTATGACCTGTTTAGGTTTCAGTCTCAGTGCCAATGACTTGCTTTAGAGGAAGGAGAAAAACTTCGAAGGGCACAGACTGAAAGGGAAATCAATTTTTTTTTTTAAAATAACAAACAGAGAGACATGACAGCAAAGCAGAAGTTACCAACAATGCTAAGACTTGGTATAGCTACTGTGGTAAATATGTGCTTAGGTAATTAGCTAGGAATAAAGAAGCATTACACATTGTTTCATTCCTCATATCAGAAAAATATAGCAAAGCCTTGAGCACAGATACTTACCAAGTATGAATTTATCATTTTTAGACCAGTAACTTGTGCAATTCTGACCAGTAATGTGCAATTCTGAATCTCCCTCACCTCCTAAGCCCACCCCAGTTTGGGCCATCTTTCGTGAGAAAAGTACATTTGAAATATAAACATTGAAGAGATTAGCTAAACAAAAATATACTGAAAATTAATTGAATCAAACATAGCAACTGCAAACCCCTTTTTACCCTGCCAGATTTCTTTGCGTTACATTGCTGGGCAATGGAGAAACACAAGAAAGATGGAGAGAATTGTTTCAGACTTTACAGTGATCTTCTAAAACTCTGATCTGAGGATGAGAGACAAACTGCGATGACTCTTGGAACTGAAAACTCCCTGTCTGCTTTCACCTATTTAATCTTATGCTTTCAGAGTGTCCATCTATAGAAATGTAGTTAATAAGAAAATGTGATCTTTGGAAAGGCATCCTTTGTTATGAAAACTGGTGTAGTTCTTGTCAGAGATATTCTCATGTCATTGTTACAATGTCTTAGTTCACAGTACAGTGTCTTGCTATATATTTTTTCATTAATATCCCCAGGATTCTTGTGAAAGAGTCAGGCAAGGGTTATAAAAACTATTATCCTCTTTTTACAGGGGGGAAATGAAGACCAAAGGGTAAAATAATTTGTTCTTGCCTGTATACTGAGTTGGTGCTAAAGTCAGCTCAGAGTTTTTTAACACCAAGATACTTTCTATGGCTCCAATGCTTCCCAGTGCCTCTCCCAAAGATACAAGAAGTGTAGCAATAAGAGTGCACATGAAATATCTTCCTCCCTTAATTCCATGCAACTCAACTAACTTCTAACACATAAAAATGGCATACACTCTTTGAAGACAATATAGTTGTTGACTGTGAAGTTGAGTGATCTAATCACAAAATCTGCAGTTATTTGATTATTTCTCTGAAAACAATGAGACATGCTTTGATTATCCATGTTTAAGCATAGATCAAAAATGGCTAAGAGATTTTTGACAGAATTATCTGATGCAATTATGTCATAGACAGGGATAAAACTGAGCCAATGTCAGACCTAAAGAGAATTATTTTGATTTATACTTAACTGAAAAATGAAGCTTGGAATGAAAAGTAGAACTATGATGTTATATTAGGGTGTTAAATGCTGCTTAATTACTGCATATGCTGCTTGATTACTGCATAGCTTTATTACATAGCATAAGACTGTGTACATGTGTTGTAAAAATCATTTTATTATTTGACAGTCTTATAGATAAATGAACTTTTCAGTATGCTATGTGCCTGTCTATCATGTCAGAAAAAAAAGAGTCATGAAGAAAGAGGGTGGAAGACAGTGAGATGGTAGCCAAGAGGAGCTGCTGTGTGTTTCTGGTGAGAAAGCTGGAGCATGGGATGCCAGAGGCCCTCCAGGTTCAGGTCAACTTCTCCACAGTCTCCAACAAACACATAATATAACAGAAACTACAAAGAAGCAGGCACAAGAATTGCTTCAGGTGTTCTTTTTTGGTTCAGGTTTCAGTCCTGTAACATCTTCTCTTCATCTTTACAGTGCTACATACTAGATCATATCGTTTAGTAGTACAATCCCATTGATTACATTGTACTTTTGCCTTGGCCTAAATGATCACTCTTTCTCCTCTACTTAGCATTAATAATTAATACTCTTTTTTCTTTTTCTTTGTAGAAGGGAAAATATGGCTGTGTATGCATCTTAACATATCTTCTATGCTGTTCAGGTGCTAGTACTGCTTTCATCAATAAAGGACTTGAACTTTTTCCAGAAGTGCCCCCTGCCCTTCTTCTGAGTCACTCAATAGTCATTAATGTTTAATGGATAGACAAATAAGTGAGAGATAAAAGACAGAGAAGCTTGTGCAGCAGATTTTGCTCTGAAGAGAAACCTGATGGCCCTTACTGTGCCTCTGTTTTGTTTTTTTTTTCACAATGCAATGAGGAAGTCCACTAAATCCTACTTAATGCAAGAAACGATGACTTAGAATAAAGCAAAACAAAACAAAAAAATTATACAAGATCATCTAATAGTATTTGCTCCCAAATATATCATCATTTAGGCACTAAAGTTTTATCTAAAGAAGATTAAACTTACAAGAAGTTCCTTTCCAACACAATGATACAGCAAAGAGTCCAAATTTTAGGCAAATACATTTTATTAGGTTTTCCCCACCATGGCCGGAATAGCTTGCCTTTAGAACTTTCATTCTGACTTTCAGGTTGCCCTTTCCTGCTAGGGAAACCTTTAAAATGTATAGGAAAAAAAATAATTTGTACATTCTGCAAGCTGAGGAAAGAATTCCTACTTGGTGTGATTTGCTATAATCATAAATTTATCGGAAGCTGTTCATTTCATCTGCTGCAGAACTGCTCTTTGATGGCATTAATCTGCAGTAATGATTACAAGAAAGTAATTCAAAGCTGTTCAAAGGGAAAGGTGACATGATGCTTTCCATCTCTTTTCTGAATGCTGCCTCAGATTTTTCAATAAATTACAGATGTAGAGAAGGAAAAGATGAGCCATATGCAGCTGAATATCTTGGGGAATCTGGAAACATGGAGCAATAAGAGCAATACTTAGACTACATTTGCAATAAAATATGTTGCAGGTTTCAGGTAGACCTTTTACAATGAAAGGCATCAGAGTCAAAAGTTTTGGGGCTGTTCAATATTATATGTTTTCCATTAACTATCTGTGAAGATGAATCACAAATTAACAGTAAATTAATGCCTCGTAATATTTCAGGTGAAGTGGATTCATGGTACCTTTTCACATGTCCCTGTCAAAACAGGAGATTCTATGACTAGTTGTAAAAGACCTCTGGAGCTCATCTATTAAGATCTTTGAACAGGATTTCTAGGCTGCCAAGAGACCAAGATGCATAGGCTTTGTCTAGCTGTGTATGAAAACACCCATAGATGGAGAATCTCTGACTTTCCTGGTGACCTGGCCCAAAGCTCTAATACCTATTTGCAAGAAGGCTTTTCTTTCTGTTCGGACTGAGTCTTCCAAGCTGCAGCCTGTGGTGACTGGTTTTGCTTTTTTTTTTTTTCTCCTTAGTTTACTAAATTACTATTCAAGTTATTAGAAATCAGTGTAATATTTTTCCCTGTCTTCCACCTCCACCTTGTTGAGGATAACTGGGGGATCATAGGCTTGCTCACAAGGTTATCAGAGACTCATTTAGTTGCCATTTTATGGTCTACTTCAGGTGCAGTGTTCTAGATATTACCACATGATATTACCACAGTGAAATTTAGGATAGGTATAAATGTTACACTCACGTGAAGATCATTTTCACAGCTTTAGCAGACTCAAAAATCCAGCTGTCATGTCTAGACAGGTATTTGAGAAGTATCGAACGTCTGCCCTGAGACACTACAGTGGCCTGTGTGCACCCACACCACTGGCTCTAGGAGGACCTGCTCATGTCCATGCTTTCTCTAGTGCCAAAGAATGCCACGATCCCATAGACTGCCCAAGTCATGACTCAGCGAGGCTATAGAGAAACACACTCCACCAGGCTCTCATGCACTACATCTATCTACCCCACAGCAATGGTCACACTTGCCTCACCATCTGGTCCTGAGCATCCATGATTGTCTCATGGCTTGAGTATATGCTGACCAGCTACATGTAATCAACCAGAGACTGCAGGAAGGAGACTCAGTTGAGATGTACACACATCCTGAAATCTCCAAGCCTAGTATTAAGCCTAGCGGTGATCCTTACACCAATACTGGCACTACCTGCAGTTATGTTTCCTGCTGTCACACTGCAGATACTGCTGTGCCCTGCCACCTGCCCAGCTCCACAGTGAGCTTCAAGCTTGTCCTCTTGACAAGGCCTATCACCAACTGAAGGAAATCTGTTTCCCTTTTTAATGTAGTTCAACCCAAAACTCCTTTGGCCATTGCCCCAGGAAAGGCCACATGAAGGAGGATGTTTTGCCACAATCACAACAAGGACAGTACTCTCACAGCCAGAGTTCTATAAAAATGTCCTTTATGTACAGGAATTTATTTTCTGGGCCACTATAGCATGCTCTGCAACAGTCAGTTAACCCCTGGACAAAAAGCAGATTGAAACTGGCTGCTCACTGAGCCAAGAAAGCCAATAAAACCCATTGCAGCTGTGTTTCTTAAAATGAAACCTCAGAATAACATTCTTATGTAGCATCTGTATCTGGCCTTGTGAAAGCAGAAATCAGGATTTAACTTTTAGCTATTCATTAAACTGTCTCACCCCAAAAATTCCAGGGAAAACCATGCTATACAATTAATGTTTGCATTCACAGAAATGATAGAGGCTGTAGGAATGATCTCAACATTTTTTCCTGCCATCTTCCCTCTGTGTCCTACTCCTGTACCTGAAGATTAAATGTAGGCTAAGAATCATGAACTCCCAGACTAGGATCTGTAAAGAATAAAAAATGCATCAATGTCAACTGCCTGCCATGTAAGCTTTCATGTGTATTTGTTTGAAATGACTGTCTCCTGTATTCCTCTCCTGACAAAGACAAATTTTAGTCTTTTTCCTGTACTGGACAAAGAAAGAACAGGGCAATGGGGGTGAGACAGGACGCCCTTTGCAGAGGGATGTAACAACTGTCAGGAATGTTCAGGCATCCCAGAGCCAGTAAGAATAACACAGAATTTGTAAAACAAATCCTTCAAAAGTTTCTAACAGGCACCTTGAGAAATAAAGGGAGAAAACAGTTTCTGGGGCAAAAGAAGGGTGGGGCTAGGAAAACTGCTATGAAACTAAAGTTTCTCTTCCTTATTCTATTTCTACCTTAGCCTCCCTGGGGATGGTTCAGTTGGCCTACTTTCTTGGATGCCTTAGTAAAGGCATTGTCCAGCTCACTTCATATGCAACAGTATAATGGATTTGTGGTGAGCCTTTTGCCAGAGTTAAAGACAGATGTGTATTCAGCTTGTGATCATTACTCATCTGACTCCCTCTGTCCCCTAAGTTCTTACAAAAGCACCTACCAGCCCAGTGATATCTGAGCAAGAACTCCCACATAACAATCAAAACAGAGGCAGATATGTGAAGATGAATGTTGCTGTGCAAAAAGATGTCACCATCTGCAGGTGGATGCTGTATCTGGTCCGTCTGGATATCTCTCCACTTGCAGTTGCCTCAGTAAGTAGGGTTCAGTGACACTCTTGGATGTATACGGAGAGCCTTATCTTGATACAGAGAGGTGTAGGGGTACCTTTTCAGAGGCACCAGGCTGCTATTGTGGTACGTAGAAGCTTAGTAAAAATGATGCTGGATATGTTGCCTTGAAAATATCTTTTGTGAAATATGCACTGGGTATAGTAGCTTCTTGGTATAGGGACATGGCAGGAGGATGTGTTGACAGGGATTATCTTGAATGCTCTTCTAAAAGAAGTGCAGGTAGAAGTGGCACCTTATGGTACAAGTATCCATGGAGCACCCTTGGAAGGGTGTGCATTCCCAAGTAATGGGAATTCCAAGTAATTGGAATTCAACATTGCAAGTATCTAGCACATTTGACTTTGAGTGTATTCAGAGTATCTTGATCCATGTAGACACAGCAAAAGAGAATATAGCATTTGATTATTTCGTTTCTGAGTGTTCTCCTTTGTTTCAGGTTAAGTAGTGTGAAAAAAAAAAAAATTACAAGGCTTTATCTGCAGTGGTACTGAATAAGCACAGTTCAAAATTAATCCAAGGGGAGGAAAATTTACCAGTGTTCATCAATGGTAAAAATCTTCTCTGCTATAAACATCAGAGAAGAGGGCTTAAGTAAATGCCAAATGTTTTTGAAAATCATGTCCTAAAGATTTTCCTTCAGTGCATAAGAAATAAATCCTTTCAATAACTACAACAGTGAGGATAGGATTGCAAAGCAGCTAAGAGCTGAGGAAAAAGGAAAGTGCAGGAAAGAAAAGTGCAGGAAAGTGCAGGAAAGTGCAGGAAAGGAAAGTGCAGGAAAGTGCAGGAAAGGNTTGCTCAAGCACCGAAGAGAGAAGATGCCCCCAGTCTTGCGTTCACATCGCAAGTCTGGCTTGAGCTGCCTTGTGGTTGCTGCAAGGAATATGAAGACTAGTTCATAAACTTAAAATAACACTGTTTGACTTGCTCAAGCTATATATAAACTGTCTGGAGGATTCACGTTGCAGCCTGCTCCAGCAGGATCTTGGTCTCCTAAGTGTCCAGGGAAGGGAAGGGAAGGGAAGGGAAGGGAAGGAAAGTTTTCCTAATTAAAACACAGAAAATCCAAATGTAAAATGTCCAGTTTTATACAACAGACACATGAACTGCTTCCAGTAATGAAAAGAAGGTAAAATGTGAATTTTATGTTCAGAAATTAGAATAATTTTGCTAGAAAAATATTCTTAAAAACAGTGACAAAAGAAAACTTTCATTCTTTTTTTTTTTCTAATGGATGTCAAGAATATATAGTACTTGGAGAACAATGCGTCCATTTTGCTACAAGGCTACCTACAAGCATGCCAGAAAACTGTAGAAAGAAGGAAACATGAATTTGGAGGATGTGTGTGTTGATTGGAGTCAGTGTTTAAAATGTAAAACAATTACAATCACACTATCACAGTTTGACAGTTCACATTTCTTCACAGAGCCAAAACTAGTAATAATCTCTAGCTTTTATGCAGTATTTTTCATCAGAAGATCTCAAAGTATCATTGATAGCAGCTATTACAGCTCAGTCACAGGCACCTCTGATGGCACGTCTCTGACTGTCCATACCATCCTGGCCTAGGAGACATGCTGAGACACTGTGCAGTACTACATGCAGCTGCTACTCACATCCCTGGCAAATCACTCTCCAGGACACCCAAGGGAACTAAAACACGTGCTGAAGAAAATGGTGTCAAAATGTCATCAGGCCCACATCACTGCAGGTTTTATCATACTACAGGCACACCAGGACTGGAGACCTCCCTTACTCAGGGGTACAATCAATGATAACACTATCCTGACTCTGAGTGCACATTATGATTCCATCCCATAATAGGAGAGGCAGCTGCGATGCTGTGACTATAAAATCAGCAGTAGGTCCATGTAGCCCCAACACAGTTTGGTATGACTGTAGTATACCACAGGGGCAAATGAGAAATTGAAAATGTAAGCCATTAAAAGATTTTTTTTTTTTTTTGGATATGTAAAGCCCACAAGATAGGGTTGAAAAGAATGAGTACTAATTTCTTTCTCTCAGTTTTTGATTTTGTCAGACACAGTTCTTTTCTGCTTTGAAGGTATAGGCCAGACTATAGCAGTTCTTTCTCTATTTTCTTTTAGTGACCACAGCCAGGAAAAAGCTTCTAGGCATATCTAAGCTCAAGAGACACCAATACTACAATCTTATTATGGTGTCCCAAGACATGGGCTGCAATACTGAAACATGACTATTCATACTAAGCAATTGCTCACATGGTTCCTCCAAGCTGAGGCCTGCCAGTCCTCCTGACAGCACCCAGGAACCATTCAGGCAGTTGTATGTGGCAGTACCATTCCCAGTGGGCTGTGTGATGAAGTCTTTTTGGTTTAGGAGAGAGGCCTGAAATGACCGTATTAAACAGGTGACCTGTCTCTCAGAAGAGATTTGTTGCAGATTAGTATCAAAGACATTAGAGAAAAAAAAGAGTGTCCATGTATGCAGATGTTTTCCCTGGTGTTGTATGCTCCCAATGAGAAAGAAATAAAGGGAATAGTTGTTGGCCATCTCCCATTGTCTATCTCCCTACCATTGACTAAACCAGCTGAAAACAAAAAATTGTTTTTGAGTTACAGTCACAGAAGAGTATTACTGTACAATGACTTGAAACTTGATGACTGGATGTTGCTATGATTTCAAGCTGACTTAGTAGCTTGGAATAGAAATTAGCTTTAATAGCTAAAGAATCACAAAGCAGGCTCACAGAATGAGAGACTCTGCACTGTGTCATTCATGGATGTGTTAGGGTCCACTTTCCTCGCTTGTGCATTCATAAATGCACTTCTGATTTCATTTGTTCACACAGAATTTATAGGAAAGAATTAGAGAAGGTTCCTCTCTAGAAAATCATCAAAAAGGTAGAGAAAAGCCAGTACACATGACCAACAAGACTTCAGGAATGCAGCTGGCTTGAATATCTGTTTTACCAATAATACTACATAAATACATATTTGATGCTAGTAAAGAATACAAAATGAGGTTATATCTGTTCCGTTCTATATTTACTACTTCTGTCTGGTCTCTATAACACAGGACATAAGATTTTCTCAAGTAATTCTTCCACTGAAGTCACATACTTTAGATGAACAAAAGAAATGGTTTGTTTGAGAAGACATCCTATCTTCATTTCAGGGTATGGGGGAGTGAGATCAAATTTCTCACTTAGCCTTCTCTGTATTAAGCTAAACACGTAGAACTTCTATAGTATCTCGCTGGAAGATGCATCTTCCAGCTACTGAAAACTATTTGTAAAACACTCTCCTATCTCATATTTATACACGCTCCTGTTTACTGACTTCCAAAGTGTAAGCTCCGTAGGGTACACAGTATGCCACAGACTGTAATGGTCTCGTTATTGCAGTAGTTGTAACTTCCAGTTCTATTCACAGTCCCCTTTTTGAGCATCCACAGGCACATTTTTCTGCTCTGAACCACCATGAATCCATGTTCAGCTACAACCCCCTACAACCATCAGGTTCTTTTCTAGCTCATCCTTTCCAAAACACCGTATCACACCCTGTAAATTATTGATTACAAACAATAGAAATCTATGTTAGCTTCCACTATCACTGAAGTTCCAGCTTGCTATGTAGGACTGGCCTGTTATTCACGAATTTTCTGCTTAAAGTAAGAGTTTTCACATTCTTCCCCTCAAATACAAATCGGGAAAGGCTCTTTTGGTATCTGTAGATTTAATTGATATGGATCTAGTATAATTGAACCAGGATTTAGTATCCTGGAGTCAGGCTCCTTGACGAAGTTGCAATTCTTATATACATAAATATAAGAATTAATTTTATCTCATTGCTTACTTCTCAGGTGTTATTATTTCTACTGAAATCACACATTTCTTTGGTTTTGTGCAATAATATACTTTCTTATCTACATTAATGGATGCTCCACTGGATGTCTTCACACCACATCAGCTGTTTTTAATTTCCTTTCACACATAAAATCAGCACCAAGCTAGACATACATGTGCTTGCCCAAGCCGTCGTTAACATTCTGAAACTCAATGTGAAATAAAAGAAAATGTTTTCCTTGAATGTTTTAAAAAAAACCCCCAAAACATCAAAACACAAAAAAACCCCATAACAATAGAATGACAGAATAAGATATTTAGAAATGCCAGTCTTTATTAATATGTTATCAATGAATGAGTAATATTAAAGTTCTGTAATATTAAACCTATTGATTCGGTGGGAAAATATTGATTCCCTGGAACTTCAACTCTTCTCAGCTATCAGCCACTTTTATCAGTCTTGAAAATAATTAAGAAGTAAAAATCGACCCCATTTTCCTCAAAGTGTTTGTAGCTGGGGGATTGAACAAAATTATCATGATTATAAATTTGAGTTGTCAAGGAAAATGGATCTGGACTAAGGGTAAGAAGATACAGAATTCCAAAAGACAGTGAGTGACTTAACAGTTCTACCACATTAATGTCACAATTCTATGTTCACTGAGTAACCAAACTGAAAAATGAATACTATTCAGGACCACATACAATTATTTTTGTTATGCTATACAATTACAGATAGTAGAGAAAATTACAAATTTCAAATGTTCATAGAATGTTAAGTAATAAAAAGTGTGCTTATTTTTTCAAGAAAAACACAGGGTTTATTTCAGATAAAATAAATTTGCATTGGAATACGGGAAGGCATAGAGGATGACCTGTAAAACATATGCATCTCTAGATGCGTAAAAAGAACGTATTGTCAAAAGATTACTTAAATTTCATAATTTGGCTTGGCACCAGAAGAGATGAATTCTTGTCTGTTTTAAAAGCTCTAGAAATGAAAATTTCAATAACACTGAAGTAGATTCCTCAAGATTTTTAAAGTTTGAAAGTTTCAGTTTTCTAAATACTGCATTGTGGTAAAGAATAAAAAAAAATAAAATGAGTAATAATTTCAAAAGGAGAATTTCGTATGGATTTGGTTTTGGTTTTTGTGTTGGTTTTTTTTTTTCCTTTTTAAGTCGGTGAATTTATGTTAAATAAATCCAATTAAATCTAATTTCACGAAGAATTCTGTTTTCTTCAGAATCTGTCAGACCTTTGGTTTTCCTAACTTCGAAACTTTTCTACCACTTTTGGAAAAGTTTCAAAGTGGAAAGATTACCAACTTCGTCTGTATTTTTTCCTCTGGGTAATTTTTAAAGCTTATAGGCATTTTACAACATTACACAGAGGTTGGAAAGAGAGGGAGAAACTTGATCACTCCTTTATTTACATTCAGCCACAAAAGAAAATTCCAAACCTAAAAAAAAGGACAGGAAAAATATCATTGCTTTCAATTTTTAATTTTATTGCAAAAGGAAAGGCTGTTTGTTTTGCAGTCTGTGTGGAAAAGGGCATTTTGATAAGTTTAAAATCATCTATTCATCAGTTCTAGTAATTAGTTTTTTCTTTGTTCTTCTGTATATTACTACTAGGGATTTACATACTTACATCAACTTCTTATTATCCTCCAGCTATACCAATCCAGGTTTAATAATTAAGCTGTATTGCATAGTTGCTGCTGGTTGCATTGCAAACTTTCCAACCTGTGGATTGGTGATAGTAACAGATAAAAAAACCCACGTATTTAAAATGTAATTACATGTATAATTTGTGTAATTGCATTACTTTTATATATGGGATGACAAATAACGGAATAATAAAAGGAGAGAAGGAACTGCTTTGGGTGGCAAGATTGTGGTGAAGTGTGTGATGTGGTATGGGTAGTCAAAGAGATAAAGTTAAAAGACAGTGTAAATGGCAGATGATATGAAAAAAAAGTATGAGAAAGGAAGGACCAAGGAGAATGGGGAAAGAGTAATAGAAAGTAAAACTGTTACAGAGATGATAATAGGAAAGCAAATGTGGAGAGTAGTGAGTTTGTAGTGTGGGACTCAAACAGTTGAACATGGTTTAGCAGCTGACAAAAAGGAAATAATACATTAAATGAAATTATTAACTGAGGAAGTAGAGTTGGTAACGTCTGTTTAAAAGAAAGGGAATTAGTTGAGTTAGAGGAACAAAAAAGCAAGTAGCAATGAACTGATTCAGCAGATAAGTAATGGACAACAGGATATCAGTGAAAGAGTTAGGCAATTTATTTTATATATCAGGTAACAATGAGAAGAAAGATGACTCAGCAAATGGACACATAAACAGGTCAGGCATTAGATTAGCAGTGAGGCACAGTGCAATTGCTGAGAATTAGCTATCAGAAACCAAGTATCTGGAAGAAGATTCACAAACGTGCTGTGAAATCACAGCAAGACAGCCGGAGGTGCCTTCAGGGATGCTGCTCCCCTAGTTGGGTACTTGGCGAGTGCTGTTCAGTGGCTGAGAGCACAACTGGGATGAGACAATAGCAGGGGGTATTTGATTGCTCATACAGGTATTCTGGTGAGAGAAGGAAAGGGCAGCAAAATTGCTTGACAGGGAAATGGCCCTGCCTTACAGATCTCTTAATTTGCATGTGCCCAGATGGATGCCTAAAGTTTGCTTCAAAGATATGTAACAATTCTGAGCCCTTACGCTTCGGTGAAAGGATGGCAAATGGAAACGTGAATCTTGCTTGCACAACCTTGCACGCTTATATAAAAAGAAAGTGTCACACGTTTATTAGCCTCATATCCTGTGATATTGTACTGAGCAAAATGGAGAGCTATGATTCAAGCTGCACTTCCTTTTTACCAGCTGCTCCTTCCTCTCCATAAGCTTAGCAGAGAGGTTGAGCTCATTTCTGAACTATTTACTGCTTCTGCACTAGTGGGTACGTACAAACACCGTGAATCAGGATTCCTCTTTGGTGTGTGGGGAAGCAGAGAGGAGAAAGAAAACTGGTATTTGCCAAGCAAAGATAAAACAAGTTTTTAAGTAATTCCACACATAGGTACTATGCACGTCATCTTTCACAAAGAGATATTATTAAATAGAATTTTTAGAACGTAAAAGGTTGCTTATTCAGGCTCTTTTTTTAAGGTAATTGTTTAATGTAGTGGACTACATTTTGTAGTCTCACTTCTTTGCTTTGGGCAAAGACGTAGATTTAAAGGAGAGGAGAAAGTATGTTTTTGTTGATATATTGTTACTGGAAAAGCAGAGATCTGATGAAGGACAGCTGGGACATGAGGCTATTCCAGACAAAGACAGGGAAACTAGAGGAGCATGAAAGAAGCTAGTTTCTAAGAGATGTAGTTTACGCATATATAAACTACATAAAACCATTCTCCTCTGATTATATTCCTCTATGCATAGATAAGACTACACCCCCTATTGGAAGGAAATATGCAACAGATCCAACAGTCTAGTTCTCTGAGTTTTAAAATACATTCATTCTAAAACTTTAGAAGTCTTTTGATCATATCTTGGAAAAGAATGAGGCAGAGGGAAGTCTCACATGTTCCTAGAAATTAGTGTAACACTTGTTACTTATTTGCCATTTGGACAGACAATCTTCAAAGATCTTCCAGACTGGAGTTCTGAGTACTTGTTAATAGAAATTACAAATGACAGATGTCAGTGCTTGTTTTGCATACTTGTACTTGTGCACAAAATCCTCTACCTTTGCACACACAAATTGATGCATGCTCGTAATCTGCAAGTCTTAGAAAGAAAGCTTTAGCCTTTTGAGTCTCAAAAATTCATTGTCATAGCTTCAATATTCAAAAGGAAGTTAAATGAATGAATGGGTAAAGAGATGAATCTTCCATTGTTTGTACCTGTCATAATTAATTTGTGTTAGTTTAAAATTGTTTAGGATTAACCACTCTTTTCTTGAAATATTTTTCTACTCACTTTTGCTTTAACTGCACCTTATATTCAGTAGCTTCTCGAATTTTAGTGAGGCATTTTTAGAGTGAGGCAGCAGTCTCGATATGGAAAGCTGTTATAAATTGGTTCATTATTTTGCAACAAGAAACATCGAGTCCACTTCTTTATATTTGATAATGTCACTGCTCCCATTTCTAAAAACTGAAAGGAGGATGATACTTCTCCTTTGCTAAGGAAATTTCCTGGTTTTTTAAACTTATTCCAGAACTGCCATTAGCAGCCCAGAGAGGCCATTTGCTCAAGATGCTATGGTGTAAGTTTACTAATCTTATGAGGAGATTAAAATTCAGCATATGCTTCTTTTTATTCTTTTTTTTTAAAAAACTTTTGACTTTGTTTCTTTTTTAATTTCTGAAATTTTAGAAAGTCTTTATTCCATCTGCAGTTGGCAGGCACTTTCTCTCCCTTCACAGAGTCAAAAAGGACTGCATGAATAACCATGGAGGAGTGGAGCCTGACATCTAACTCTCTGTCTGACCACTAACAACAGAAGTCCCTGATCAAATAAGAAGAGTAGTCGAATGAGGTGGTTTTGATGAGCTTCAATAGCATTTGAAAAATTAAGTGCAATAAGATTTAATATAGAGTAACGATAAAATAAACACAACAATAAAAACTACCTTTAAAGATAAAAATGTATACCTATAAAATTTGATGTTGGCTACAATTTGAAGAGTAGAGCACAGTGAAATAGGGCAGTAAAGTTTTAGTAGAGCTATGGGAGAGTGGCAGTATAATTCATAAGCATCTCAGGAGCATGACTCACAGTCTACAAGAACTACATTTTCATGAATTTCTATAAATGAACAGATTTGTATTGTTTAAAGATGTAAAATAAAGCATTCTGAAGTTACGTTGGTAAATGTGGATTTATTTTGCACATTACTAGCTAGATGTACAATGTTTCCAAAGATATAAAAGCCCCCAAAGTCTAGGAAAGAAAGATGGAAAATATGATTCTGTAATTTATTGCAGAAATAAGCTACAATAGGATCACAGTGCATTACTCTTCATCATGACTGCAATCACATGAAAACTATATTCACTCACTGACGCATTCCTTGGATGTAAATTTTTTGTTGTTGTAGCATGGTTACATTTTAGCTTGCTTCCTTTTAGCTTCAGAAAATAAAAGTGAGTTTTAAATTTGTGTGCTTTTCTTCTATGAGGAAAAGTTATTATCAGAAGATAAGAATTTATAGGCACTTACCTCTATAATTTTTGAAAGCTGTGTCTATGCACACACATAGATATATACTTTAAGTCTCTGAACTCTTTGAATGTCTTCTCTCTCTCCAGTCTCTGATTTTCAGTCTCTGGTGCTTCTCCTGTTGCAGTTAGGAAGGAGAATCCAAAAGTAATATGGTCTGGATATCCTGGAAGATCGCAGCTCTGTTCCGTCTCCATCTCCATCTTCATATTCCCCGATGATTTTGGGCAAGTCCATTGGCATTTCTGGATTTGCCAGCGCTGCCCACCTGAGTGATCCTGGCCTTATCCCAAGCCCAGACTCAGCAGACTGCCAAGCCCATGGTGCAGACACAGGCACCTTAGTGGTTTGTATTGTCCCTCACATGGTCTGGATGGAGAAGACCATCTTGAATCTACCTCTACCACCCTGACATGCTTTAACCTTCTAAAGCATGGTATGAACACAAGAAGCGTGAAGAAAAGTCAGACTGTCATAAAGAAAAAGATAGGAAAAGATACAAAATAAGAGCCATGGGTCTACACAGGTTTATCTACACTCTAGCCTCCTTCTACTACAATGGAGACAATACAATTTCCTCTCCTGGCACTGCCCTACAGACAACTTTCTTGCAATAGTGTGAGGAGCTCAGGCATTTCGGTTCTAATGACTTTGTCTTTGTACCTAAGCTAAATAATAGCTATGTCCTAACTTTTCAAGCTTACTTGATATGAAAAAAGTGCTGCTTCTTTCAGACTTTAAGCCTCAAAGCTATTGTGCCTGCACTCTAGTTTCAATCACATGACAAAAGCCTCTGAAAACACAAGGAAAGTTCCAGGTCTGAAGAAGAACTAAAGTTGAACATGCTCCTAGTGCATGAGCTCTCTGTTGACGCTATGGAGAGTGTATTGAAGGTGGACAGAATACCATCCATGGCTGCTGGTAAAGCAGCTATCTCACCTTGCCAAGATGGTTCAATTTACATTTTTTTACCCCAAACCTCTCTCTTTTATCTCTTTTATTTTCACTCCTCCTATCTGCCCCCTAATCTTTCCCCCAAGGTCTTGTCTGACCTGCGGGTTGCTTTTCTTTCTTTTTTTTTTCTTCCCACACCTCATGTTGTTTTCACCTGCTGATTTATTTTTTATAACTGCTACACAGATTGCTGCATTTGCTTTTCAGGGATAAAGTGTAATTTCTGAAGCAATAGGAGACCAAAAAGTCCAGTAAACTATGTTCATTCAAAAAATAAAAAAGCCTCCTCATTACATATACTTACATGAGTGAAAAATAGAGTACTATATCACACAGAATAGACGAAACTAAAAGTTGAATAATATCCCCCTCTCGAAAAGGACCCATTAGTGAAATAAAACCCAATTCCTTGAATGCACTATTGGGCAGTAGAAATTCTTAATGCTAATATGAAAAATATGAAGTGTTGTAAAAGCAAAGCAGTAGGAGGCCTAGCAGGCAAGATGCAAGTTGTAAGATTAATACTGAAATAGGTGCTGGAGTAACTCAAGAGCTTAAGGGACATAGATCTAAGTGGTAAATTAATATATACAAATTTCCCTGCTTCAGGGAATGAGAATTCCCTTCCCAATGCTGAATGAAAATAGACCCTTTTGACTCACAGTGTTTTGTAAAGATCTTTTTTGCCTTTGGAGAAATTCAAACAGAGAAATTTAAACATAAAACATTGCTCAGCCTAAGAGAATTGAGTTCTAGGTGAATGGATGAATGGATATAGATAATGTATTATTCAGAATATTATAAACTTGATTTTTTGGCTAAAGAGGAAATAACATTTTTTGTTGAACTGGAATGTTGATGTATTTGCTGAAGCTTTTTCTGACTTAGGAATAAATCAAGTGAAACAATTTGGCAATGGTAAATATGTTAATAACTGTGTGTACAAGTTTGATAAAAGTCTTCTATGCTGCCAGTGTTTTAATTTATTAACTAATGTGGCTATGATGACTACAAAATGAGTGTGTGAAGTAGTTAAACAAGAGGTATAGTATACATGTTCAAGGAGGTGGCTCGTCAGAACACTTTCCTCAGGGATGCTTCCAGATGCTGTGCTACCCTGCTTTTGTTGGGCTGTGTAAGAGTAAATAGCAGTTCTAACAACAAAAATATTAACTGCATTTCTTGATTTCTTTCTAAGAAAGCCTGTGATTTTCAGTAATAGTTTTGATGTGACTAAGAGACAAGCCCAGCAAAAAAAGCAAGCTCAGTCTAGTCTCCAGCTAGTCTAACTCTTTAACACAGGGGCTACTTCTAGAACAGAGCATTCAGGGCATTTCTTCCTTATTGTTTGAGCTCAAATCTAGTCTAAAGTGACTTTATATGAACTGGTGCACATGAAGAGTATAACTTATTTATCTGGACTAGCCTTACTGCTAAGGGCAAGTTGATAAAGCTCAGAAATCCTGCCTAGGCCTCTGTATAGACATTTGGGCTGTTGGCCGTTGTTGGCATTGGCTCCATGACAGTCACACCACTGGAGCAAGACCAGAGCTAGCTTTGGTTGAAATGAACTGCATTTAATATTTTGCACTATGGAGTAGTCAAGATATAAATATACACTAGGAAAAAACATACAAGTGCTCAAAAAAAAGTTATCTGATATATTTTAATTAACTCCTGTTTACAGATGCTGGTTGTAACCCATGCTGCCATTTTGGTTTTACTGATGCACAGAGCAAGGATTATTTATGTAAACTGTGGAAATCTGCAAATAATCTCAAAATATGGATGATTTTTAGAATTCCTACCTTTGTGGCAATTCATGGGCAGCATAGAAAAGTGACAAAATTCATTAAATAAGTAACTCATTGTAGATTATTTTACCCATTGCTTCCAAATGTGAATCAAGAAATAAACGCATTTTCATAGCAACTTGAAACAAAACAGAATACAAAGATGAACTATTTCTGTTTGCAAGTACATTTCTGTGGTAAAATACCACCTCATTTAGAATTTATATTTTCAACTTTGACAAGTTATTTCACTTGAAGTGCGTACCTGTGCATAAAGCAGAAAACACAGATCTGTCTTTAATAAATATCAATACAGTCCTAGTTGCACTTACACTGCATGTACAGTTTTGTTCGATGACAAGCAACAGGATAGAAGACCTGGCTGGGATACAGATGGTAAAGCTTGCCAACTCTGTCTGTTCTGCCTTCAATCCTGATCTGTGTGTTCCTGAATCTAATTCCAGAATCCAGCTCCTGAATCCGGTTCTCGTACATCACAGACCTCCCCAGTCCAGAACCTCCCCAGTGCCTGCCCTGCAGTGTCAGTAGTGACTGTGACATAACTGCCATTAGGAGGATTGGTTAACATATATCTGTGTATATTTCATTGTATTATTACTATTTTCATTACAGCTGTTTTAATTTTCTTTTCCAATCTATAAGTGTCTTGCCCTTATACCCTTTCTCTTCCCCTTTGGAAAGGGATTGGGGTTAATAGAGAGTGTCTGTCATTTCTTTCTAGTGGACAGCCCAGCTTCCAGCCCTTGACAAAGGGATAAATAAAAAGATGGACTGATGAAGTCATGTGTATTATTAAAGAGCTTAGATAGCTGGAATAATCCAGTGATACTAAAATGGCAAAGAAAATCAATACATAAACTTCAAGATCTCCTCTAAATTTAGAAGGTAAAGAGCGCTAATGAAAAAAAAAAGTGACTTGAACTGTTGCTAACAAAGAAAATGGCCATGGTAGTACAGGTTTACTGCTACAGAGTTTGTTGTGCTGGCTGTCATGTTTTCTTTCATGTAGGTACACCATCACTTGATAAATTTACATCAGTATTAGAAGAGAGAGTTGCGATCATCCAGAAGTGAGCTGACTGAGGACTTAGAAAATGGAAGTATATTAGTGATTTGCTTGCTTTAAATATTTTCTCTAAGTAGACTACGATGCTACTTTGCTGGAACTTTTTGTTATTTGCAGGTGTAAGATGTAAAGATAATTGTTCTAAATTCATAGAAGTCTACCTGCATGACACATACTGCAATGTCCTGGTAACTGTCACAGTGTAATTACATCTTGAAAAAACAGACAGGTAAAATCTCTATGTGAAAATGCTCTTAAAAAGAAATCATACAGCACCCCTATGATAGAAACTGAAGGGTAGGCACATAAGAAATATCCAGGAAACTTAACATAAAACATGATCAAAACCAAACAAAACAGGTATAAATATGAAGAGCACATTTAATGCATACTATCACCTAAATGTGTCACGAGGGAATGTTTCTGAGATAAAAAAAATTAAATCTAATTTGAACTTGGCTAACTCCAAGAAACTTCCAAGGCCGCAAGAAAAGCTCCAAAATTAAACAAACTCTTTTCTGAAATTCAACATTGAAAAATAGACTAGAATAAGAACTTAAGCTTATTTTCACTTCCAATTAATGTGTTTCTCCATTTCTGTTCCTTTATGATAGCTGACGCTATCCTCTGTTCCATTCTTGGTCCAATAAGTAACTGTCTTTCAGGATTCTCCATTCACTTGGAGGTGGGCACTTAAAGCTGCACAAACTTGATATTAAGAATATAGAATCAGTCTTCAGTTCTTCTTTGCTTTATAAAGAGCACATTCCTTGGCCATGTATAAAACTTTCCTTGAGGTCTTCGAAGAGTCTTCCAGCTATTATATTTCAAAATGTAAATAAAAAAAGACATCTATAATAACCAAGCTAAAAGCACATTTACTGTATTGTGAGGACCACGTCTTCTCATTTGTGAAGTTTTGCCTTCCATTTACTTGGTCGCAGTTTTTTTTTTTTTTTTCTGTTTAACTTCTTAGAACACTCATTGTTATTGAAGGCTTGGACAACAGGGAGCTGCAAACTTGCAGCTTTATTTACCGAATGTGATATACAGCAGTAAGATCTTGAGTTTGCTTCTCGTTTTGGAAAGTAATTTAATATACTTTGTTCTTTCCTCTGGACCTGCTCAGTGTAGCACCACAGTTTGACTGATCACACAGGACTGGTTCTGCCCTGGCTACTTTGCATGGTCACAGCAAAAGGGGAAGGAACAAGCTTTCCCCTGCAGCACATGGATCAGACAGACTTGCAGCCCAGGTGCTTGGGGGAATGCAAGCACTGCACCCTAATTGCTCTACTGGGAATCCAGGGTGGTCTAAGGAAAGAGAGTTCAGCCAGAGGCATGAAGCAGAAGCCTTTGTAGCACTTCCTATGTCACTGTGCATGCCAATATCAGAGTACATCCAATCCATTCCAGGAAAACTCTTCTGAATACAAGTCTATGCCTTGAGGGCATGATCTAGCTTTATGTAATTACTTCTTTATAGCTATGTTATAAGCATGCAAGTTTTCTTATCCTGATTGGCCACAATAACCTAGCCTTGAACGGTGCCTGTGCTCCGAGTTCCCTTGCCACCAGGTAACAGGGAAACACAAAACACACTTAGAGACAAAAGAAGATAAAATTAAGCCCTTTTCCAAGAGCCCCCATCTCATCCATTACGTGACTGGGATACAAAGAAGTTCAGCATCTTCCACAAAGAGAGAAAGAGAGAGGGAATATTTGCCTAGTGCAGCACAGTCTCATGTGGATTGCCCTAAGCTAGCCCCAGGCAAACAATACATCTACACAGCACTGTGTGGCAGAGCTCAGAAATACTGAGTGTGAACCTGAAATCAACCTTGGCAGAGCTATACTCAGGCTTATTGGTATAGCCAGTCTGTAAGGCTAGTTAGTTAAGACAGCTCCTGCTACCAGAGCTGGCCTGTTCAGGATGGATAAGGGATGCTTCTGGCTTCATTTCATGGTATAGACTTCCACTGTCATTCACAACTGGTTTTCATGAGGATTCAGGTTCCCTGAACACTATCCATTTATTCCAAGTACCACCAAGACCTCTTGATGGCGACGAGAAGGAAATTAATAATCAGGGTATCTCTATACTGCAGGTTTCAGAAGAGCAGAGAAATTAGCAAGTGAGCTATAAGCAGTTTAGCTCAAGAATCAGAAAGAGCACTGCAGACATTAGCATGGCCTTACTGAGAGGTCAGATGCTCTGCAGTCTGTAATACAAAAGCAAATCAAGTTCAGGCACATGAGTGTGGAGAATGATCACATGAGGTCCGTCCGAGTGCGTGCCAGAGAGAGCACCAACCTTTATTGTTACCACTCTTGTGCTTATATCCTAGTAAACAACCCACGCGCTACTGGACGCATCCTAATAGGGTACAGCCCCTGAACACGTGCACCTTGTTACCAACTTAGATCACCCCCCTCCTCAGAGACACAGCTGCATCTCAAGGCCGACCCCATCAGGGTCAAGCCTTGTAGAATCTCTTTCACCTACAATTCCCCCTTTCTTATTTTACTACAATCATCACTTGGTACACCACACGTTGCAACATGCACAAAAAAACAGAGTCAAAGCACCAAATGTTGGTCTGTTTCAGCAAAGCCTAATGGCATTGAGTTAGAACCCTGCCCGGACATGCCTTGTCTTCAGTATAGGGTCCCGCCACATTAACAGTTCCACATAACGTACATTCTTGTTCAAACTTCAATTTCTTTTATCTCTTTCTCAGTGAGGGAGAAGTCAAAGGTTTGGAAATTCTCTCTGATGAGTTGCAGATTGAAATTTTTGGGGTAAATTGCATCAGTGGAAGTTGCCAGGGGGCTGCAGGCTCAGACGGAATTGGCAGAGCAGCAGGTACGCCAAGCTCTGCCGCTGCAACCTCCCCTTCAGGGGTGCCAGGTGCCATGGCTGCCACCACGGCCACCGTCGCATTGCAATCAGTCTTAAGCTGTTTCAGAGAGTCAGCAACAAGTCTCCAGGTGGTGAGCAGGTTTGTTGCTGTAGGGTGTCCCCTTGTAGTGGCGTCCCACAAAGCTCCCCCCACAGTCTCCCAGGTGGACGCATCAAATGCAGTCTGTAAGTCCACACCAATGTCCTTATTTTTGAGCCATGTCAATAGCAGACGGAGGGTTGCCTCATCATACTGACCACTCCATTTTCCCAGAATCTTTATAAAGACACCAGGGATCAACTGCTCCTCTAACGACATGTGTGACCCCATGCCCTACGTTCCCAGCCGCTCACCTATCCCAGTGATTGGTCACGCAGACTATGCAGCTCTCACCTTCCCGCTGCTTGTTCGTTCAGCTGTGCTTCACCAGTCACTCTGAGTTTTGCAATTCCTATCACTATTCCAGTGATTATGTCCTACGTTCCCAGCCATTCACCAATCCCCGTGATTGGTCATCTGGACTGTGCAGCTCTCTTTCCCACTGCTTATTCATTCAGCTGGGTTTCTCCACCAGTCACTCTAAGTTCCACAATTCCAGTCCCTGTTTAGGTGCCATTTGCAAAGAATGATCACACAGGGCCTGTCCAAGTGCATGCCAGAGAAAGCACCAACCTTTATTATTACCACTCTTGTGTTTATATCCTAGTAGAAACCCACGTGCTGCTGGGCACATCCTAATAGGGTACAGCCCCTGAACATATGCCCCTCATTACCAACTTTGATTACCCCCCCTCCTTAGAGACACAGCTGCATCTCATCAAGGCTGACCCTATCAGGGTCGAGCCCTGTAGAATCTCTTTCACCTACGTATGAGCTACTTGTCCTCCCTTTGCATTGCTCTGTACCCTCCAGTTGAGGTTATGTCCTGAAGATCAGACTCTTGAGAGCAGGAAGACACCCAACACTGCCTCTCCACCAAGTGGACTGCACATACAACTCACAACATACCCTTAAAATCTCTGCCACAATTTCCAGTTTGTTCCCATTAAGGATCTGCAAAGGTAACAGAAAATCTTGTACTGAAGTAAAGAGATTGTGAATACCTAACCATAAATTCATACCAATATATTTCATTCCACACTTTGTGGAGCATTCATTTTTCTTGGTATATCTCCTAATATAGAATATAATCAGTTTCCAGTGTTAGCTTTAATTTAATTAGTTGTGATGAGAGAGCAAACATCATCAGTCTTTGAGAGCACCAACGTGTAATGATCTCTTTTTTATCTTATTTATTCTTTTTGAATGTCTTGTCTTTTTTACCTCTTGTATGAAATTGAACTGGAAAAAAAAAAAAAGAGCTCTTCCATAAGAGTGGACAAACACTGACACCAAACATCTTACACCATCATACACTTTTATAAATTTCTGTCTTGAGGAATTCTACTCTTTTGTAAAACAAGTGCAGTTTGTCCTTGACTTTACTTAGAGAATATTTATGCATTAGTTTAGGACTAAATCTACAAAGAATCTTAAATCTGAGTTAACTGTCCTTTCTGCATTTCATCTTGATCCTCTCTTTCCCCTTATGCAGTATCTCAGTGATTAGCAAACGTATTGAGATTCAGGTCTTAGTGACTTCTAGTTGCTATGCTAACCTGTGGGCTATAGCTCACTCTGAAGAGGCAGTATGAGATGGTATCTCATAGTACCTCCTGCTGAATTTTTCCACTCTTTATGGTATGATGAAATAGGGGCAAGGAGAGTATCTGAGCTCCACTCTGCACAGCTGGAAAAGTCACACAGGAAAATGGAGACCAGTTGCTACCCGGTCCAGGGACCACTGGACCTTCAATGAGTGTTTACCACATTAAGGACTCTGACATGTATGGTGAAGCTGGGCCAGTTCTGGCAGGGAAATGATGCAGAGCTGAATGGGACGGCTCAGAGAAAAAAAAAGCCTAAAGGTACTTCCCTTCTGGTGTCCCTCTTCTACAAAGCTACCTAAAGCTTTGCATCAGTCCCCTCCCTGCCTTTAGTTTCCCAGACAATTGCCACAGTGAGAATGAGCATGAGGAAAGTCTATAGAAGCGAGCATGTGGCTGCCGTCACAGCAGTGATAGCCATGATCAACGGCAGTTAATCTTAGTCTGACAAAAAACAGCAGTTCTCATAACTTTCAACTGGTTTTCTGCAGAATTGTACAGATTTTCCTTAAAGTAATTAAAACAATAATTATATTATTAAAATACTTCACAAGATAATCTCCTCTTTAACTTCCTGTAATATTTTCTGGGGAATTACCATGAGTAACATAGAAAATAGGTAATTGAATTGCATTTCTAATACCATTTTGACAGCCTGAACTCTTTCCCAGGGTGACTTGCAGCCTTCAACACACACCTCAAAAAGGCCCTACAGCAGCACGCAGTGAAAACAGAAGTGAGGACCTGCCTGTGATGTTGTGCTGAAGCTATTGTAATCTTTTCTTGACCTAGGAAAGCAGAGGGTAAAAGATAAAGAGGTTATGTATGGGGCAGCAGCTGGAAGGATAATATGTCAAGCAGGAGAATAACACTGTGGTGGAATTGAAGGATTTATCTCCTCAATCCAGTAGTAATAACATCAATTGTCTCTGCTTATCTATATCATTGAGAATACACCTCATGCAAGAAATCGTGTGATCCTTCTTAAATAGAAGGTAAGAAAATGCTTTACTATTTCACCAAAATTAGTACAGCGTTTTGGAAAATTTTGTATAGTCAGTGTGGATTGAGTGAGAAACATTTGGAGAGTTATATTGAGGAATGTCGGCAGGATTTAAGGTAGCAGTTGCTAAAGAATGTAAAGTGACTGTAAAAATATTCCAGAATGTGTAATTAAAGCACAGGCCCTCTGCACTTTAAAGACCCCTAAAAGTATCAACACATTTGCATCAGAGGAAGATGATATTGGAAGAGAATGAAAATGTGTATGTATTGTTATCTTCATTTTTGTCAAACAAATCAATCTCCAGCAGCATTGGTAGGTTCATCAATGCTTTTCCATTAAAACTAAACCAGATCTTGAAGGCAAAAGACCACTTCTGCCCACACAGGTGGTAGACCTTGACTGTGGCAAATTGCACAGGGAACTAATCAGACCTTAGTGCTCACAATAGCATATTTAGTTTGGCCTGAGGTTGTGAAGATGTCAAGAAAAAGAACTATTTCCAAACCAAAATAAATGCAACACAACTTCATGGCTACCTCAGCTTGTCTCAGAAGTTTTGCATAGTTGGCCTCAGTTTACCACTGATGAGTTAGTCCAGGGGGTTTTGTAGAGGGCTTTTCTCACAGCTGGAAGAGTGTGTCACATTTGTATTCAGTATCTAGTACTGCTATGAAGGAGTTGGTGCTAAATGGCAATAAAATTATTTTGAAAGATGAAAATAGGGATGAAATACATAAACAATTAAATAGAAATGCAATATCTGTGCTTCCTTGTTTGCTGGATTATAAGAAAGCACCCAGCCTAAGCTGCAATGAAGCTCCCCCCCCCATTATTAAGAAATCCAGCATATAAACAAGTACGCTATTCATAAGCAAAATTTTATAAAACAAATGTAAAATAGACAGATTTGGCATAAAGAGTCTGTAGGCAGGGACCTGAGTATTTATCAGAAATTCCTGGCTTTCCTGCTTATGAGCATTCAAACTCCAAGAACATGTCTACAAGAAAACATAGCTAAATACTCAAACATGCAGGGAATCAGTGGGAGGTAAGCAAGAAATAGCTATGAAGTAACTATGAGATAAGTGGATTGACCTAGAACTTAAGCGGGCAAGGCTTTTTTTTGCTTGAGGTTTACTGGCCAAAATTTGAACTGAACATGGATTCTCCCATGGGGTGTTTAACCTTCTGCAATCCCATTTATCTCAGGGAGTAAAATGTCCAATTGCTTCTAAAGGAAGATCAGTAGTCCAGAAGATTAGCTACCAGCTGCCATGATTCGTTAATTGTGGAGGAAAATATGCCAATTTTTATTTTTAAATACATTTAAAGTAAATCTCAAAAAAGAAAGGTCATTTGAACTGAGAAATCAAAACCCAGTAAATCTCAAATGGATTTTTTTCATATATTTTTGTTGTTCTATTTAACAATTTTGTTTTATTCCTGAAGGGAGAATTTGATAAAATCAAACCAAAATCACAAAGGTTTACAACATTGATGAATCTATGTTTTGAATATAAACTTTGACCCCATTTTAGAAACTACAGTAGTTGTAAGAGTTACTAATGCACAGACTTATTGCCACAATTAAGAGCAAGCCTGTCTTATTAATGTGACTGAGGAGGTTGAGGTAGTAAAGCCTGCCACACATTATACCCAGAATTCTTGCTACTAAATACCTGTCCACCTCCTTTGGTATACTGGTTGGAGCATGGATAGCAACCAGAGATTGATTGTTTCTTCATCCCTTGCAGATAGCACAATACATGAAGGAGAAAACCATTATATTCTTCTCAGTTTAGGGGCAACATCTGCCTTTTGTTGAACAGAGGATCTTTTCTTGCTTCCTAGCTCACAGGACAATGAAGCTACAAAGCACAATCTGGTCATCTTTGTGGAAGCAATACAACATATAGAGGAAAGAATTTACAATGCTTCTACACTCAGACCTTCTTCAATTCTTACTTTTTTTTTTCTTCTTAAATTTGATGAGAAGATCCTAGGAAATGATGTGCTTATGTTAATCTAACATTAAAATCTCAACTTCTCAAATGTCATGAAACGCGGAAGTCAGGTTGTAGGCGCAACCTTTCCTCTGACTCTTTGCCTCTTTCTTAAAATAGTCTCTTTATGATCTTATAAATTATCATCTCTCGCACTACAGAGGAGTCAATATATGACAAACTGGAACTCTCTACAAAGCTTTATAAATAGTGAATTCTTGACAGAAAATGCTGAGCAGCTGGGCTATATAAGGAAAGGAGCAATTTGCTCACAAACACTTTCATATGTTCTTCCTTGAGTTTCAGTTTGGCGTGATCATCTCTGTGTCTTGATCATCTCTCTGCCATTATTCATGCAGGGAGATTTTGGATATGGTTGATATTGTGGAGATGCTGTTCCTCCCAGAGTTACTTATATTTGTGTACAAGTGAAAGTAATCATATGTGAACAAAAATATTCATTTTTTTGCCTGCTATCTACTGAAGGTAAGCCATTCTGGCCTCAAAAGAAGACAAAAACCTTGGAGGTAACAAAATTTTTAAGGCCTTCTGCTTCCTGGATAGCCCTCATTTAACAGCTATGAGCAGTAGCAGGGCAGAACTCTGCACTCTGGATTTGTCTAGAATCCCTCTTACAGCTACAATAAGCATCAACTGCCTGATGGCAGCCGTCCTCAAGTGTGACCAAGGAAGACAATACTGATCATTTGCCTTACTGTCCCTTCCTTAAGGCACCGGTCACTCCACATGACATCTTTCTTCTTCTGTGAGCAAAGCCCTCCTTAGCAGAGGAGATACATTATAAATGGGGCTGTTTCATACAAAAGTGTACAGCAGTTTCATAGGAGGATGTCATCTTCTGTCAGAATTCCAGCCCAGCACCATGATCTGCGTCAAGCTGGGAAAAGTACCAAGATGAAGAAAAGATTGTGTTCATGTGTCTGCACAAAATATCTCTTCCACATGCATAATAAAAACTGTGTTGAAATATGAAGATTTATTTTTCAAAGCAGGATGTCATCTGCTGGATGAATGGCAAAGAACCTGGAAGATTACATGCCCCATGATGACAGTCTTATGCAAACAGTCCTCTCCAGGCTCCTTTAGAAATGCATGTTTCCTCCCAGAAGAGGGAGAGAGACTGAAGATTGTAGATATAAGGATAGATATATACTGTCATATATGGGCTTTCTAAAGATTACTTTTGGATTATCATTTCTACGTGATTAATTTAAACAAAGTGTTTCAACAGAGTCACCTACTCTGTCATGTAGGAAACAATTGAGTAAAATTTCTGAGTATGATTATATTTTCACTTTTTTCTTAGAGAGCGAAAATGCTTTTGCCTTTAAACGGTGCAGCTCAGAACCTCTGGTATCTACTAGGGGAATGTAGAATGCAAAAAAGCAAAGTATTTTCATTTCCATTGCTTTGAAAAATATAGTTGGGAACACCTGAGACATGACGATTCACCAAGGTAACTCCACTGTAAAATTGCCATGAAAACAACTTTATAGCCATTCTTTTAAGGAGAGATTATGTAGAGGACACCAGAGGACATGATTCCTCCTTCAGCATTTATCTACTGGCACAAAGCCTCATTGGAGATAGGGTGGGCTGCAGTTCTCTTCCTCCACACCAGGAACTCCACTCCATGGGCCAAGGAGTCCCATTCCTGCCCTGCACCCAGGTCAGCCCACTCACAGCAGCCCTGTGCCTTGGTGGAACTGGCCTTATGTCTGAAACATGGTCAAAAAGAAGAAAGAGAAGAGAGGTTTAGATGCTTGTAGCAATCAAATCTGGTTTGTGTACCATCAGCCTTTCCTAGATCATTGTCCATAAAGCTGTCAGGAAATAAATAGGATTTGAGTAGGCTGTGCTTTTATATCTCAATATGTGGAGGAACACAGTACAAATGATATCCTGGATATATACCATCTAAATGTGAATGCACCATACCAGAAATAAGCCAACGGGTCAAGGTTATTACTCTTGATAACATCTACTGAGATTTATCAGGCTCCTGACAGCAATTGTCATCACAGAAGTAAGCACAGTATTATTATGTCTGTGACTGAGAACTCTTGAAATTTTGATAGCTTTCAGTCAGATACTTATCTCCGGACATAAAGGGAAATTTAGCAATTGTATCACTACACAGTTATCCCAGTTTTAAACAAATTATTTCTACTTTAGCCAAAGATATGCTACATACAGTTTTATAGCAAGTACCCGCTACACACACATTTTTGAGTGGTCTCAGATTACTCTGTGAAATTATTTTTACATACTATATATAAGGCTGTGTACTTGCCCTGAGGACAAATTCAAGGTGAAAATTGTTTCTGAGTGACATTTTTTTGCATTTTGCATCTGTATTGGAGATCAGGAGGGAGAAGGACACTTGTAAGCGATGGGGGGAGGCCACAGAACCTGTTCCAGCATGGCAGCAGGGTTTACCCCTGGACCAGCCAGGGTAGGAGCAGGTGAAGAACTGGTAGACTCTCCTCCACCACTATCCTATGCTGGTGAAAGGAATGAAAGCCTGTGCATTGCAAGAGGAAAGGATGCTTCACAGAAATGAAGAGTCACAAGTTACTCCCTGGTCCTATTCTGTACAGTGAGGACAAGCTCTTCTCTGAGGCTCAGCGTTTTGGGTATTTCCATCAAAGTCTTCATTTGGTATGATTTAGCCCAATGTGAACAACAGCTTCCTGGTAAGATAATTTTTTTGACTTAAGCTCGTCAGAATATCATAATGCTACATTTAAGTTTTCTTCCATTAAATTAAATTCTTCGCATCTTAAATTATTTTAGACAGTTTCCTTTAGCATTAACTAGAATTAGCATTTACATTGTGATATATTGCAAATGACAGCTGTTGGAGAAAAATTTTCCCCCAAGAACTATATTTCCTACCAGCCAGCTAACCTCAGAATTTTGAGGAATTATTGTATAATGTTGTTTCCAATCAAAATAAATGTGTTCAGTTTTCCTATAGGCAGTGGCATTAAATAACAGTTATACAGCTCAATCCTATTCCCACTAAAATTGGTGGCAAAACTCCCACTGACTTCATGGGAGCTGGATTTAGATCATAGTTGATTTACTTTAACATTCATAGAAATTATGGGTTAACCTCTAAAAGTGGGGAAAGTTTGGCCACATAAACCTCCAAAGACCTAGCTATTTAAAACATATCTGTTGCTACTACTTATATGTCATTTCATATACTTTCAGTCTCCCCTTCATATACTTTCATTAATCACACAGAAATGTTTGTGAATATAGTGAAAAAAAAGAGTAATAATTAATGTTTATTTTTAGGGGCTATTGCAATCAGCAGGAAGATGAAGTTTACCTACTCCCCTTTCTCCAGACAAAGAAACCAATCTTTTGAAAGTTAACTGCCAAAGTGAAATCCAGAGAGTGGCTTTTGCATGTTTAACCACACCTATGCACAAACTTAAAACTCCCTCATTGTCCCCTTTGATCCAGAGGTGTCTAAATTACTCACCCTCTTAAAGAAATCCTATCTTCTTCTGCTAGAAAAAGTATTTCCACTTGTACAACATTTAATGTGCCTTTTTTTTTTCAGAGATTGTTGCCCCATGCTTTCCTGGATCAGGTCTGACACTCCCCACTGCAAGGAATGAGTGCTTTGAGAAGTCACTTTTCACAGTCACCCTGTACTAAGGAAATATGTTAAGTCCTGACCCTCTCCGAGAAGGTGAGGACCTTCTCTACGCAATTCCTTTAAACCCTGTCTCTTAGAGAGACTTCCCTAAGGACAGTTAATCCTTCTAGGTCGCCACAGCAGCTTGTTGAGGACAGTGTTACTCAACATGAGCAAAAAGTTTCAGGAGACTCTAACCTTTAAGACTGCATAAACTACCTCATTTCTGCAAAAATCCCAAGAGACAACATCCCCCCACAGCATGAGTCCCTCCCTATTTTTTCAGGCTTCAAGGAAAGGGATGGTTATTTCTTGCAGGCCCAAGCCAACGTAAATATCAATATTTCTTGCCTGACTCAGCTGCTCTACTTAGGTATTGATCTGCACATGTCTTCCCATTCCTATTGCCATGTACTGAGAGAGGACAAATAAGCAGGTTCACAGCATTTATTTATATCAGCTCACCTCAACACCAGTCCTAGGGGCACAACAAGAATTTTTATTTCTTACCTTTCCTTTGCAGGGATGAAAAATGCAAGTCACAATCTACCCTGACACACTCTGCTCAATGTTTATGAACAAAATATGTGAATGTAGAAACATGGAAATGTTATTGGAAAGGGCACATGGAGTGTAAGTCACCTGCAGTCCTGCATGTCACAGTGTCTCCACCTGTACTGCCAGCTGGGGAAGAACCCACAACTTCTCTCTTTCATCGCAGCTACATCCTGCCCACACTTACAAAAGAAGTGCAACCTGTTATCCCACCATGCAGTTCACTTACAGGAATAATGTTAGGAAAAGCATAAGAACAAAATAAATACAGATATATTATTATTATTATTATTATTATTATTATTATTATTATTATTATTCAGATCAGTTAATAATATTAAAGTTTTAGAGTCTGAATTCTTTTCTACAACTGAGGAAACTGTAATACGTAATTTTAGGTGTCAGACATCTTTTCTGTTTCCAAACTGATAAAGAATAATACTAATAATTTTCCTGTACTAGAAGAAATATCTGAGGCAATAAAATACCACAAAAGGATGTTTTCCTCACCAAATTTTGTAAAATTTTGAAGGCTTAGTAGGTTTCAATTCTTATTTAATAGATATTCAGAGATACTGAAGAAAAGGGCCATTTTTTGTTATTTTCAGCTGCAGCTTTTTTTAAAAGGCTAAGAGTCTTTGACAGTGCACCAGATAGAGTTCTTGACCTTAAAAATATGCAGTGGCTTTGTAACTAAATAGTGTTACACCTCTGGTGAAAAAAATTCACCACAGAAATTGTACTCGGTCATGAAAAACATAATTAGAAACAAAAATTATCCGCTTTAATAACTAGATAACTAGTGTCCTAGTTCCGTTCCACAATTATTAGAAGTCAACACAAGGGAAGGAACATACATAAACCAGACTTGAAATAACAACAAAACAATTACATACATGATGACACCTCAAATCTCAGATGAGAAAAAAAAAATAAAAAAAATAAAAATTGAGTCCTTCTACAGGACAAAAAAAAACAAAGGAAACATAAAGCAAAAAGCAATCCAAACAACCTGAAACATTTTAAAGGAATATTTTTTGGTTTTTTTTAGCTTTTTATAGTTAAAAGCTATCTCCCTTCTGTTTATTGTTACATAGTATCTTAACATTGGTGAAAATACACCAGGACACTTACAATAGGAGTTAGTTGTACTATCATACTGTCATAGGATGTGTTAAAAATCCCATCTACTGCTATGTGTTTAAAGACTCGTCATAAGGTGCAAACACAATAATCAACAGGCGAGCTAGAATTAACCACAGTGATGCAGCAGGTGCTTCAAGTATATTGTTTTCCTTCAATTCAGGATGCAGAAAATAATTTAGAAAGAAGAGATCAAGAAACAAGATTTCCCACTCTTCTCAGTTATTGAAGCATCTTGCATATAAGTGGAACTATATAAATTTAAATTTTTGAGTCTTTAGCACTACTTGTTCTTTCTTTACCATGAAAACAACACTTCTTGTTTAACTGAGTGTACAAAGAGTCTGTACTCTTCCTGAGTCAGAAATTAACCTGAAACAGAGCTCCAACAGAGCTCCAAAAGAACTTTTCATTTAATCTTAACATGCAGTACCCATGCAATCCACATTTTAACAGTATTTATTAGACCTCAGTTAATATTTCTATGGGTAGCAACCTGTTAGTATGTTTATTCATCAATTTGCATTATCTTCGATACTCATGATTAAAAACACAAATTAGAAATCAACCCCCTTATATTTGCAGTGGGATGTGGTGATTGACATCCCCCACCATGGGAGATCAGCCTTTACTGAGCAATCTGAGAACTATTTTATCAAAAAAAAAACAAACATATATATAAATTTTTGTAATTGGCGTATAACATTTTACTATTTAATTATTTTAAAAAAAAAAAAAATAGAAGTGTAGCATTGATTCTAGATTTTTTACTTTTAGAAAACTCCTCCTGTACATTTACTCTAAAATTGAAGCAAGGTATTTTCCTAGAAGGCCGCAGACTTTGAGAGCTGCAAACAGCCTGAGATGCTGGGCTACACAGGACTCTACACAGGACAATCTAATTGTTCCTGCACTTAAAATGTTTCCCAGCCCACCCCTCCAATCTGCATTCATTTGGATGAAATGACCAGAAGGAGGTTTGACCCAATAGAGGGAGTCCCAAAGCTTGCATAAATCGGCTAAGCTCTGTTGAAGTCAATGAGCCAGTTTACCCTGGCTGAGGTACTGGCCCCTAGTCTCTAGAAAAGATGTCAGCTGCACATTTGGTACAATAAACCCCAACAAAGCTCTGAAATTTTCATTTCCAAGTTGGATGGGTCTGGGTAGGTTGGTAATGGATGGAAGCATCCCTGACCTCAGTGCCAGCAGGGGAAGCAAGGATCCCTTCCAGTGCTGTCACTGGGCATTATCACATGAAAGGCAGCATGTGAAGCCCTGGGAAGCATTAATCTGGAGAGCAGTGTCTCTGTTTTTCCTCTGCTAGAGCCAGGACTCCATATGTGTGAACAAACACGTAGCCCAATGCCAGGTATCAGCTACACCATCCACCAAATACATGCTTTCACATATTTATTTATGCAGTGTCTGCAGTGCATTTAAAGGTCAGAATGGACTACCTTGACTTGGTATCACTTGGAAATTTCTGTTAACCAAACTGCTTAACCTGCATGTCATTCCTTGAGCTAATTAGAAATGTTAGCTTCTATAAAGGTGCCTCTCAGCTCACTTTCCTGCATCCTCTCTTTATAGGTACATCTTGGGAGTTCTTGTATTTCACGTTTCTTATAGAACTTTTTACAAGTATGAAAGAGCATCTGATGAGAGTGCTTTTGTAATCCTGACTCTAGAAGAAGATGCCATCAATTATAGGCCTTTTTCATAGAATCATAGGATGCTTTGTGTTGAAAGGGACCTTTAGAAGTCACCAAGCCCAATCCACCTGCAGTGAGCAGTGACATCTTTAACTAGATCAGAGCCCCACCCAATCTGACCTTGAATATTACCATGGATGGGGCTTCTACCCATTTGTGTCCACTAATACTGGGTATTTTTTCAGGGTTTTAAAATTTATTTTCAGTATTTTGCCTCTGTCGTGTTTCCCTCATTTCTTCCACTTTCTATTTCTTCAGTGTGAGTCAAAAGATTGATTGCTGGTTTTGCCCACAGAAGTGAAAAAGGAACAAAAAACTTGACAAAAAAAACCAAAACATTAATTATCCATTATTCTGTACTTATTTTTTACACCAAGTTTAATTTAAAACCATATGTGTATTTCCCACTGTGCCAGTGTAAATGACTACACAGGTGCAGAGCAATACAAAGTCTGCCCTAAAACCAGGGATGTTCAGATCACCCACGAGCACTGTTACCCAGGAGACCAGTTTACGCAGAGAGGTTAGAGGAAATGACTACATGGCAAGTCTCATCTTGAGTTAATGATCCAACATACAACAGATTTAAAAAGTAAAAATTACGGAGGAATAGGTGACTGTACGTGAGTCTAATTGTGCATACAACTGAAAGGACAGAAATGCATATAAATGGACTCAGTATTTCATGCCTCATGATAATACAGGTGGGATTAACCTCAGATAATCTGCCTGCTCTAGGACATACAGCTAAGGGATTTTTTGAAATTTGTTTTCCAGTAAAGTTACCTTTATATAACTTGTCACATCAGCACAGTCTCATTGAATTGATGACAGTATGACATACACAGCTGCATCTCTGGAGGAACAAGGATTGAAAACTTGCTGGAACGAGAAAAAAAAAAGAAGGAGCAATTAGTGATAAAATCCACTAAGTAGTTTAAAATCCAAAGGAAAAAGGCCACTGGGAGTGAAAGCAGAAGGTGGCTGTGTTTGCTTGTTCCTGAGAGATGCTATGGAGTTGGTGAGCTGAGAAGAGAGGTTTCTTGGGAAAAGATAGGCAGCCTCTTCTTGTGACTAGGACTGGGCATAGGAGTGTTTTATGTGGATCTCCTCACACATCCAGTTCTGGGGCAGAGAGGATCATTAGAGGGATGCCAGGCAGTGGGTGGTGGCCAGGCAGCAGTCTGGTTGCTGGGGGTTGCCTGCCCTAGGCAAACCATAACCTGTCTGGGACCACAGAGGCAGGTGGCATCTCAATCCTTCACCAGTTTGACCTGTTTTGCCCAGATAACTTACTGCTTACCCCTCAGTCCAAATACAAACCAGTAAGTCCTTCCTCTTCATGTTCCTGTTGGGAGAGTCTGTATTTTCTCATCTCTTATGCTGATTATTATCATTTGGGGAATGTCTCTCTTCTCAGAGACCATCTAGAAATTATTTAAAGAAAATCCCATTCTGTTTCTAGAGTGCTTTTCCTTTGACTTATTTTACTATTGTTCACTCTGACCACTTTTGCCTTCTTTGTCTTTGTTTACTCTGCATACCATATCAGTATTTCAGCTCATATTCTTGTACTTTGATCTCTTGTACTCATTCCCACAACACATGCTATTTCCAAGAACCATGATTTTGGTCTCCTGACTCTGCTATATTTTTCTTCAATGTCCAGAGTGGCAATATTTTCTCTTTTCAATTTTCTTTGCTTTTCACTTGATTTCACTGTTCCTTTTCTCTTAAGCTTTCCTTGCCCTAACAATCTCCGATTGTGTCTCTCTGCTTCACATGCCACTTTATTTTTGCATTTGTGCTGAACTGAAATGAGATAAAGTCAAAGTTGCCCTCCACCTCAGCCTTCAAATCTGTCTTGACATGGTTTACTTTTGACCCCTTTTCATCTAAGTATGCAGTCCTACCCTATGTCTCTTGTGAATCTAGTAATTCTTGTTTTCAAAAACTTTGTTTTACCCTCTTTCACCTCCATTCTTTGCCCTTTCTTCAGAAGATTTTGCCTTCGTGTATCAGTTAAAAAGCCATGAGATCTAACACTAACTTTGAACATCTTTATTCTTGTATCAGCTTTTAAAATATTCTAATCAACTAGTTGTGATCTTTAAGGTCCTTTCCAACTCAAGCCATTCTATGATTCTATGATCCACTATTATTTAAATATAAATATAATTCAAGTAAAAGCATCTTGTGGATTCACTTCTAAAAGGTGCATTAGGTATATGGAATTTGATATAAAATAAAATGATATTTTGATACATCCTTTCATTTTATTGTGAAAAAGGGTGCTTCAGTCATGCAGGTTCACAGGATTATGAATTGAGAATCGACACTGATGAGAAGATATTCTACTTTGGGCTTTTTTAAGCAAAACTCTAAAGAATAATCCCCTGCGATTGTCAGACTTGAGACTGAATGAAAAGTTAACATTTATTTTACTCATCCCTAAGCCCCAGTGGAAGTCACAGAATCTTCACATCTATTCCTATTTCACTTAATTTAATATATATTCTCAGAGGACCCTGCTGTCTTGAGCCTGGCAGAAAAGGTAGTTGTTCCCTCTGCCCAGCTAAGTGGCACTGTGACCTGGCACTGTGAGCCCAAGTCTGGTGGTGACTCCTGAAACACAGGCTCTTCTCACTCCAGGCCAAGAAGCAGTTAAGCATTTTAATCGCAGCAAACAACTTCAAAGAGGCAACCCCACCTTTGAGCCTGCAGCCTGCTTTTCTGGTTAAATCCCACTGGCAAACCAAAAACAGAGCAGACACAGCCCTGGGCAAGGGATGGTTTGGGAACCTCAGTCAGGATGGGCTTGCCCACCAAACTTCGGGGCCAGAGCCTTCAGGTATTTATGAGGTTGCACAAGGGCTGAAGAGTCTGGTGGTGTTTAAGGGTTGTCTTTAGGAGCCAAGTTGGCTTGGAGGTACAGGCGTGCTGCATATGTAATACTTGACAAAAATGGCTTGTTTTCCAGGGAACTGAAGGATACTTGACAAAGCATAACTTAAGTAACTTCAACTATGGGATGATATCCACTGTGAGACTCTCAGTGTAAAACATTTCTGGCACAGTCATTAACACTTTTAAATAGGGTTTTGATAAATTAACATTTTGCAGCGTTCCTGTAAGACAAACCGTTTTCTTTCCATTTAATGAGTGCCAAATCTTGTCCAGTAATGCTGCTGACTCATTTTTTCCAAGCAGATGTGAACACCCACCTAAAACCTGAGGAAGTTTCTGACCACAGTGTTTCTGAGGGAAATGAGGTGGGTTTTTTTCCTCTGATCTACCTTGCTCAAAAAAAAAAAAAAAAAAAAAAAAAAAAAAAAGGTGTTGAAAGTGTTTTAACGCTGTAAGTAAAGCTCTGGAAAATTAACACTGAAGTTGAACTTCTCCATCCCATGGAAGTCTAGATTTTCATCCACAAAGAATAAAACTTATTTTTCAAGATAACAATGCAGGCTGAGAATTTTTGTTGTTGCAGATTCTCTGAGGTAAATCCCCCTGAGAATATTGCACACATTGGAAAAAAGGCAGATTAATTTTTCTGTAATTGAGTGTTTTCTCAGTATTTTTAGAAGTCGAGTAGTTATATCATTGGATTTTGCTATTCATTGACTTTGGGATTAAGTGTTCTCTCATATACAGTATTTTTCAGGTTCTTATAGCTTCTGTATAGTCTGCATTGATTTACTGTACATTTAATCAAAATTTCTCGTGCCACATGTTTTTGCTGTCTGATATTTTCAGCAAAGAGTATACTTGTCGCAAACATACATCTCCTTAGAAAGCAGCCCTCCCTTCCACTGGCAATAGTAATGTTATAAAATAACAGTGATTGGTCTCTAACTCTATAAACACTTAACCCATTTTTTGCCAATCCAGCCTTGGTTTCCATGGAAATGAAAGACTAACACAGAAGACGGAACTTTTTTTTATTCTTTTGTTGTATTTCATCTGCTTACTTCCAGCTTCATTCACAAAGCTCCCCTTCCTCCACATATTTTTCCTTAAACCTATAGATTTTAGGATTTGGGAATTTTCAGTCATCTGGGGTTTTCATTTTGCTGAGACTGGTTTCAAAGAAAATTTATGGCCAGCATAATTTGATAGAAAATGAAAGGTAAAATGAAGCCTTAGTGGATGAAGCCTGTTGTTGTTGTGATGTAGCAGGAGTAGGACAGATACGAGCTATTACCTAGATTATCACTTTTATAATATTAATATACAAGTGTAGAGATGACTAGAAGCATACACAGTCAAATTTGGTTCAGGTTACTATATCCATAAAAGGAGGTTTTTGGCATTTCTGAGAAAAGCTTCTTTAAAGCTATGTGAAACTTTGAAATATCTCACCTTACTGTGTTAAAGGGCGGTTGAAAGGATCTGTTGTCAATTAGATTGCCTTGACTTCAGGTGAGGTTCAGAAAGTATGTATTAAAATTGCAGAAATAAAATATATTAAATCAGATCACTTGTCAGTCTGCATAGACAAGTGCTTTTAAAGGTCACAAAGGTGAACCAGTCACAAAGCATTATTTAGCTCTTAGTAAAGTTAAAGACAAGTACCATATTCCAAAAATTAAGAAGTTGAGCTTCTTTTCCATGCTAATCTCGCCCACAGATAAAAATGTGATATTTTAATAATATTTTTTCCTATCAGTAATTTTGTAACAAAAGTTGTTGGGGATAAATTAGATACCCGAAGTAACAGATTCACAGCATTTTCTGTTTGAAAGCTGACTGATTGTATATGTCACTAACAGAATAGTCTGACATATTACCCAGACAATGAGATGGATCTCTCTAAAACAGAGGAGACTAATTACTTCATGAGGCTTTGATTCTTTTTGAATTTGGAAATATACAAGAAAAATAAAAATCCATCAACAGAACTAGATTGGGAAGTTGAAAAAAATCCATTTTAAAATGTTGGGTGTTCTTCTCCATATTTTAAAAAAAGCATTATGGCGTGCTGAAGCCAAGAGGATCTGTACCTTTTTTATCATCACCTCTCTTATTGTCTGCATTGTGCACTATATGGGAATACTCACTGTGGACTCAGGTTTCTCTGTGACAGGTATAGCATAAAAGCATGGCTATTCCTGCCTTGAAAATCTGATGACTTTGGTTTCAATGAACATCACCTCAGTGCTCAGATGCTGTGTTTCATCTGTTGCTGTTGCAAAGTTGCTCGTTTTCACCCCTGACAGGGGAAAATAAAACAACATACTCAATGTACATATGCATGTTTTTTACATCCCCCAAACAGTAATTTATTTTCATATCCATGCATACTCCTTCATATTCAGCACATTGTGACACTTTATCTTTGTGACACTTTATCTTTGTTTTACTATTCCTAAAGAAAAAAAAAATCATATTAAAAAAGTCTACTTAGGCTCCCCATGCTCGCTGGAAACGGCTGCTCTGAGCAGAGCAGCACAGCAGCCTGGTGCTGCAGCAGTGCTGCAAAACACTGTTCCTGTTTTGCCACCCGACCTCAAGCAATGGGGATCTACCAGCAAGAGCAGCATAACCTCCCTACATGTGACAGTTTTAAAATACCTCTATGTATTATCATAGGGAAAACTTACAGAAAACACAACTCTGGACTCGTCAGTCCCATTCCTTCCACCCCAATGCCTCCCTCTGAGTTCCCTCCAGCCACCCACTGCTTTATGTGGTTTGGCACAGGTTGCGGTGCTGCCCTAGATGCCACCACCGGCAATGGAGCAAGAGTGTCACCACCCTAAAACCAAGTCTTGACTCAGAGTAGGCAGATCTCTTTGGCATCACTGGAGATGCCCCAAACCCTGGGGCAACCAAGAGCACAACGCTGAGCACTGTGACGATGGTCATTTCTCAGGCATCTCAGAAGCTCCCCGGCCTCCACAGCAGGTGCCACCAAGGTTAAGCAACTGTTGACATATGTCTGCATTATTAACAACATCAATTCGTTAGCAGCATCTCATCATTCTCGTTACTGATGAGATGCTGCTTCTCACATCCTTGTCTCTAACTGCTTTAGCCACCTTGCAACCATGTCAGAAGTAGAATAATCAGATTTCTTGACGAACAAAATAAAGTTAATTCCCCAAATTTATATATATGGAGGAACACTGACTCGATACTCGATGCCGAATTTTTTTTTATTTTTTTTTTTGTGATGATACCTGTAATCACCATGGACTTTTTCCTGGGATCACCAATTAACTTCACAGGGACAAATAAGCGAGAAAGATACATTTTTTCCAGCTGTCACTATGGGACCCATTTCCACTAACAAGTAGCACTGAAACCTCTCAGGTCTCTTTACCAGTTCTCTCAGCTCTCTAGACCCACAAACTTAATTTAACCAAGACCTCATCAAATATATTTATTTTCTTCCACAACAGCAAAGCATAACAGTTGACTCTGCTGAAATAAGCCCAGAGTTTCACATTCGTGCTTTCACAGAGAACCATCCCTGGCCCATTTCTTTCTTTTCACAGTTCTTGTTTTATAAGAAGAAGGATGTCATTAGAAAGTAATACCATGGGACCTTTACAATAGGTGTTGTACAGTGGCATCACAGAGTACAATTTTGGGAACGTATTCTTACAGTCCTTCCCCTCAAGTAACAGAAAAACAATTTGGAGAAATATAAATCTAAAGATAATCTTGAGAGATTACTTCATCCATCTTTGCATCAAGGCAAAGTGGGATTTTGTGGAGCTACTCAGTGAAAGGTAGTCAATATGGTACAATGGCAACTTTCAGAACAAAAAACGCTCTAGGGAAGTGAATATCACATTGCAATGCATTTTTAAGAGTTTCAGTGAAAGTTTTTATCTTAACAGAAGCAAAAACTTGATACTACTGTTTGGGGTAGTTAATATTTTTATTTAGCTAATTTTTAATACCAGTGAAAATAAAGCAACAGGACACAATAACAAATAATATGCAGAATGTAAATTAAAAAGAAAGATTGCAGTGACTGACTGAAAACGTAATATCTGACACAATTCCTTCATTTTATTTGCATATTGTGAGATACAAGAATTCTTTTTTTATATTTTTTTCTGCTGCCACTTAGATTTGAAAGAGGTGAGTAGAGCAACTTAAAATGAAAATGAATACTAAAGTTTAAACTTTAATGCCATCAGAATTTTTAGATTATAATAAATCTATGATTTACAAATGTCTTATGTTGTTTTCTGTGGATTCTTATTTTTTGAACCAACATACTTTACCCGATGAGAATTCAGCACTCTGATTCCTTTTCTTCAACATTCGTGTTTAAAGTACTTACAATGTGAATGGAGATAAATATCTGATGGCTCAAAACTTATCCTACTAGTATTTTGAGGGATTTCAGTACTGAGTGTTGTGAGAACAGCCTGCTGAAAACTCATGCCAAGTTGCAAACAATTCTTCCCAGAGGATATGAATTTTCCATCACAATTCCCTTGTGATTTTCAGAAGTCAGTATGTGTTCTAAATTTTGATTCTATGAATGACTTCATGTCTCTATTACGGCTTGCTGGTTCCATTTTTCTCGCTCCTCTAACCTTCCTGAGTAAACTGTGTGAAAGATAATTTATCTGGTAACTTTCTATTACTCCACTCAATACATTTCTCCAACACCTGTGCCCTGTCCTCACTTGCGCTCTACATTAAAATTTTAGCGATTAGGCTTGCCTCCATGATCTGAATTTAGAAAGGAGTTAGCAGGCTTCCAGAAAGTAGGACATTTACCTGCACAGAGAGGACTGCAACACTAGTGCTCACCAAGGGTGCTTAATAACTACAAGTAACCCTAGTTAGTGAGAGGAAACAGAAAGAAAACAAAACACTAAGATGGACAGATGTCTGGTGCAGTTTCCTGATTCATTATCCCTTTGTCCTGGTTTCAGTTAGAGTAGAATTAATTCTGTTAAATGATTTTGTTTTTCAACTAAGTCTCTTCCAACTAACAGCACGTTCTGAAGTTAACAATATGTTTTTTACAGGCAGCGCCTGCTTCTAGTAGTGATAACGTCTGATCTTTAGAGTTACTGCCAAAGGTTGGTGTGCAGACTAAGGCCACGGCTAGATCTTGTGTACCACTTTGGCGGGTGCAGAAAGTAAAAGGCCTCACCTGTGGGGAGGAGCGGACAGGACAGATGACCCTAAACTGGCCAACAATTTACTCCATCTCGTATATGTCATATTCGATAAAAAGCTGAGGAATCATTAACGTCAAAGCTCTCTTCTTCAATGACTGGCATCCAAGGAGAACTGTTCATTCTGCCTTCAATCCCAATCCATGCATTCCTGAGTCCGGTTCCAGAGTCCAGCTCCTGAATCCAGTTCTTGTCTGCCTCTGAGTCCACTCTGGGACTTCCCCAGTGCCTTCTCCAAAGCATCAGCGGTGACGGTGACATAATCATCATCAGAGTGGTTGAGTTGGGTACTGGTTTTGTGTTTATTGTTACGTATCTCATATTATTATTATTACTTTCATTAAAGCTGTTCTATCTTTCATAACCGATAAGTCTCTTTCCCTTATTCCCTTTCTCTTCCACTTTGCAGAGAGAGAGGGGTTATCAGAGAGTACCTGTTATAGGCCTAGTGGGCTGCCCTGACCCTAAACCTTGACACTCTTTAAAACATAATTTGCAAGCAAAAACTGTGAAATAGAGTAGTAATCCTCCTGTGTCCTAATGGATCAGGCACTGAGAAGAACACAACATTTTGATGATTTCCTTCCATGTATAGCTAAACTCCACCTTCTGTTCCTGTTTATGCTTAAAATAAAAAGGTACTTTTAGCAGCTCATAAACCAGAAAACTTGTCCATTATATGCCTACAATAATACTTTTATGTACTGTGAAATTATTTCTACAGGAGTCAAACTACAATTACAGAAAAACAATGTATGTATAGTGATAGCAAGCATTTATCAGATGAGGAGGTGGAAAGTTGAAGTGTTTCTGTACTCTCTGAGTGTAGCATCAGCCATCTCGGGGGAAGCAAGAGTCTGAAGTGTTGAGATGTCACAAGGCACTAATTTCTATCTGAAGTAGGGCAATTCTGGTCTGAGTTGTTGTGTCTCTAGGCTCCCTCCACTGAAGGTTGTGTCTTTATTTCCTGGACTGAATGTCATGTTATTTTCAGAGGTATTTAAAGACCTGTGTCAAAGTCATCATCTTAGACTAAGTTAGTATTTATATTAATTAAATAGACACATGTAAAAAAAAAATCAAACATGCTTAATTACCCTCAATGTGTCCTGCTTTCTGTGAGGGAGCAGCAGCAGAAGGCCCACACCATCCGAAATGTCCCCCGTCTCGTGGGAAGTCTCATGAAGAATATGAAACAGAACATAAATGAGATTTACTGTGTCATGCTCCAAATGGCTGCTTTTTGACTTGTCATTTTTTATGCATCCCAGGAAAAAAAACATGATAATGCATAAGGCAAATTATTCCTCTTGGGAAAAAACCTCATTTTGGTTTAGGCTGGTTTAGGCCAGGTGGTTTAGGCCCAACTGACAACTAAGTACCATGTGGCCACTTGCTCCCACAGTGGGATGTGAAGGAAAAAATATAAGAAAAGCCTCATGAGCCAAGACAAGGGCAAAAGATAGACATGTATTGGGAAAAAAGAATCTGTTTAATTTGTCAGCAATCAAAACAGCGTAGGATAATGAGAAACATAAGTCTTAAAAACACCTTCCTCCCTCTGGACCCCTCCCTTCTTCCCAGGCAAAACTTTGCTCCTGGTTTCTCTACCTCCTCCCACCTAACACACAGGGAATGGGGGTTGTGGTCACTTCATCATGTGTTTCTTCCTCAGGGGAGAGGACTGCTCACACTCTTTCCCTGCTCCAGCATGGGGTTCCTCCCAAAGCAGACAGTCCTCCATGAACTTCTCCGATGTGAGTCCTTCCCATGGGCTGCAGTTCTTCATGAACTGTTCCTGCATAGGTCTCTTCTACGATGTATAGTCCTTGGAACAGACTTCTCCAGCAAGGCTTCGCTTGAAGTCATGGCCAGTGTCACTGATGGGTTTGGCCTTGGCCAGAGGTGCATCCAACCTGGAGTCAGGGAAGCTTCTGTCAGATTCTTACAGGAGCCACTCCTGCAGCCCCTCCCCCACTACCAAAACCTCACCACATGAACCCAATACAATCTGAAAAATACAGAGGAAATATCTGGCAGCTTTTTAGAAGGTACATTTTAAATTGTTTTGGTAGCATTCTTGGAGGTTTCTTCAAGCAATCTTATTTTCTTTTTGTAAACTTCCCAGTCTGGAGTTTAATAATGGCCCACAATAAAGTCGGGTACCATCCAGAAAGGAAAAAAAACAACAAAACACCAAACAGTCAAAAAAAACCCCCAAATCAAACAAAAGCACCAACTAACAAACAACAATGTCAACATTTAAAAGTGAAGTAAGTTTGCATCTTTAACTCATGCCAAGAGCATTTCTAATTTCAAGTTAAATTACATGTATGCAACTATTAATAGTTTCCATTACTGAGCACTAAATAGATCAACAAAACATCATCTACCCACACACTGACATATATTTCTATCTGATTAATTTAATTATCATGCTTTATTAAAATTGAGCAAGTAATTAAAATATACATCAAAGGTGAATCTTTATGTCCTTCATGCTCCATTTACATTTTGTTGGGAGCAGAAGTTACAGCTAAATTTACCTCTTGCTTCTATTTCCGCCATTTTTCCATTTGTGATTTTTTTTCCTGTCCATGGATTTTTACTATATCATAGTTCTCTACGTAAACACATCATCCTGGAAACAAACTTTGGGCTTGACTTTATTTTGCTATAAATTCTTTGTTTTCTGAAGGCGTTGTCATTCAACTTGAATGCTTTGACTGGGTTCCTTTAAATAAATTACTTCAGAATTATGACTTAGAAAAAAAAAATCTAGGAAAATTTGTGTGGTTAATTTAATCTCCTGACAGGAAAGAAGACAGAAAAATAAAAAACTTAAAATTCTACCTTCAGGAAGGAACTTTTTTATTTTTTTACTTAATAGATTTTTAGAAACAACTTTTAGTATGAACTTAATATTTTTACTTCTTGCCTAGGTAAAGCCTAACGTCTGTTCGTTGGCTTTCTTTCCAGAAAACATCTTTCTTGCCATAAGAAGATGTGTAATATCAAGTGTTCTCTTGAAACTCCCTTAACAGGAAGCCCATTAAAATAGTTTAAAAATTCATTAATTGGTTCCCATAACTGGGCCATCCGTCAACAATGAAATGCTATGTGAAAACAGGCATGCATTTGTGAACTGGGAAATACTTTTTAGTCTTTTTAGTGTTTTATTTTCAAAGACAGTATTTTTCCCTCAGGTGTCTGCCACTTCCACTCAGAAAGAAACATGTACCATGAAGGTAGATGTTATTAGAGAAAATAGTACAGCATGTTCTCCTTCCATATTGTTTTTTGAAACAAAAATCCACATTCTGAATCATAGAATCATTTAGGTTGGAAAAGACCTTTAAGGTCATTGAGTCTAACTGTAAATGGTAATAAGCAGCTAATTCCCACAAAAACAAGTGACATGCAGGTGCTTAAATACCAGTTAAAGATATGGATTATGAGTCTATCTTCACAAATATGAAAAGGAAGGAAGACAAATATTTCAGCATTTGTGAATTATATTTAAAATACAAAAAAAAAAAAGGGATCTTGATGTAACTTTGTCTCCTGGCTATTGGGGTTTAGACACTAACCATATTAAAGTTGCTTTTGTTGCAAACACCTTAGAGTTTGCTCGGTCCACCGTTCTTCTGGACAAGAGCTGCTTATTTGAGAAAACAGGTCCTTACCCTGGACTATCTCATATTATTTTAGCAAAGAGAGAAGTGCTTTTAAGGAGATCAGAGTTATGACCAACACGTTTTTATGTTGGAGGAAGCTTTAATGTTCAAAGGTCAATAGGAAAAACATTACTGGAAAAGGTTCTCCTGAAGTTTTCAGTCATTTCTGAAATCATTGCTGTTCCCAATTTTTCCACTTCGTTTCTTGGACTGAAGCTCTCAAATTCTTTGCCCAGTCTGAATTTACATCTTTCTGCAGTTTACACCTTGTAAAAATCATTGAGGATATAACTATCAACTTGAGGGAAATAAAAGCAGGAGCATGGCAACAAATCAGACAGAAACTAGAATATTTCAAGCAACAATTCATGTAAACTTAGTCTTGAAAGAGCTGATCAAAGCCCATACATATTTACGGCTCCTGCTCAGCAGAGTTTAATCTTGGTGTCATTTGTTGGATTTCCTTGTACCTGTCCAGTATAAGCAGTTAACATTTCCCTGAAGACAGTGTGACAGACCATGCTCTGTCCAGGAGCCTAGCCATGAACCTAGGATTTTAAATGCTAAGAGCACTAACCTCCAGAGTTGAGTAGGAAAAATATGCTTCTTGGCTGGTAGTAGTTCTTCAGAGCTGTCATATAGAGGTACCACATGGAACCTGATGCATCTACAGTCATTTCTATTAATTCTGTAAGACTCAAGTATCATGCTTTAGTACTTCTACTGTTTATGTAGATCATCCACATAGGACTGGTAGCACTTTCATTAGTCAGACAGTCCAAAAAAAACCTCTACTTTAGAGTCAGTGCTGACAAGCATCTTGATAACAAGGCTCAAGTGACAGTTTTCATATGTCATAGTAAATGCCCCGATCTCGAGTCAATAAAAACTTATTTGTAAGCAGCGCGTTCTCTGCAATGGGAAGTCTCCAGGAAAGTGCTTCTTGATAGTAATTTTCCAGTCAAACATCCTGTACTAAGATGCTCTACCCCCTGCCCTGGAATTCCTAAAAAAATAGAGTTTGAAAAGTGAAAGCAGGTCCTGGAACAAGATAAAAATGTGACTATCTGTTTATAGAGTAAACAAATATCCTTCTATAAACAATACTTTGAGAGAACCAAATCATCATTAAGTAACTTCATTGTACACTGCAAAGTATTCCAAACGGACCACAGATCTGGCTGGAAGAGAAGATGGGAACTTGGCAAGCACTGCACAGGCTTTGCCAGGAATATTTATCATGATCGCATAATTAAAGGTCTAAAAAGTATCCACACACAGATGGAAAATAAAATTACGAATCAATCTCTAAAAAAGTAATTTCGTGAAATTTTGAAAATTGCAGATTTGTATTTGTCCCAGGTTTTATCACTAGTTGTAACAAATAAAACCTTCAATTATAAGAATAAAAAAAGAAATAACTGGAGTTCTGCCATTTTTTTGGTGTTCCTCTCAGGTATCATGCTTATTTTCAAAAGGAGTGTAAAAAATTTCTAGAGGAAGGAGTCTTGTATTGTGTATCCAAAACCTGAAGCACACATAAGAAACAGACATATGTAAAGAACCTGGCTTACTATTGTGGTGGCCACAGCTCCGTGTGCTGGTTTGCAATACATAGATTTACTTTCTGTAACTGACAGCTTAAGATCTAAACTGCACATTCAATTAACAAGATATGCTGGACTGACAAGAAATGGCATTACCTTAATCTCAATTATCTTTGCCTCTTCCACGTTATGTACTGTTGAGAAAAGGTTCATTTAGCAAATGGTTCTTACAATAATTTCAGCTTTCTGGATTTGATTTAGATTTAAAATGAATAAAGTTTCTATCTCTGACAGGTTATAAAGAAAAACTGGGGAACAGAATCCTGGCAGTTTACTCTCACACAAAAATAAAGGCAAATAAAAAGAACCAAAAACATTTTTACAATTGTATCTCTTTATTTTTAAACCAACTTGAACGTTTCAGATCTGATGAAGTTGTATTTTGGGCTTTTGAAAATCTTGGAGCTTAAAACAAGATTTCTTCTTCCCAGAAGAGTTTACTTTGGACGATGAATCAATGATGGCTGGTTATCCCATGAGGTCTAAAGGAAGAGGTCTGAAGCCTGCAGTAGCAAGGAACAGAAAGTACCACAGTTCATGGTGAATCACAGAGGTACTTACTGACTCTAAAAGCAGAGAAGTTATGGAAGTTCGAAAGTTACATATAAATGACAGAAAAAATATGAAAATAGTTCAAAATTATAGAACTGTATAATAATAGAATGGTAGGGGTTCGAAGAGACCGCTGGAGATCATCGAGTCCAACCCCCTGCCAGAGCAGGATCACCTAGGGCAGGCCACTCAGGAACGTGTCCAGGTGGGTTTTGAAAGTCTCTAGAGAAGATTCCACAAACCCTCTGGGCAGCCTGTTCCAAGCTCCATCACCCTCACAGTAAATAAGTTTTTCCTCATGTTGAGGTGGAACTTCCTGTGTTCCTGTTTGTGCCAACTGCCCCAAATCATATCACAGGGCACCACTGAAAAGAGACTGGTCCCTTCTACTTCACACCCACCCTGCAGTGTGAAGCCTGAAGTCATTGCTTTATGAATAAACCTGATGTTGCTCACTCAGCATTTCCTCTTCTTGTGCATTTACTCCAACACTGTTCCTGTTTGGATCTTACATCCTTTCTTCTCCCTCTTCTCCTGGAGATAAAGGCTTAATGGCTTTATTGAGATTATAAAGCATTTATTATGCCATAAAAAACTGAAATCAGCTTTGAACATCTGAAATTTCTTTTTACTTGCAGATATTTTATTAGAATGTTAGCAATGGGCCTAGTAGTTTTAATGTCTCTATTATTTACCACTGGGTTTGTTTGTGGTGGGTTTTTTGTGTATTTGGCTTTGGCTAGGTTTTGGTCATGTCTTGGGGTTGGTTTTTTTCAGATAACCTAGAGGAATAAGGAAAAGAGGATCTTGATACAAGATGGATGGCACTGAAGCTATGACTGAATTAAATTTTTGGAGAAAAATAGAACCCATGACAAAGAACTTTACTGTAGCTACTGTAATTAATCCCTGTGTTTCCTGAATTTGCTACCGAGGTACTGAGGATAAATTACAGGGCTTGAATGTGAATTTTATTATATTCTTTGCCTTGTGAATGTTTCACTTCTACAGAATATTTGTCCCCCTTTTCATCATGAATTTATTAAGTTACTTAAGCATGTGCTTAATATATCTTTAATCGCATTGCTTTGATGGATTTGACTATAATAGTCCAGCACATTCTAAAAATATTGAAATACTTGAGTGTTTTTCTGAATGAGGTGATAGAAGCAGAAAATACAGGCTAGAAATACAGATTTACTACTCAAGAAGCAAAAATGCCAAGCAAGATTTAACTATCATTCTTATTTTTTCATATTTTTTCCATATTTTTTCATGTGCTTGAAATGACATTGTGCTATTGAATTTTCTAATCTCCAGTGCTATATATCAATAACATCCTAGGAACTGATGGGCAGAGACAGCCTGTCAGTCACCCTGCCTCTTACTGTCATAACTTAAACAGATGCTTTATAGAAGGGTCCACTTCAAGAGAGAAATCACTGCACCCAGGACAAGAAAAGTGCATTTGCAAGTCTGGTAAGTCATACAACATCAACATCTTGCACGCAATAAATAACATCTCTGTAAAATGCACTGTGATCTAACTACGCTTTCAAGATATTACGACAAGACTATTAAGAAGGTGCTAAACAGGGTGGGAGCCCTGATTCTTGCTGTAAATCACAGCAAAGAAAAGCATGCAGGTTGCCCAAGCTTTATAAAACACTACATCATAGCACAATGCTTTTTGCTGTTGCATTAAATTAGAGGACAATGATTTTCATGGTGATTGCTGTTGGAAACAGTGCACCCTGTAGATTAGCCATGTAAAAAGTGGGTGAAGTTTTAAGTTCATAAAGGCACATTTTATGGAACCTAAAGTTTTATTACAAACAAATGAAACCTTCCATATTATGTACACCACCTCTTTTTTGTTCGTTTGTTTTTTGTTTGTTTGTTTGTTTGGGTTTTTTTGTGTGTGTGTAGTTAAAACACAGCTTTCTAATTATAATAGTAAAAAATCTGGCATAAGAGTTTTTCCCAGACACATTAAAAATACAGTAACAACTGCGGTACATACTGTCAGGCAGATTTTGATTACTAGAACCAACTATTTTACTCAAAACTTGCCTCACTGAAACTTTATTTCAGGAATAGAAGCATCGTTTCCCAAGTACTATAATTTTATGGTGTAATAAACGTTCAGATTATAAATATGTTTTCTGGAAAATTTTTTTTTTAATGTTGCTTAAAGCGTTTACTTTTTTTCACACTTAATGCTTTTTGGTTTTAAATCACAGTTAAAACAAAGGTCAGTAAATTCAACTCCTGTATGGTTATATCACTGTATTTCCTCTGTGAGTAACAAGCAGGAGCAAAGAAGCAAAAGAGGTACGAGTGTAAAGTAAGAATATTAAGGCCTACCACGTATTTATTTCCACTGTTATTCAAGACCTACAAAATTTTCAAGTTTTAAATTATTGTATGTAGTAATTAAAAATAGATTCTATTAGTCCCTATAATATGGACATTCAACCAAACTGTGTCTTAATAGCGACAAAATTTCACTGACAGTATCATTTACCAGTAAATGATGACTGTTTACATGTGTTATTCTTCCTGGCCACTTAGCTTTTGAATAAGATTATATCTGATCCTGCAGGTACTCCAAATCAGGATGTGCCCACCCATATTTGTTTTCAAAGTTCTCAATATAATTGAGCTTTAATTCTAGGTAAGTCTTTGGTTGATACTGTAATACAAATGCTAAAACAGAAATTACTGTAAAACTTGAGTAGTTTTAAGAACTTAACCTTATCTTGCTGATTGCTTAAATTAGAAACTGCCTGGATCTAGCCAAAGAGTTGATTTTCACTTCTATATGTCCATTGGTTTCCCTATACATCTCTTCAAGGACTTACGGAGAGAGAAGGTCTAGCAGAAATCAATGTCAATGTTTCAATCAGTGCCTCAAAACTAGTTGCCAATAGCTAGGAATTAGAAATGTGACCAAGACGCAGACACTGAGCAGCTTTTGCCAGTCAGGATCACAACTCCCACACATCTTTTGCATAGCTTAAGCCTCGCCAATATGTAAAACTTTGAGCTGCATGACCAAGCTACTTAGAATCTCATCAAGTGGCTCAACCCCTGTATGACGAAAGCCAAGTGGAGGGCAGCAGTCATGCAGAGGAGATGTGAGGAGAGTTTTGCTGACTTTTTCCACGGTGACCCAGACTCACCACTCCTTTTATCCTATGAACACAGCCGTTCTCTGCCTTCCTCCAGCACCTTATTCCATGGTTGTTTTCAGAAGGTGATGGCAACTTTTCCATCAACAGATACCTTTTCAAGGTTTCAAAAATGGCAAATCAGTTCACCAGGTGTCAAGGGTTTCTGAGACACCAATTTATATACACGCTTTGCACAGTGTTCATACAGTAAACGCAGTATCTTCAGATTATCAGATCAGAAAAGGTAGAAAGCACCTGACCTTGTGCTGGAGATGCACCACAATCCTTTTTTTTTATCCTTAAAGTTCACAGGGGAAAAAACCTAAAGTGATGTAGGTGATGAGTGATGCCTCAGATAGTTGGAATACACTACATAAGAACTTACAGTGGGCTGGTCTTAGCTACACAGAAACATTTTCATTCATTCAGATTATTCTAAAACTAATAGAAGCTCACAATAGCAGGTAGAAAAGAGGAGAAAGTGATGTGAGAAAAAGTGTGATCCGTTTAGAAAATAAAAATATTGTAAAGTCTATACAAAGAAAATTATGTATGGAGCTGCTAAATACAAACACTGTGGACATCCAAGGAGGATTTATATGTACTTTATGCTAAGCAGCAAGATGAATTATGCTGATTGACTGCCTCAGGTACTGCCATGACCTACATCCATACCTGTTGCCTCCTCTTTTTCCTGCTGCTACTGAACTGTGACTGAAAATCACATTTTGTCTTTGTAGTCTCAGAGACATTCAAGGCCACTTTGTGACTTCAAGAAACTTTACAATTACAGCCATCCAGACTGTAAATTCAGAGATACATGAAAACTGCTTCAACAGACAAGGTGTGTCTGTCAGTTCCGCAGATGAGGGATGGTCAAATCATAATGACGCACTTCACATAAATTCCAGTGCTCTGATGGCACTCTATAGAAAGCTCACCAAAGGAGGTTGAAAGATAAGAGAGAGGAGGCAAAAGCAAATACTGAAGTCTTTCAAGTGTGTTCCAGCTAGTCTATATTTCAATTTAAATTGACAGTATTCAGCTCTCTGGAGCTCAGATGGCTGTGACCGATCATGGTGTTATGCTGAGAACATGAACTCCGCTTAGCCTCATTCAGCCAACAATATAGGCTTAATCTTAGGTTTTGCTGCAGGTCTGCTCAGACTCACCCTTGCGCAGGTCAGAACTGTAACTGTAATCCTATATATCTTCATTCTGCCATCAGCCAAATCAGAAATTTCTGATCCAAATCTTGGACTAGAGGCCCTGAGCTCAACATTCAAATCCAAATCCAACTTCAGACAATTTCAGTGGTCTTGATTTGGTTTTGGGGTTGTATTTTGTTATGGAAAAAAAAAGATTAAAATTGCACAATACTCAGAATAATGTCAGAGGAAAGATTCTGACTCCATTTTACAGACAAAAAAGCTGACCAAACAGCAACATCTGTCACAAAACAGGATGCCATCACTTTTCAACTTGCAAAAACTCCCTGAACGGAACAGATGGTGTTGTAAAGTAAACTTCCTCTGCCTCAACGGGACACGCAATCCTAAGATTTGTACCCAGGCTCTCCAGGGAGCTTGTGGAGAGCACTTGTGCTGTGTCCTGGCTACCTAGCTGACTGGGAAGCCACCAAAGCCCACCAGGTTCATAGCAAGGCATGGATCTTGGCCTCCTGCACCCCAAAGCAACATTCCAGCCATTCAGTGATCAGTTCTCCAAGATGCATCTTGCTTGACTTCTCCTGGTTTAAATTCATCCATGGTTGAAATTCCTCCATGGATAGGTGCAACACAACCCTTTTCCCTTCACCATCAGTGCCATATCATCTTGACAGGCGACTCAAACATTTTCTTCCCCTTTTCTGTTCCTTTCTGCAGAAAGGCATAGCTTCAGAGGGAGATATAGTCACCTTCCCCTTCCTGTTCAGGTGTTTGGATTACTACCCCCAGGGCAGTATTCTCTCTTGGCTTTTGTGGGATCTGTTTTAAATCTTCACTCTAAACCACAACTCAACGGGTGTCACCATGAGAGACAGAAGTCCACCAGCACCATGCAGCATTACCATCCTCAACACTGTTGTGCTTTATGTTTATTATCTCCTGTGCCACACAGCAATGCTTTCAGAGGGCCACCTTAGTCCTGCAGCTAAAGGGACACCAGTTAAAGACTCCCACAGAACTTGAAATATTAGTTAATGATGGTGATATCAGAATCTTGGCACAGCTACCAAAAAAAAATGACTGCTCACAAATTTAGATAGCTGATGAGGGAACGGATTTGAGATCCTCTGTGGTACCTAAATACGGTGCTGAAAGTGGCAGTTAGATGCCCATTTGTGAAAGTAGTCAAAGCATTGATGCAATTAAAATACCTAGTTTTGCAGTTTAAATTTAAACTAATCCAGTCCAGTGCTCCCAAAGCCAACCAGATTTATCACACACTCAAAGAGAAATAGCTGCCACTGACAAAATGTGTTCAAAAGCAAGTACAAAGCCATTATTAACATTAAAAAGGAAAAATCTATGTAAAGAAATGAAAAAAAGCAAACAAACAAACAAACAAACAAACAAAAAACCAAACACCTTTAGGGCATGTTAAAAAAATAAAAGTGACTAAAGAATACTTTTTGGATGATAAATACAGAAAGTTCACTTCTTCTAGTGATTAGTGATGCAGATTGTTATTCATTTGCTGGTTTAGCTCTAACCTAATTTCTCAGTTCAATCACCATGATATCAAGTCATAAGAATCCAGGGGAAGGCAATACTTTTCATATTTAGCAGCTTTTCTGCCTGTGCACACATAAGGATTTGCAGTTTTTGATAAATCTATTGTCTTTATTTCTGTGTTGAAGTAATTATAGGCTATTAGTTGATTAGGTACACAGTACATTCAGTTTTATTGTTTCTTCTGTAAATGTTTTTTTTTTTCTGAAATATCCCCACTGATAAAAAAAGAAAAATCCCAAGGCAGTAAAGGCTGGACAGTGGAAAAATATATTTCTAGGGGGTGTTTGGGTAGGAAAAAGCAGACCTGATCCAGAGCTAACTAATCACTATCTAAGCCCTCTTGCAGCCCTTTATCAGTGTTTTAAGCCTGCACCAAGCAGTGGATGTTTGATAGCTGATTATAAAAAAATCTTTTTTTTCCATATTAGCTGTAAAACAGTTTTAATGTATTGCTTCTGATTACACATATAGCCATTTTTTATTGTTGCCACCGTGGAAGGAAACTAGTTTATCTGTGAGTACAGACGTAGTCATTTGCAGAGATGGCAAACCAGAAACTAATTGCTTACCAATGTGCTTTCTTTTGTTTGCCCTCTTTCAGAGAATCCTTCTGGGTTTATAGATGTGACTGTGAGTTACTATTAGGACTGCACTACAAAAACACAGTGTTATTTCTCCTACATAATCACAGTTACTCCCTATTGATTACTGGACATTTTACAGGTTGTTTTGTTTGTTTGTTTTTTAGAGAACTAAATTATTCCAAATTTACCTTTTACTCTTACTTGCTCGGAAAACCTGACCTTATTGCTCTAGCAGACAACCCAATGATGTGTGCCAGTGTTGGAAATGTGCAATTCATCTTTTGTTATCTGCTTTACAGCTTTCTTTCCTGTTACCTGCTAGAATAGGGACAACTGTTGCAATGCAATTAAGACTCTTACTAATCAGTTTGTTCATCCAAGCTATCTGCTAACATCATAAACAGACAAGATAAACAGGCAATTACCATGGAGAACATTTGCTAAACAAAGGTATAATTAATAATAAATGAAACTGAGTTTCCAACTACTTAAATACAGTAGTTATTAATTATGATGTGGCCCCAAGCTGTTTGTGTAGAGTATATAATTTACAATTCTGCATGATCTCAGCTGTATTCCCTGAAGCCTCGAGAGATACTTTTTGCATAACTTTAAACTCCAGTATGTTGGTTGTGAAAATTTCCTCTGGCTTCTGCCCCAACTCTCTCCATTAAAATGCCAAGAAATGCAATCTTGTATTTATATGGAAGAAATTACAACTTTTAAACACCAGCGTATAGCAAATGCCAGAATTATAGTGTCTAACTGTATTAGATCTGGCTTACAGGCCTGGTTTTGTCACCTGTCATACACAATCAGCACCCAGCTGTACAATAAATAATTTGGAGGTATCCAGAACTGTCCTATGCATTGTTCACTTAAAATTTTGTTAACAGGCTTATTTTCATTAACAGGCAGCTTTACCAGCCAGTTTCCAAAGTTCTATGTAATTTAAGCTCTTACTACACACAGTATCACTTCTTCAGAAAATTAGATATTCTATATAGCGTAAAACCAGATATCTTTCCTACTAGAGGTCACAGAGTCATCATAGATCCACAGGCCATAGGATGCCTTCAGTATTTATGTGGTCACCCTGAGAGGGCAACTGTGTAATACTAGGTTGCTGATGATACTAGTTGCACTATATTTTACAACAGTACGGTCCACGTCTCCAAGCTTATCACTAGCTTCCACACCTTCATTTCTCACCGTACTTCTTTCAAACAGTTCCAAGAAATCATAAGCCTTCTCCTGGAGGCTTACCAAATTCAGAAGCCAAACTACTGACAGGGTTGTGTGTTTTCAGTGACAAAGACGAGACAGTTTCAAAACAGGCTTGTTCATATTTGACTAGTGACATAAGGCAATATAAGGACTCTGGTATAGAAGGGAAAACCACATCACACACACTGAACAGCCTCACTGACATAACTTACCTCTTCCTACCAGCATACCTGAGATCTCCCTTCATCCCTTTCACTTCCTTGGGCTACAGAGCTCCTACTGCAGTTCCAAGCACCTTAAGTTCCTTTTCCAAACTGCATTTATTTTGATTTTACATCTTCTGACTGCCTTGTTGGCCACTCCCTGAGAGAAAAGACCTAGTGGGTGATTTAGTCAACTTCCATCTAACTCTATATCTCTGTCCTCAGCAATTCAGTCATGTCAACCAGACTTGTATTGGGTTTGGGAGAGATGGAGTTAATGTTCCCTATAGTAGCTCTTATGGTGCTATGCTTTGTATTGGGAGGCAGGTAAAATGCCCGTGTTGCAGCTGCTGCTGAGCAGCACTCGCATAGCACCAAGGCGGGCTCTCCAACATCTTCTCTCCACCCCACCCAGTGAGATAGAGTGGGCAAGATCTTGGGAGGGGACACATTCAGGACAACTGACCCAAACTGACCAAAGAGATATTCCACACCATGTGACATCAGCTTAAGTATAAAAGGGAGAGAAAGGAGGAGGGGGTCAGGGTCATCCATTTGTGAAGATGCTTGTCCTCCAAGCAACTGCTATGCATACCAGAGCCCTGCTTCCCGGGAAAGGCCAGACTTCACCTGCTAATGGGAAGCAGAGAATAAACTCTTGCTTTGCTTCACTCCGTGCTCGCGCAGCTTGCTTTTTGCCTTTTCCTGTTAAACTACCTTTATCATACCCCACAGACTCTTCCCATCTTGTTCTCTTCCCCCTTGTCATGCTGAGGGAAGTAGGGAGGAGTGATAGAGCAACTTGGCGGGTACTTGGCACTCAGCCAAGGTCAACCCACCACATTTGTCTATCTATTCCACACTCATGTCTCACTTCTTTGCCCCACTAAAGCCATTGAATTTCAGTATTAGCTTGGCCCAGTTAAAAAAAGGCCAGCGAAAAAAATTAATTGCTAACATTTTTTTAGAACACCCACATTCTCCACAAATGTTTAATTTAGTCATTTAAAAAGGCATTATCTCCACGAAATGCAGTAACAGTGTATTATCTGATACCCCATAATGTTCTGCATGTAATTTTATTTTAACATGACTAATTTCTGAAGACAACTCAAGTTGGTAATAAGTATGGTAATTGCCATAAACCATATAATGACTTCCCTGTGCAGCAGACTCCTGCTGTTGACCTTGACAATTGCACATGAGAATTAATGGCAACCTTCAGCCCAAAGTGAAAACATATAAGTTCACATTCTAGTCCTTGAAAATGCATTTAACTAACAGTTGTAACAGAATCTTTGGCCTCTGTGGCATACCACAAATGGCAGACTTGAAATTGTCCGAGTGTAATGATGCCAACAACGTCCAGGTGCTTGCTACAAGCACGGTCAGAGCCTGTAACTGGGTGCTGATAACTGTCAGGTAGTATATTGTGGCTTATTTTAGGGGAGATTTCTATTTTTAATATATTTATTTCTAGAAACTTTCCTGAGTAACAAACAAACAAATAACTGAAATACAACATTTTTGCACATTTTTAATAACTTTGACTTTTTTTTCCCCAAAAATTAAACACAAATATGATTCAAAGGTGAGAGGATTGCAAATCCCAAAATTGCCAAGAAATGTTTGCTAAATTTCTAATAATGATCTCTTATCACATCTGAAACCTCTCACTGGCAAAGCATTCCTGATTCAGGAGACTTATCCTCCAAACCACAGAAGTTTGGAGTGGAAAAGTCTAATTATGGAGTCACTACTCCCCATGGATATCTGGTCCTGTGCCACTACCTTCTGCTCTGTGAGGGTTTGAGCGAGTACCAAAATGATGAGTTTAAGTCATCATCCCATGTTTCTGGAAAACCACCACTTACACTAGGAAACATCACTGAGACCTTGAGCAACCTAGTCTAGCTGAGAAGCATCCCTGCCCATGGCAGGGAGGTTAGATAAGATGAACTCTAAGGTCCCTTCCAACCTAAGCCATTCTATGATTCTACGATCATTAGGCATGAGTGGCAATGACAGCATTCATGGGAGCTCTTATCGAGGTGAGGTGAGGCAAGGCAAGGCAGCGGGTGCTTTCTCAAAAGGAGTTCCACACAGAGAAAATATTCTGGCAGGCAAAGTACAAAGATTTGACAACAGCTCAGACAATCCAGTACAGTCCAAAATCACAAGAGAATGGATAATTTGGGAAATCTGGAATTGTGCAGATGGAAAATGCACTTAGTTGTGATCAGCTACCTATCAGCGTGTTTCCCATTTGACCATGGGTGCAAACAACGTAATACAGCAAATCTGGAACAATTCTGACGTTGGCTAACTCTCGAGGGAGGAATATTACAGATTTCCTTATGGTGCACAGAAAAAACATTGAAATTTATATTTTGACATGTGGTTACTTACTTATAGGTTCCCAATGAGAAATTCCAGCAGAATTTCTACCACTAGACTTGGACATCAGCTATAGAAAGTGGCTGCTAAGAGTCTACTGGTGGTGGTATTCAGGTTAATCAAAGGTAGTACATACTAACACCCAGTGTTAGAGATAATTTTTTCCTTAATTAAGGAGGAAAAAAGTGGCTTGGACACTAAGTGTGTAGAATGCAATCAAATCACACAGGAGCTGCCACTGTGAATTAGATCCATACTCCCTCTTGATGAATGGGCTGAATATCCAGTACACTGCAGCTTTACTATCCAGCGTGTGGAGTTACTACATTTCCTTTTTCGGCAGAACACCAAACAACAATCCTGTTCAAAAAAGCTATTGCTACCTTTGTGTGCATGTGTGAGAAAAACTCTAAAGGCATAGCCTGGGTATCTAACCTATATTTTGTTTCTTTGAAGTAGCCTTTTAGGTCAGAAGCTTTGATCTTCTGATTGAAAAGGATGTACAACTAACGCTGTTTGTACCCCACTGTGTTTATCAGCAGCACATTTTTTTTCTGTACGTATGTAAAAATGATAGTTTATTGGTCTTGCAGCTTAGCGATACAAGTCCTTTCCTAACCTCTTGAAATATCAAGTCTAAACTTAAAGACCGCTACATATATTAGTTTTAAGCAGGAAATGTCTATTCTGTATGAAAATGTTTCTGGTTATGTGATTCTGTTACATATTGTTCAAGGAGATGACAGTCTTTAAACATCTACCCCAATGTTCTCAAGGGCACAAGTCTTCAGCAGTTAGTTTTATCAGCTGGATCATTGTGACTGTAGTCACAGGGTGGTAGTGTCGGAATCAGAAAGCACAGAAACATTTGAAAGCAGAAAACACAAACTATTGAAACTCATCACTGTTGATAAGCATCTAGCGTTTAAAGCAGACACTGAGGCGGGATGGAAATTCCGTGGTCTGTGTTATGTTGACACTACATGTGGAGTAGTCTAGACCTTCCATTCTCCGGCTTATCTCAGTAGTTGACTGTTCCCAGCAGAAGGGAGTGTGACAATGGTGTGTTCCCGGCAGAAGTCATCAAGGCTGGAAAGCTTATCAAGAGGTGTTCTGTGCATCTGATAACCACACTTGAAGGTTTGCCTGCAGTCACATCCCCACACTTTAAAACTTTGCACATTAATAGGAAACTGAAGTATAAATGTGGGTCCTATTTCAGATCTGAGAGTGGAGACGAGAATCTGACACCAAATCCTAGGGATAGACTAATGGATTTGTCCTCCTTGCCCTCCCAAAAGGGAC
>VWZK01013230.1:0-107847 GCA_013396935.1 Baryphthengus martii
AAGAAGATAAGTAAACTAAAATAAACCTAATAAATGCAAAGAATACGTTTTTAAAAAGAACAAAGGGCACAGATTGAACATTAAGTGTTAAAACCACTCATAAATTTCACAGAAAATATGTTTAACTCTTCCTATTTGTAATATTAAGTGTAAGTTTAATATTTTTTAATTTGTTTTGAAGTATTTTCACCTGTGAGGACAGTAAGTTTTGTAACATTTCACAGAACACAGTCATTATGGAAGATGAGTAAAAATAAAATTGATTCTCATCATCTCTTTTCATGTGAACTTCTAAGTTTGTTTACACTAACTTCCCACCTTAAAGGCTTAACAATCTTTTTCGGCATCCAAACTGCAGTACTAACCAGCACATACTTGGAAACTCCTAAATTTAATGGAAGTTCTTGAAGATAACAATACAAAATAATTTCTAGTACAGCAAAATCTTAGAAGTGTATTTGCTTTCTGGTTTACTATATGTTTAATGTAGATATTTTGATACAGACTTTCAGAACAAATATTTATGTAGAACACATATGATTCTGTATATAAATATGGCAAAACATTCAGGCCTTTTTTAATGGTTTCACTCTAACACTGTAAATTTTAGTCAACAATCAAATATAACCATCATGCCCCAGCACACATAAGTACAGATTTGCTTCTACACAAATTATGCTCCTTCATGGTATGCCCAACACTGTGAGTAGTAACAATCTCTAATGTTGACAATCTGTACTTGAACTTTCTGCTCTAATAATAAAAATATGATATAAAGTATATATTTTACCTTTTGTGAAGCAATGGAGCGAAAAAAAAAGTGTAATATCCAGTAGGATTTCTATGGCTGGTTCATAAAAAAACCTGCCTCATACGACAACTCTGATGAAGGACATGACAGTTCATGTCTTGACAAACAATTTTGTCCCTGAAATAGGAAGAGGTTTGCTAGAACCTTAATGTCACTGGAAATCCTATGTGAATTTCTGGATAAAAGAGAGAATTTTTTTTAATATACTTTTGAAAATCTTAATGTTAGGAAAGACTCTGTGACATAGCTTAAGAATCCTCACTGAAGATACTCTCGGTGACAGGTCTTTGCACTGAATTTTTCTGGTTTAGTTTTTAGCTGATTTGGGCAAATAAACTATGAATGTATATCATATATGATTATCTCTATAACAATTGTATATAATAAATGTAAGTTCAAGGATGCCAAACTAGATTACCCTTTGCATTCCCTTCACACGTGTAAGAAAAATTACATCAGATGAAAAAGAAAAATCAGTTTATGTGGTGAACCTGAAGAGAAGGAGAACAAAAGCAGATACATTCAGCAAATATGTTCTGTTTCTCTGGTTCAACTATTGCTGATTCAGCTGGTAGTGCTTACATGAAAGATACGGAGCTTTGGCTCCATAATTCAAAGTAGTCACACCATGTCCTTCCAGAAAAGAGCTTTGAATTTCAGTAACAAGAGAAGGAGCTGGGAGTTAGAAGTCAGAAAGATTTCATAGTGTCAAATGTGTTCCTTTCCCATTCTTATTGGGTGTGTGTCTGGGTGATACTGTTCAGACTACAAGGGCTTCCTGACATTTTCAGTGTGAAGTCAGACTGACTACCTCAAGTCCCAATCTAGTATGAACTTTTATCTTTTATCTTTTTTCTATTTTTTTGTAATGGTACTAACAATGCATGTAAGGGGAAAAGCTCTACGACTACCTTTTAATAACACTCCTTACAGATACCAATAAAATATTTGGGGTTTTTTAGGCCAACAGTCTTGGAGTGTGTGAGGTGACAGTTAAGTCACATCCACAAGTGGTTTATCATCAGCTGCGTTCTCCGTGGTGCTGTCTAAGAGCACTCCTGTTGCCAGTTTCTGCTGGAGAAGACACTGCTTTTCTGCTCTTAGAAATTGCTTTTCGTTTAAAATACGGTTCCTCTTAAAATATACTTGATGTGTTTGACACCTTCTCACAGATCAAGTGTAAGTGCAAATTTGGCATCTGAGCAGACTGTACAGCCAAGACGAAGAGCAAAACAACTTCTGTAGAAATACCTTCCCCCCCTGCCAGGTGTAATTTATAATCCTTTTCTGCCCTGCTCTTCATTGCCTCAACTCAGCTTGGCTTTCCGCGTGCACACACTGCTCATCATCCCGCCCCATTCTTTCCCTTTTTATCCTTTATGTTTGGATTCTTCCTTCTTTCTCTGAGGCAAGCAACTTTTCTTTTCCTTTCTTCTCAAACTTCACATTGCATGGGTTTCTACTGTTCACCTTTGATATAATTTTCTCTTCATTTCCTCTCTGATCATGAGCAGCTATGACAAAAGCCAAATAAAGTCATGCTGACAAGATAGATTCAAAACTGAAGAGCTACACCCATGTTTGCTGTGTGCTGCGTTATATTATTCAACCTGGAGAAGTGTGTTTTTAAAGGCACAGAGGTGAGAGCTGGCCAGTCCTCAGTGATCTTTGCCAGTGGGTTGGTTTTGAAAATTGTCATCCACTTATTGCTATGGCAATGAATATTCCTCTTTCAAAAGTGGTATATTATTAATAGCAGATAATAATACATACAAGTAGATGCTTTCCTGCCTCAAAGTGCTCTCTAAAATGTCACTCATGACTTGTCTAAAATGTCACGGTTACTGCAATACTTAATGGCATTGTGGTATTTTTTGACACCCGTTTAACAAGACTCAAATGGAAATGTTCATGAGTAGTTTGAGTAAATCATAGATTTTTCTTTGATTTTTTTTATTTAATTTTGCTAGTTATATCTGTTGTATGACTATTCAGTATTACATGTTACAGAAATTATCACTCTGTAAAAATCTTTGCAGACATATTGCAGCCTCTATTACTGTTTGTATATTATCCCAGTAAGTAGACTTCTAAATGCAGACAGTACCAAAGCAGTGGGATGTTTATGCTACCAATATCTCACTGTAAGGGCATCACAAGTCTTGTGCCGGTTTACAAACAGCCCTGCACGCTGCTGCATTGCCACCAGCCCTGCTTCTGCCTCCACACCTCTCTTTTTCCATAGCAGAGTCTACTGCTAACACTACCTGTATAGCTGCTATTTGCCACAGCAATAAAATGGGTTGAAGGTGAGCCATGATCCCTCTCTTCTCTGAAAGCAGGACTTCTTCTCTCAAGTTCTGGAGGAAAAAAAGAAGGCTCCAATCAGGTGTGAGTGGTGAGGGATGAGGTTGTCCCCACACCTCCCACAGGCAGAGTGTAGAAAGCCCTGCACTCCAGAGGACCGGGAGGAGAAGGTCACCATCTCGTTGATGCAAAAAATTGAGATGCCTGGATGAAAGAACAAAGGATGACCACCCTCAATTACAGTCTAATAATTACTGCCATCAGTTCAGGGAGATAAGATGCAGTTACCTCAATGTCTCAGTACCCTTTTATCTCCAAGGATTCTCACTGGGACATTTCCCAGAAATTATACCTACAGATATTTTAAACACATAACGTGGCAAATGAAAGGGAATAATATGAAAAAGTTACAACAAACCCACTGAATTTTCTATAATATGTAGCGTTTGGGATTTGTTAGGCTTGCCCTCCAGGATTGTAATTACAGTCAGCAGTGGCCCTCCATGACATATTATTCTAGTTCATTGAGTTCTGCCATCAAAATAGCCCTGCAGAGCTAGGAAAGTGTTGCATCAGAGTTAGCAGACAGTCTTACTGTGAAACTGTTTTATTGGAAAGCAGTCAAATTGCACCATGTTTGTAATGTATTAATGAAAAACATGTTATGATATTATTAATGCTTTAAACTCTGTTTCTGCATAAAGATGATCCAGTAATATAAAATATCATATCACAGATGACTAAATGTTCTTTTTTGTATGCTCCATCAAACTCTCAGCAATAATTATAGTTCTGAAAGTGGCAGGGTAGCACCTGTCCTAGGCTCTCCTCAGGCAGTTGTCCTCTCTACTGTCAGCTCTGCAGTTGATTCCCTTCACGTTCATGTTCAGTTTAGATTCAGAACAACCTCGTTCATTTGCACGAGGAGAAGACTACAAAGGCTAGCACAGTGCCAAGGGAGAAGCTGCTATCCAAGCATTCACACACCATTCAAGGAGTCACACACACACCACCTGAGACTTTAACTGCTAGGACCAGAGTCCCTTTGCAGTGGGTAGCTCTAGTGAACTGACAGGTAACCCTTCCGACTCCCTCTGCACACATACACACAAAACGGTTTGGTCCAATAGTCATATTTGGTTCTGGGGTCTTCTTGTTCCTCATTGGATCCTTCCTTTGTCTCCAGGCAGGCTCTTCCTTTTCTTATCTCAAGGATGCAGCTTCTGCTGACGGATGTGGCTACCTTATCTTTCTAGTTTGCATCAGTTTCGAGGCCTTCCTTCACATAACTAAGTAAAAGTTTAGCCTGAGTTCAGCAATGCCTAGGTGAAAGTTCTCAGCTTGCAGCCTAAGGCTTTGGCAAGTTTTCCTGCTGATGCCATACAGTGGGTTCTGTTTGAGCTAGGCAGTGACTGCTGCAAGAGTCCTCGCTTTGTTTTAATCAAGCAAGCTTGCTTAATATGTCAGACAAAGGTCAGACGAAGTTCATGAAATCTTTCAAATCGAACAATTAACCTTTGTGTTCTTATACATAAGATAATTATAAGTAACAAACACAATAAAGCTAAGCATAATATTATTATCATGGGATGCAACATGTAGTTATATATTCCAGTGACCATGAGTGACCACCTAAAAAGGGGTTCCCATCAGTGGTGGTAACTGTCTTTTCTTATTCTTTTAAAGGTGTGGTGGATTTCTTCTGCATCACGGTGGACAGTGATCAAGGATTTTTGTCCATTTTATTTTACTTTCTTTAATATCTGCTTCAATTCTTTATGATGCAGCAATTTTCTTACCGTCATCAGATTAATTCCAATAGAAGTGGGTGACAAGTCTTGATATAAGGAAAAATATCTCTGTAGAAATTGATGGGATGTAATGGCAGCTGAATAATTAAAGCCCCACGCCTCAATCATACTAAAGTTACAAAACCAAATATTTGAATAGTTATCTGTATGCAAAAAAATATCATTTTCAAGTATACAATTACAGAGTTCTTGCGCACACCCATCCTTTTCCAATATGTACAAGTCTAGTTACTATGGTTTCATCAGGATGTATTTCAAACTCGCAGACACTTTGCTCCATGTCTAAAAATATACCTGGAGCTTCAATGGTATTATTTGTGCAGATAAACCCTTGTCACTCTTTCACATTACATGCAGCTACGTCAGTTGTCTGCCATCTACTTCCTTTTTGTTGGGTGATACATAGTAAGTACTGATGCATTATATATTGTAAAAACAAAAGCTGTGGCTGCTTGACTGACAGGTTCACAGTAATTTACCTTCTACACTAAGACTGGAATTCTCTTTCAAATTCAGTTGTTATCCCAAACTACTTTCCATATCTTAGTGGGTAAAATGCCTTTTTCACTTTCTCTTACCATTGCTGCCACTGTAGATTGTATCCATAATTGTGCCGCATACAGCTAAGAGCTTAATGAGGTACTGGCTTGAGCTATTTCAAGTGTATCTACGATCAACTGGTGGGGTTTTTTTTGTTAATTCTCTCCCATTGTCTCATTATATCAGACAAGAGTCACTGATTCGTCACTAATGCTAATAGAGAGGATCCTAAGGGGTGTTCCAGGTTGTCCAACTTGCTAGATATTGCACTGAGTTTGTTTGCAGGTGCTTCATCATCTATACCATTAAGCATCCCAAGTCCTGCTCCTAATCCTGGGAGGTGACTACCCATACTTCTTTTCATTCATTTGGCAGGGAACAGAGTTCCTCCATGTAACCAAACCAGGCACTCTGCAGAGAATGTACTTTGAAATGATGCACAGGCCAGTTTAATGGAGGAGACATTTATCTGCCATTGACAACTCAATTCTTCTCAATGACTATGAGAGATTAAATGATACTTGTTACTGACTCACCTTTTTGATAGCATATGGCCCAATTTCCGATACTGGTGGGGTCAGTTTCTCCATTCTCAAAGGATCTGAAGTTGGTAATGTAGTGGTTGGGGAGACAGTTGTCAATACTAGCATAGTAGTTCTGGAAGTTTCCTTTACAAGTACCCTACTAACATTTAATCTAGAATTCTCCCACACACAACATCTGGAGTCTACTGTTAAATGGCAGATGTGATTTATTGTGGGTTTTTTCCCAATAGTCTGTTCTACCAGTATTAAATTCTGAGCTGTGTCTGTTTCACAGCAAAAAAATGAGAGAGTTTTTCTTTCTGGTTCCCTAGAGACAGGAACATCTATTCCGTTATAGCCTAGACAGAATCTCTTCCCTTTATTATCATTAACTTTTGTCTGCTTAAGTTCACCCATTTTTTTTATACTTAGCCATGCCATTGGAGTTGTCAGGATTGCCATTATCAAGAGTAGTGAGACATCTCACTTCATTGTTACTGTTGCAAGGATTCTTCAGAGTTCAGATACTTGTCAGCTGGTTGCCTATAGACCACTCATTTGATATGTGAGTAGTATATCTAATTTTCTTTTCCTGAAACTTTGGCAGCAAAGTGAAAATGGCCCTTCCCAATTCGGTTCTACCTTAGGCTTTCAAGAAAATGTCTTTATTAGAACTTAATCCACAGGCTGCATATCATGTACCTATATTTCGGATGGTATAAATCGGTACCATTGAGCACATTTTCTATGGGCTGCAAACTTCTGCATACTTAAAAGCCTAAGGCTTTAGCATCTTTTTACTAATGGTATATGATGGATTCCATTTGAGCTGGGAAGCGATTGCTACAGCACATAAAACCTTGATTTTTTTTTTGCCGACTGTGTGTAAATGCTATGGGAATTTATGGCTTTAAGCTTTTAACACATTTTGATAGAGGTTATCATACAAAAAAAAGTCTCAAATAACAATACTACTACTACTAGCATCTTTTTGGTTGTTTATTTAATTTGTGTTTCAAGTGGTATATATGAATGAAGTATTGTTTCCATCAATTCATGTCTATTACTGAACTTCAAAATAAATTGTGAAAGGTATTGTGGAGCCAAAATGGAAGATGCCTAAGGAAATGCCCAAGATGTAATGGTGCATTCTTATTTTACATTATAGTGTTTAGAGCATTTCAGTAAACTATATAGATTAATTTCTCCCAGAACACTAGTTTGTGGAGATCTGAAAACAGACTGATTTAAAAATAGAAGAGAAACCAAAGAGATGCTAACCCAAAATAATGGGCAGTAGACAGTTGTAAGTAAGACCCAAAAGTTTAACTGAATCATTGCAGTACAGCTGAGCTACTGAAAGCGTTGGGAAAAAATAAGTAACCCGCTTTCACCACAGTTTGGGTGGAGATAAAAGATGATGCTCTAGCACTGCTTAAGAGCAACTGCTTTCTATCTAGGCCTACTATCTAGGTCTGTCTTTTGTAATCTAGATGAAGCAGCAAGAAATCTAAGTAAATAAAATGAAAGGTCAGATTTCTTTGACTGTAGAAAACCTTGCCAACTATAGTCTGTTACAGCTTCTAACAAAGTACTAGACAGTACTAAATCATTATGTCCAAATCATATCAAAATGTGGTGCCTGCAAGCAGCCAGCTCTGAACAAATTCTGGCATAGCAGCAGCAGCTCAGTCTGCAAGAGGGGAGAGCCAGAGAGAGGAGCGGGCTGGGGATACATCCCACCAAACAAAAAATTACCGATGGCTATAGACATGCAGGAACAGCCTAGGTAGAAATCTTCTGTTCTTTTGGGGTTTTTTTTAGAATTAGGTCATGGAAAGATCCTTATTTTCAGACCTCCTTTAGCAATGCCTAAAATTACTGTCATGATGTTTAGAATTGCAGCACATACTTCTTTTGTCTAAACAGGCCCATGTTAAGTAAAGTTGTGAGACATGGCTCACTGCTTTTGGCAATCAGACTTTGTGTTAGATTACCTCTTGCACAAACTTTTTTAATATTTGCCTGTACATTAACTATAGCAATGAATGACCTGAAGCCACTAATGGGAATGCGCCTGTGTCAGAGAGGGTACATTAAGGGGCTGTTGGATAAGTGATTCGGAAGTCATTTAACAGCAAATTGTTCAGAGGCATAGACTACACTTAGTCAAAAACATCCCTTAAAACACATCATTATTTAGGATTCAAATAAAGCAGAGGGATCCTTAAAGGGATCCTTTTGGGCCACAAAGGAGATACAGAGCCCAACTTTACAATCATTATTGTGCTAATTCAAAAACACTACCATTAGTATAAACCTTCAGTCTTTACAGAACGAAATAATCAAATGTGAACTGCTTGTATCTTACAGGAGGGACTCAAATGGCCTGTGGCCTGCACCTTTCCCTCACGAGTTCCTCAAATATCAGAAGGACTTCAGGTGGGATGGATTACTTTGGAAGTTGGGCCAGGATGTTACTAAGCACACGCAGAATTCATTTTAAACTTTTCAGAATACCATGGCCTCAATGGCTTTATTTAGCTAACTAAATGGAAATGCAGAAAAAAGATAATATACTCTTGGGCCAGGAATTTCTTTGGTCTCTGGGAAATGAAAAAGATGCAGAATCACAGAATTGCCTAAATTGAAAAAGACCTTTAAGATCATCAAGTCCAATCATTAACCTAACACTGTCACTAACACTAGTGAGTGCTTGACTAAACCATATCCCCAAGCACTATGTCTACACCACTCTTAGATACCTCCAGGGATGAGGACTCCACCAATGTCCTGTGCAAGCCATTCCAGTGCCTGATAACTCATTTCATAAAGAAATTCTTCCTAATATCCAATCTAAACTTCCCCTGGCACAACTTGAGGCCGTTTCCTCTTGTCCTACGACTTGTTACTTGATTGAATAGACTGACCCCCACCTCTCTACAACCTGCTTTCAGGTAGTTGTAGAGAGTGAGACGATATCCCCTAAACCTTCTTTTCTCCAGGATAAAAACACTACTACACTTGTGTAGCTAAAGAGCACTGACTACAGGTGATAATTCTTGTCACCTGCCAGGGAAGGAATTGCAGAAAGTGAAGCCTGGAGAAAGAGGCTCTGTCTCTGTTTCTCTGCAGCAAACATCTTAGATGAGAATGGAAAACTTCACTGGTTCATGAGGAGAGAATAGTTAGCACAAAAACCAGGCTTCAGTCCAAGCTCTAATTTAATATGGCTCAGCTTTGGAAAGCTTTGATCTGAACACTCACTCATAGCATCTTCCTCATAATCATCTTCCTCATTTCATCTTCATTATATTTTCTTCTAGAAAACAGTATAACTGGCATGTGACACTGCAATATTTTCAAACTGAAGAATACAACTGATGTGAGAAACATCTGCTCTGAAACCTGTGATGAGAATACTATGTGCCAACAAACCTAATGAAAAGCACAAGGCAATTGCTAAGCCTAATAACATTTTACCTGAATGGCTGATCTTTGCATAAACACCCACCCATGGAAGTGGAGCATCACAGCTGGCCCAAACCCTTCTAATGGAACTGTGAAAGGAACAATTAAGTGAATACTGCAGACAGCTGCCTACCCAGACTGAGTGGCTATCAGCCAACCAACAGCTCCACATTCAATCTTTGACAACTAACGAACACTGTCTATATGTAAAAACTGATACTGCAATCTCTACAAGGTGACATGTTTTTTTTATACCTAGGACTTACCTAATGTAATCTTGCAAGTTGAAAAACCTTTAGAAAATAGTAACAGAGCAAAATCAATTCAGGTAAACAATTGACAGCAAAAGTCTCCATGCCAATCCTAGATTATTTTTCTTAATTCTCCATACGATTGTTAGCAGTTTATTGTGGCTTGTTTTTCCTCCGGAGACATCCTTTACTTCCTGGTTTTAACTAGGAGAGAAGTCACAAAATATTATCTGGAAGCAACCAACCACCCAGATTCTTCCCACTCTATACAGATTTTAAACAGAACAGCAATGGAGACAATCAAATCTGCAGACACAAAGACATACAAAGAAAGGGATTTGGACCTTTTCCTCACAGAGCTTCTATGAAATTGTGACAAAAATATTTCCTCCTGTGCAATGTCCAGCCTTTGGAAAAATTAATAGGGAGAATTATAAATATTGTAAGAAGTTTTATTGCCAAAATTACATACTGAAGAATTATGTAATACTGTTATGCAAATATTCTGAAGACAGTTTATCAGCAAACATGTCCCATTCATCATAACAATCCACTGTGTGTATCTGCGTGTATTTATACATATATATATATGTATACACATACAATGTGTCTGTTTAGTGTAGTGTTACATTAAGCTATTTTAACAGAATATCCAGTTCTCCTGTTCTTTTCATCTTATCCTTAGAATTTAGAAGATTCTCTGTCTTTCTGGTTTTCTTTAGTTCTAAATTCGCTAAACCCTTCAGTGCTCCCGATTCTTAAATTTACGTTCCATGTCTTCCTTTCTGCCTTGATAGGATCAATGAAGAGTCTGTAAATCACAGTCTGTACTGGAGACTGAAGTTAAGAAATCAAGCTCATGACTTCACAATATGACATCAGTAATGAACTATAGCTTTATTTATCATTAATATCTTTATTAATGATCTGGATGAGAGGATTGAGTGTACCCTCAGTGAATTTGCAGATGACACCAAACTGGCTGGGTGTGTTGATCTGCTAGAGGGTAGGGAGGCTTTATAGTGGGACCTAGACAGGTTAGATCATTGGGCCAAGGTTAATTGTATGAGGTTCAACAAGGCCAAGTGCTGAGTCCTGCACTTGGGTCATAATAACCCCATGGTAAGATTCAGGCTTGGGCATGTGAGGTTGGAAAGCTGCAAGTTGGAAAGGGACCTGGGGGTGTTGATAACAGTCGATTAAATATGAGCCAGCAGTATGCCCAGGAGGCCAAGAAGGCCAATGGCATCCTGGCTTGTATTATAAACACTGTGGCGAGCAGGAATAGAGGGGTGATTGTCTCCCTGTACATGGCACTGGTGAGGCCACATCTTGAATATTGCATTTGGTTCTGGGCCCCTCACTATAAGGACATAGAAGTGCTGAAGGGTGTCCAGAGAAGGGCAACAAGGCTTGTGAAGGGCCTAGAGCACAAGCCCTACGAGGAGCGGCTGAGGGAGCTGGGGTTGTTTAGTGTGGAGAAGAGGAGGCTGAGGGGAGACCTTATTGCTCTCTACAACTACCTGAAAGGGGATTGGCGCGAGGAGGGAGATGGCCTCTTCTCCCGGGTGTGTGATGGGACCAGAGGTAATGGATGCAACCCAGGGGAGGATTAGACTGGACCTTAGGAAACATTTTTTCACTGAAGGGGTTATCAAACATTGGAATAGCTTGCCCAGGGCAGTGGTGGAGTCACCATCCCTGGAGGTATTTATATGGAGTGTAGACCCGGTGCTTAGGGACATGGTGTAGTGGTGAGCTTGCGGTGTTTGGTCGAAGGTTGGACTAGATGATCTTGAAGGTCTCTTCCAAGCAAAGAAAGACATTCTGTGATTCTGTGATTCTGTAATTCTGTGACAGATGATTTATAGTTAGTTATTATAAATAAATAAATCCACACCTTTTTAAGACATCAGTTGTTTTGTGATTTCTTTGGCAGGATTTGACTTGGTTGTTCCTTATTTTAATAAATGTTACTCAGAATAATAAAATACTTAAAGTATAATCATCTTTTTCTGCATTTCCACTTAGCTAAATAAAGTCAGGGATGACACAGTAGTCTGAATTATATGCGTGTTTGGTAACATCAAAGTACTATCACGTGTTGCATATGAAATTGTATGAAAACACACTATGTTACAAAAGGACAGCCTGAGGCTCATTGATTTCTGTTTCATGACTCCATTTGATTCGATCAGTTTCAGAAGTGGGTGATCAGTTAACACTGCTAGCATTAAAAATTATCAATCTACCTCCTTTATTCCAATAAGGCATGATCAAATATATATATAGTCCAATAAATTGCCTGCCTGATAAACTGAAGATTTGTCTTTATGTTTCTGAAGAATTCGGAACTGATGGAGGGTGGATGTGACACTACCAGTCAGTTCCAAAAGGAAAGAAAAAGATCCCACTTAATATTTTTTTCATCACTGAGTAAGCTCCTAGTGACTTGACATTTTATAAGTAAAACATGATCTGTCTCTTTTTAACCTCTATTTATGAATTAAAATGATCATGTTTTTGCTGCTATGATGATAAAAAAATGAGTCATACTGTAATGATTCTGATATAAATGACTGTCACTTAGATAATGCTGCAAGAAACAATTTTCTATTGTATTTCACTGAAATAGTTCAACAATTTTCTCTTGCTGAATGAACATTGCTCATGATTCCAGACCAAAGAGAGTGTCCAGACAAAATGGGCCCAGCCAATTTCCAATTAGCACATCCACACTGTTTGGCTCAGAACCTGTTATAACAAAACGCTCTACAATCTCAGCTAACAAATTAGCAAGGTATAAAGAACAACATAAGATGTCAATTAAACAGTAATACTCATTCTTTGAAAATAAGACACTCTTGTATCATAAGTTTGAAATAGGTTGAATTTGAAGCAAAATCTTCTTTATGCTAATTCTTTAAAGTTTAACTAAGGATCTTGAAATAAAATGTAGGAATCTCTACAATTGGATCCAAAGGCACTGATTGTGTTGAAGCAGGTCTTTGAGACCAGACGTGAAGTGAGCTGCACATACATATTCACACAAATGTAAGGAGATTTAAAAGCTAAAAAGAAATATCTTTTAAAGATTTTGTACAAACTGCTATAATCAGATGCTTAGCTCTGCCCACAGCATTTAATATTGCTTTAGTGTTTCCATTATCATGTTAAGAATTTTCTTATGGGATACCAACCTTAGTAACTCTGCAAAGTTTTAACAGTCATTTTAGGCATTTTAGTGAGAGGGGACCTAGAAACAAAATAATATTGTTATTATAAAAAATTACAGCAATTATTGAAGTGCTCAAATATCTGGAAGGAAAGAGTCAGAAAATTTAAATCTGAGAGAGAACTAGCCCTCTGCTAGGGAAAATGCTGTTCGATATTCCGTAAAGCTGTGAGTTGTTGGAAGTCCTGTGAAAATCCTCCTTTCTGCAGGCAACAGAAACGGTATGATTGCCAAGAGAATTTTAAAACATTGTTTTAAAGGTGAAGAAGAAAAACATCTCAGCCAGAATACCATACCACAAGAAGAACAAAAGAGATTAAGCACAGTAGTGCTGGAACCTATCCATATTCTATGTAAGCTGTTCAGGATCCATGCACAGCAAATGGATTGTCTGCTTGTGAAGTGTCATCTCTCTCTGTTAGAGCTTTGACACAAAGTACTGGAGATTCAAACACTTCTGGACATTGTCAGCTGGAGAAGGAACAGTAACAAAGAAGGGTGATGCTCCAACAAATGGAATCATATACAAAGCAAGTCTTGTAAGAGAATGTGAGAAATGTAAACTGAAGCATTTTCTTTCCTATCAACAGAATAAGGCAGCAGCTTTGACATGCTTTTATTTATTTTTTTTTACTCCACTGATTCATGTTTGGGTTCGTACTTCCAAGTATTTCAGATACAAGTCAGATACTGGATATTGCTGTGAAGGGTATGTACCTCCCTAAAAAAAATATCACTGGTTTATTCAAAGCTTATTAATTTATTTACCATGGAAGCCACAAGCTTATTTAATTTTTATATGTTAGGAATTTCCTGGACGTATTTTAATTCACTTCCAGATTTAATCTTTGGGCAATAAACGTCAATCTTTCAAAATAACACTTATCCTGTAAAATAGCACCAAAAAATGCAGAGGTGCAATTTTCCACATTTACTTATGAAAATAAGGAACAGCATGATCACAACAGGTAAAAGATGGTACTTAGATGCCTCTTCAGATGTAGCATTTGGTTTGGTCTAAAGGAAAGAATTCGATGCATTGAAGCGTACTTTTACACGCCCTTTAAAGCAGTATTTACTTTGCACAGATTTCTGTTGTTCTCATTAAAACAGTTTTATGTCATATTTTCTTAATATCAATATTAGATACAACGTTTGGAAATTTTATACTCAAGAAGGGTACTCACGTAGTTACAATCAGAATGCGCAATCCTGTTCCTATTCTGCAAAGTTATTGACAAGTGCCGTTTACCCTTATCTAAAAATATTTAACCCAAATACCAGGCTGAATATTTCCACTGTTTGCTTTCAGGGAAACATCAGTTTGCTTCAGTCTTCTTGCTTTTGACTGAAAGCACAATATATTTTTAGATTCTGAGCAGCACCCACAGGGGCATTACTAGCAGGGATAGATACGCAATCATTTCACTCTGCTTGGAGTCAGGCAACACCTGGAGTACTGTGTCCAGTTCTGGTCCCCACAATTCAAGGAAGACATGGACTGATGGGGAATGGTCCAAAGGAGGGCCATGAAGATGATATAAAGGCTGGAGAACCCATCTGATGAGAAAAGACTGGAGGAGACAGGTGTTTTCATCAGAGAAGAGAAGGCTCAGGAGGGGTCTCATCACAGTATTCCAGTACTTAAAGGGTGGTTACAAAGAGGGTGGAGGCTCTCTCTTCCTAAGGAACTACACAGAACAGACAAGTGGCAACAGCTACAAATTGCACCAGGAGAGGTTTCATGTTGATGTATGAACGAAATATTTTTACCATGAGCAGAACCGTTCACTGGAACAACTTCCCCAGGGATGTGGTAGAGTCCTCATTGCTGGAGGTTTTCCATATGCAATTGGACAGGGCGATAGATGATCTCCTCTAAGCTCTTTCACATCATCTGACATCTGGCCCAGTGCACCCTCCACCAACTCAGTCAAGTGGGTTGTTTCTCTCTGCTCTCTCCCCTCCTCCACAGCACTGTGGCAGCACCCGGCACTTCTTACCTCCCCCNGCACGAAGCTTGCAGGGACTTGCTGAGCTGGCCAGTCCTTGGGCGGTGCCGTGAGAGTCAAGGACTTAAGGACTTAAATAAACCATCAGCAAAAACACTTGGTTTGTTTTGGCTGTGTCCATCCCTTTTAGTATGCCACTCAGTTTTGATACAGAAGAGCAGATAGAATGTAGTGGAGATAATTATAGTAGAGATAATGCAGAGTACTGCACCTGGAAACGAGTCCTGCAGAGAAGGGTATTCAGAGGTCTGAGGTGTGCAATCTACCACACTGGTAGCTAAGCAAGCTGAGAAATCAGAAATGCTCAGAAAAAAAAAGAGGGTGGGCCTAAATACATAGTACAAAAATGAACTCTGCATTTGAAAATCAGGAAAACAGACAAAGCAGATGGACTGGATACAGGTGCCCAGGTGCAGGCAGTGGGGACCTACAGGGACCTCTGTGAGGAGAGGCCAGGGTGGCCCTGAGTCAGCTCCAGGTGTTTCTAGAAGGTTCCAGATGGTTCCAATGGATCCATTTTAGGGCTTAGCTGAAAGGAGTTGGTGGTGTGTCTGAAGATGATTTCCTCAAGTACTTAAATATTTGTCTTCTTTGTTTCTCTATACTCAAATCAGTAATTAAATTTATTGGCAAAGAATTAAATTAAATTCCCCAAGTTGAGTCTGTTTTGCCCATGACAATAGATAGGGCATAATTTTGTTCAAAGATGAGTTATTTAAATTATGTTGGCTTGAAAAATAGAGTAGCTATGAATTTCATTTTTGCTTCTAATGGGAATTTTTTCTTAAATATGAGGAGCCTAGAACTGCCAAATTCATTATTGATATCTTGCATTTTCATAGAGCTTTTCATACTGAAATATCCCAAACTATTCTATAAATTACAGCCTACTGATCATCCAGCTTCCTGACATTTACAGCATCCCCAGCAATAAAAGGTAAAGAATAATTTTGGCGATGGAAATAAAGGCACATTTCATTTAATATATTTTTTTCAAATGCTTTTCACCAAAAAAAACACCCTGCACTGACTGCCTTCCAGGAACAAAAATTCATCACTGGAAAATCACCCCTAATATTTTCTCCGAAAGAACATGTTGTGGGGTCAATAAATCTCAAAGCAGTAACAGGAACTTTTTAGGATGTGCCTCGTGTCTCTGCCATGAAGACATCTGGAGCTCCCTATGAGAGGAATAAGCTTGTGCAGCAGCTGGAGCTTAGGCACTGGATAAAGGAAATTTCTGCCAGATGACGTGTTGCTGAGAAACGACCAAGAAGTTCAGACAACTTTCCCATCAGTGAGAAGCCACATTAGGTGGTCCGTGACCAGGGAAGAACTACTCCATAGTATGGAATAGCTTATCACATAGATTACTGATAGGCTTCTAAGGCAATAGTTAGGTGAACTGACACCATTTGCCAGTTCTGGGAGAAACATAGTTTAGGGTAACATATCTAACATACTTAGGACTAAGTCTGTCTCTCTGAGAAAGTATAAACTTCACTGAAACTGCATATAGTAGAAATTGTTTTGAACTCTGCACTGTTTCCTTCATCATTTTGGAGGTGGCCATTACTCCTACATACCTGTTAGAAGAATAAAACACATTCTTTAACAAATTTTTAATATGTCAAAATGGAGGTTTAACAGCTTGTGATTAGGGAGTTAAGAAACATTGCAGTACAGAAATTTCATTTTTGGTTTGGTTTTAAAAAGATCTAGTTTACTATACTGTCTAGTATATGTCAAATAACAAAATTATTTTTCTTCTTCAGGTTTTCAACGAGTGAGGACCTAAGAGTAAAATTTTCAGGCAATGGTACATGCAAATTTCAACCTTTGTCTATAGAAAAAGAAAAAAAAAAATAGAGGATTTTAGATTGAAGATGTTCTTTATCCTTTCGGCACTCTTTGTCTATTTAAAAGTAGAAAAAAAAATGCAAAGCCACAACATGAATAATTCATATCAAAGTCATCCTGGGCCAGATTTACAGAAACAGATTTTGCATTATCTTCATGCTCTGAATGCAAATGTAAATGCCCTTAATGTGGAATATGTGTCTGTGAATACTTGTTACATATTCAGTGGTTTCCAGAATATTTCCCCAGCTGTGCTGCTTAAGACTGTACAACCTAATGGTTAAAAACACAAACAATGATGTACAGTTGTATGCAAAAGATAGTACTTTCTGTTCCTCTCACCCTGTGTTCATTAGATGTGAGATATTTTCTAGTTCTACTTTAGCATTTCTCTCACCTTCATAACGAGTTCTTGCCCTCAGCAGCTCAGTTAAAGTGCAACTGACAAAGGATAGTCAGGGTGATGAAGAGACTCTGACTAATTGAAGAGATTTCTGGGAAAAAAAAAGGAAAAAAAAGTACCTTTGCTTTAAGTGAGTAAATGAAGTGAGATGTGTCAATCACAATCAGATTTATTTATTATATAACTGTTTCTCCTCTAAAATAGTTCACAGTCAATTTTCAGGACTTTTCTAAAATGTTTATTACTAAGGTTATTACCATAAGCTGAAAAGTTGCAGGAAAGAAGTGCTTCTCACGCTTGTTTGTTTCCCCAAAGCAGTTGCTACTGCTGACTGATGGATACAGGTTACTGATGCAGGCTACGTTATTTTCCTCATACCTGATCCTGATCTGTTTGTGATTTTGAAATAAATGATTAACTTGTATTCAGCACTGTAATCATTTAGGCAAGTTAATGCATTCTGTCTCTTGTTTTCCAATTATTTGTTTCCATTATCTATTAATATCCAGTTGTGGGAAGAAGGGAGGGTCTTTGTCAAATATAACACCCAATATTTTCTGCTGTGATGATTTAACAGAATGGTTGAATAATGAATTACTTTCAGTGAAGAAACAGTGAATACATTCATCCAGCACCATTGGCATCGATATTAAAATCCCTTGGGTTTAGAATTGCAGATATTTTCACCAGTGTTTCAGAGTACACAGTACCAGTATTTTTACAATCTCATTGCAAACACAGATGGATTCAGAAGCTCTCTACAAAGGTATCACACAGGTACAAGGATGGTCAATAGCTATGCCAGTATTCATTTACTCTGGGTTCCCTAGTCTTTTTTCACAGTCTTTTTTTCTCTATCTTGACTTGGTCAGTGCTCTACTCCAGAATGGGACTCAAATAAAGAAAATGCAACCTCACAAAAAGCATTTGATGTGGAACAGTCTGCTGCAGTTCAGGGATGCCACTGGAAGGTGAAATTGTGAAACAAGTCCATGAAAGTACACAGAATTAATTCACCAGAGAAGGTGGCTGCTAAACACCAAATCTTTTTTTTTTCTTTTTTTCCCTAAAGATTTACAGATAATAGTATTTGGGAGGGGTTAACTGGAGTACATAAAAGCAGAGGTTAGTTAAAAGGATCTTCCAAACTTTGTTTAAAACAAGAAGACCAGAATGTCTTAGGAACCATTTAAAAATATTTTTTACAAAGCTCTGAAAGAGCTCAGAAAAGAGTCGATCAAATGTTGAAAGTCTGCTGAAATAACAGTCTTACAGGCAAGAGTGATCACCAGTGTTAGAAATAAGTATTTCCACCTACCTGTGATGATACAAAACCTACAGATGGGAGAAAAAGGTCCATAAAACCATAGCTGCTTTTGCAATGTATTCAAAAGTCCTGCAGTTTCTGCAATATATTCAAAAGTCCTGTTAGACTGTTTGAAACTCAAAGTAAAACCTGGCAGTTGTTCTAGATTTTTTTCTTTTCACTCTTACTGAAAGATAATGGTTAGATTTTCTAGTATTTTTGTATACTTTGAGGTCTCGAGTGCTGTGAAGTACTACATTAGAAAATCTCTCAAATATCACTAATTAAATAGCAGTTGAATGTTCCACAAAATAAACCTTGGTGTAATTTATTGTATATCTAAATTAAAAAAGGCTCCAAGAAATCACAGGTGACGTACCTTCTTACAAAGTCAGCACAGCAGCTGTTTACATTCATGATTTTCTAACAGCAGTTGATTTATGTACCACACTTTTACTCATATCAGCCTCAGTGAATATCTGCTAAATAGCTTAGCAGGTCAGATTTCAATCTGTTTAGATGTGGTAATTCTATTAGATCTTTGTCCTTGCATTATTTGCTCTGTTCCTTTCACTAGTGACATATTTTGTTTCTCCTACCTGTTAATTCCATTTTCAAGAGCCATACTTCCATATGGCTAAGCTTTTTCAGTTTTCAAATGTCATTACAAGTCCTAGATTAATATTCTTAGACTATCACAAAATCTCACCTTCATCCTAAGAATAATTAATCTGTTTGTGTCCTGTGAATTGTCACATAGATAAACTATATTTCTCTCTTATCTTTCACTCTTCAGATACTTCTTTCAGCTTGCTTGTGACTTTGTATTTGGTTTGCATGGGAAGGTTTTCATAGCAGAGGGGCTACAGGTGTAGTTTCTATGAGGAGCTGCTAGAAGCTCCCATGTCCAACAGAGCCAATGCCAGCAGGCTCCAAGATGGACACGCCACTGGCCAACTGAAGTTAGATGCAGCTTTCTACTAATTATGTTATTTAATACTTTTACCATACAAAAATACATTTTATGCCTGATGTAGATGATAAATAAAGTTTACACTCCAAGGCACAGATAAAAAGTTGTAAGTCTTTGCACAAGCTTTGCTTAGATAATACAATGTCATATGAATTTAATGAGCTATAAATAAAATTTGTTTAATATTTGACATAGGTCTTTCAAGATTTATTAAAGCATTTTTGTATGACATGAGACAAAGCAGGAGTGGTTGGTATTTGCAGCTTCCCTTCTTGGATGTAATTTCCAGGTACAATAGTAACCAGAGCACAAAGAAGTAGGTTAATACTGCAAAAGGAAAAAAAATATTGCTCGTGGTACTGAGAGGAACCCTACTTATTTCATCCTTGACAATAGATATTGATAAAAAAAACCTGCATCTGTGCTTTCACTAGTGATTTACTGTTGACAATGTGTTAAATTAAATCCTGGCATTGTCCTTCCCCATCTGAAACTTCCAGAACCTTCCCCAGGTAGACAAGCAGCGTGTCCCAACTCCAGATGGAGTTAAATAGGAGAACTGGGTGATTTATGTCAGATTAAAGAGATGCACAGTGTCCCACTGCCCACCAAAGGAGAAGTGTTTTCTCCACAGCACACTGTAGGAAGACTTTCACAAAACCAAACGTATTTACAGAGACTCCCTAAGACTCCAAATGGGGATTTAAGCCTGAGACAGTTCTCAGCTGTGTGATCTATTGGGACAGCGCTGCTGCAGAGCACTGGAAAAAGGATTGCTGGCAACAGCAAGCAGTTGAGACAAGAGGCATAAGCAGATATTCAGATTTCTGCTCACAGACTCTCCTCCTTCATTTCTCAGGCAAAATTCGGAATCTGAGATGCTTCTCAAAGCAGCAATAGATATCATTTTTTCGTTAAGAAAGTACTTCACATGATTTGATTACTCCTGGTCCTTCAGGAGCTTTTCCTTCAATGACGTAAGAGGGAATAGTTTATTTTGAAGAGAATAAATTATTTATTTATAAGCCATCTCAGGCCTGGGTCAAAATTCAGTAATCCTCTGAATTCTTTACTAAGGAGTTTCACAGTAACATTACACCATGTAGAACAGAAAGAAAGGAAGGGCGTTTTTTTGGTTATTTGAACATGCAAGCAGGAAGATCTGATGTTAAATATCAGTGTTGTGAGTTGTTTTATTTACAACTGGAGTACTCTACTTTCGTTGTCAATTGCTCAATTTAATGACCAAATATTAAAATCACATAATAGTAAGGGTAATTAAACTCACCGTATTATTCAAACAAAGTATCTCTGGCTATCAATAAATAGTATAAACAATCCCCTCAAACTAATGCTAACAAAAATTCTGTTTTTTTTGTGTTTGTATTTGTTTGGGGTTTTTTTATTACAGAGAAGAGACATCTCATTTTTCTTTGTCATATGCTTTCTATGTAGCTTTTTGCTTCATGCTTTACAGTGTTAAGATGCCACTTGTTCCAAATGATTAACAGCAAGATAGTATCTCCAAGTATTAAATAGAAAGTATCTCCTATGTCATGTAGGTAGGTTGGATGATCTCACAAACATTGTTTTGGTTTCCATGGTTACTCAGGGGATGCTAGCATTTTTCTTCCACAGAATTGGTTGTCAAGGCTACAACAAGTTGTTACAAAATATAGCAGTCACAAGCCCAGGTTGCAGAGGTGTAGGTCTGCATTGGGCAATTGCAGTAAATCTCGCTCCATGCAGCATTTGAATCCTGAAGACATTCTCAGCAGTGTTTGTCTTTGGGTTAACCAAGTTACTAAGTTTGATATAAAAGTAGAAAAAGTTCACCAAAGCTATCAAACATATAAAGACTGGCATAGCTACATTGCCTGAAATAAAGCACTTGGATACCTCTGGCTAAAGATGGGAATGTGCTGATCCTAATTACATTATTCTCAAATAGAATCCCAACCCAAATCAATGGAAATTGAATCAGAGCAGAGTGTCTTCTGCATTTAGGGCCAATATTACCTTACTAATAGGAATAATCTCATGCAGTGTACAATAGCTACTTGTAAAAAAAAAAAAAAAAAAAATTACTAGTATTTACAAATGTCTGCTGCATTATATAAACTGACAAAATGAGACAAAATGACCTAAAACCACAAAAAGGGACAAAAAAGGTTGTGAACTCAGCTGGGTTTACATTTTCCACCTGCAAGACTCTAAAGACAATTCTATGTGGATGTTTATGTGCCAAAGTGTCTGGACTGCAGGTAGAGTACACAGCTGAAGTAACTGAACTGTGTTCAGAAACGGAAACCTTAATGATCTGCATCAGATTGTGTGTAAAATACAGATGCTAATTGTTTGTAATTTTTCACTTCAATATATTAAAAAATAAAGTCCTGTATTTTGATTAGAACAAGTATTGTCCAAGATCTAAGATTTTCACTTATCTCAAAGTGATAACTGTACTTTCTAGACACACGTAACCCCATAAAACCAAACAACTTTCTGAAAAGCAATCAATTCATATGTGTAAAAAAAAATAAAAAAAAAATTAAAAAATCAGCCATATACTGTAACACATGGTATGACTCTAGTACCTATAATATTTGTTTTTAAAAAGACAAAGCAAAATGCAATTAAAAACTACCCTCTCAATGGGCAAGAACATACAGTGTTGTCTGACATGACAGATCGCATTTATCAGGCATAATGTGACTTTGAATAACACAAAAAACTACCTCCCATAAAAGAGAAGATTTTCTTTTTTTTTAATGAATCTTCATTTATTGCCTTTAGAAGAAGTTCTGGAAATGTTGATGACTATCAAGTATCTAAAATAAAATTCTGAGTTGTTTTTGTTATGTCTTCAGATTTTTTTTGAACTCTGCTTGTCAATGGACATCTCTTTTTCTCCTCTGTAAGATACTTTGTTTAATCTGATCGTACAGTCTTTTTTTTTTTCAAACCCAGTCTTTTTTTTTTCAAACCCAGACAGGATATTTTCAGTCATTTCTTCATATTATTAACAACAAATTATTGACAATAACTTCTGTAAATGCACAAATGTAGAAAAAATAGAAATAGCTTCCTTCATTTCTGAAATACACACTATCCTTCTAAATTCAGATGCAGTTAGTCTATGGTCTTACCATTGTTTAGGAGCTTAAGATAAGAATAATTTCCAGACACTGAGAATTTGCATTTTAAAATATTACACTGTAGTTTTAAATGCTTGGCCATTCTTCTGCTATGACATTACAGAATCTGTGAGAGCAGTCTCATTATCTGCTGAACAAGAAAGGGGTTTTAAGTGTATGATTATGTATTTATTTTTCTTCTGTCCAATTGCCTACTTTCTTTTTTTTAAAAAAATGATTTCATTGACCCACTACAGAGTTTGCCTTTCAGTATATTAGTTGATTAAAAATGCTGGTAGTCTGATGATTAAACAACTGCATGAAGAGATTTGCAAATTTATAATCATAATACTTTATTCAGGACTAAATTCAATTTGAGTTGAAATTTAATCAATAGTTATATTCTATTAACTGTAGTTGGGGACTGACTTCTTAACCCGAGGCATTAAAATAACATCTGGAATTCATTAGGAAGTTGCAAGCTTTATGCAGGAGCTGGTCCCCAACAGAAAAAAACAAGCAGAAAACGTTCTGGTACCACTGTAGTATTAATACAAAGTAGGGAGCTACATCTTTGCTATCTCTGACTGTCCAGAACAGGAAAATCCAATCTGGATGTTTAGCTGTGTTAGGATGCTTTTAACTCCAGGATTTTGTTGTGACTTATTATTCAAGAGCTGCCTGAAACCAGCTTTATGAAAGAGTTGCACTCTAATTCCTGAAACACACTTCAGTGCATCAGAACATAACTGCATAAATAATACTGCAGATATTTTAACAGAGAGAATATACTGCAAAAATTCAGCAATGTGATAGAAAATTGTATAAAGCAGAAAAATGCTGCACAGTGCGTGTTGTGGGTGTTTAGGAAATCGGACTTTTCTGATGCCTTTTTTTGAGCCATTTATTTGAAAATTCAACCTCTCTATGCTCTCTGTCAGCCATCGAGTTGTGTGAGTCTACACCTCCCAGGCTTTGTACCTCCCTACCGAAGGATGGTATGGAAACTAAGAGCTAACACTGGGTTAAAAGGAACCTACGTATTTATGGACTATAAATACACAGAGACCGCAATGAGCTCATGGACCCTGGGACAAATGTGGCTCAATGTCAGGTGGATATTAAGGCTACAACATATGCTTTTCTCTAGCCATCTTTTCCCTAGCCTCCTTTAATATCCCTATCTAAGCTGGGTATTTCTCTTTGCAAGGGTGGCCTAGCAGGGAGATTTCTGGTCGAGTGTCTATGCCTGTCTCCTTTAAGCCTGGACCGGAGGTCTTGGAGCCAGCTGAGAAACCAGAAAGGCAGGAGAGCCCTGTCATTTTAGTATAATTAAATGTGTAAACTATGACAACATATTTTATTCCTCTGTTTCCAGAGCTGACTTGTTTTCTGACTTGTTTGTCAGGACTTTAACTCTGAGGAAATTAACTATTGCAGACAAGAGAGATGAACTTCCAGAGCACAAGTGAAAGATTGCTGCAGGGATCAGAAGGGGAGAGAGCCCCGGTCCCAGCCCCAGCCAGTGCTGTTTCCCGCCCCAACTTCCAGCTGCGTTGTGACCTCAGTGCCCACCTTGGAGGGTGCCAGCAGCCTCTTCTGCCCCCCTCAGCCAGCATGTGGGGCAATGCAGTTTTCCACCACTTTCCGTGCTCTCACCTGCATGGGGCATCATGGCCAGACTGGCACCACTGTGCTTGGGGGGTGGTGCCACTGACAAAGCAAGGGGTGCATGAACCTCCTTTTTGACTTTTCACCACCCTTGACCCCTAGGTGCCTGTGGTTTGCTGAGCAGGGCTTTGAGTCCTCTGGGGCGTGGTCAGTTGGGGTGAGGGATGCCATCACGCTCATGTAATAGGTTGCCCGTACCCTACGGCCATGGGGCTGCCTCCCTGCTGGTTGTGACATGTAAGTGAAAATGAGATCACTGGCAATATTTGGATCTAGGAGAGGGTTAGTGAAAGTGAATCAACCCTTGCCCTTAGATCAGGAGCCCTGTTTCCCTCCAGGCCTCAACAAGCAGCTCACGCATAAAGGAAAACCATATTTAAACATAGCTCTCCATTAATTTTGGCTTTTTGAAGGGCCACCATGATGTGACAAAATCTTAAAATATTGCCGTAATATTTTAAAGGAACTATTCTCAGCATGGCCCTAAAGCTTCTCAGCAGTAACGCTGGACTTTGAAACACGAGCATGAACTCTCATGAAAGCTAAGCCAGAAAACTTGCTACTTGATTTATTCAGTTATGTCCCAAAAAACTGAAAGCTCAAAAAATCCTAAGATACATACTGCTTTTTATGGAAAACTCTTAAACATACCAGCAGGAGAGAGAGTATTTGGGATGAGTGCTTTTTTTTTTAACTTTTGAAATGTTTTTGTTTACTTAGACTCATAAGAACAATTATGATTATAGAGAAAAGTAAGGTTTAACCTCTCTCATAGCTTCCTACTTCGCTATACTTGGTCTTTTTTTTTTTCTTTTTTTCTTTTTATTTCTTTTAAACAAAGCTGTTATTTCATACAGTGAATCACACAAGTGTATTAGCAAAAAGTCCTCCTTTAACCTGCACATGTTGTTACAAGAAGTGAATCTGACGTGATTTGGAGCATTTCAGTGTTGATTGGCTTGAATCCTGAAGGAACACCGTTCCCTTTGTGTTATTTCAGCAGCTAACAAATACTAACTGTCAAAAAGCATCTTAGAAATAAACTAGACATGCCAGGACTGACCCTATAGCTCCAAGTTGAGAAGTGTTGAGATTCAGAAATTTAGTTTGTTGTAAAACTAAGTAACAACACTTCTGAAATTGGAAATTCATACCTGTATCAACAGAGTTCAGGTAAGGGTATAAGTAGTATAAGTTCGAAATTTGAATACAGTTTCTTTCTCTTTTCTCAAAGTTCAGAAATTTCAAAAATGAGAAGACATTGTTTAGTTTTATCTATAGAAAGGAAATGAAGCAGTGGTGTTCAGACTCCTATTTCATTCATAGTCATGACAAGGATTGAGTTTAAATCTCAGTTGAAACCTAACACAACTAGCCATTTTTGCTTAAAACAACAGATTTTTTTTTTTCCTCTTCATTTTCACTTTTCCTCCCAATAGAATTATTCCGTAAGCACCTGACTTTTTCAATTACTATGATCTCTGTACACTTCCAATGATTAACTATTTAAGCAAATGTTTGTTATATGTCAACCCAGTAATGTTTGCAAAGTTCTGCTTGTAGGACAGATGGACAAACAATGATTTAATTACAAAAAATTGCCACATTGCCATGTCAAACATATAATTAATGAAGACCAAACAATTAGAAAATCACCATACTGTTTGTTCCGTCCATTAACATCTTAATCCAGCAGAAGAGTATTAAGTATCATTATAGTAGTAAAACCACAAGGGTCTTAGCTACATAATAGTACTGATTTAGCACTGGCCAGCAAACAAGTGCTCTTGCACAGCCAGGGCGAGGTGGTGGCACTGCCAGGACCACACACCTTATGGCTCTTATGACATGTCGGTATTTGTGCCATACTGCCACCTGATAAAGGTACAAACTTCATGTCCCACGTTTCTGGAAGCTCCAGGCTTTCAGGATAAGGTTATTTCATTCCTGGATTATAAAATCTATAGTATTTCACAGTTTTGAAAAATAATTAATGTAATTTTCCTCTTTTCCTTTTCATATACATTTATAAATTTGAAATATGTATTTTTTTAATGTTTAAGGCCTTCCATCGCCTTATTTCTAACAGTTGGGCCTTGACATGTGATTCTCACAGGGAGACAGGGAATAACATTGCTGGACACTGCTTGATGGGTTTGTCTCTTCAAAGAACACGTTTCTGAATAGCCAAAACCCTCCCAGTTTTTTCCTTTGTTTCCTGTGAACATACGAGCTCACAAGTTTACTTTTTTTGCCACATATAAGCATTACATGAAGTAAAAAAAGATGGTTTTGCCTTTATACAAGCTTTAAATTATTTTTCCTTTGTATGGGGACACATTATATGTAAATTGCAACTTGGAATTGCTGTAAGCACATAGAAAAACATTTAAAAGAAATCTTGAGATTTTAGATGGTTTTGCAAATATGTAGAACCAATTTATTATTGACTGTTCACGTGCTTCTTTCTTTGTCAAATATGACAAAAAACATTCCAACTACGAATAGGTAATTTGAAAAGATATTTCCAAATTCTGTAGAAACGATTGTATTTCTGCTTTAAGGAAACCTGCATCCCTGGATGCTTTCTGTGCCTTTTCCCAATATTTCTAATAAGACAAGGTGTCTGAGAATAGATTATTTCGCTAAATGTTTTATACAACTTTGAACAGAAGAAATGGAGATTCTTTTTGCACATCACACATTTGCACATCAACAGATTTAATCACTTGGGGTTGCAATCATACTTTCTTTCACAGACTACTATGAAATAAATCACTTTCTTCATAGCTACTTGCTTACTTTATAAGTTTCCTAAAAATAAATAAATAAATTACATTATCTGTTACATTCTCTTACACTTTTATTATAGTGCCTCATCTCTAATTATGTAAGTATGTGCATATTTATGTGTACGATTATCAAATATTGGATAATCCAAAATAGCTTAATAGATCTGTAGCTGCATTTTTTTTTTTTCAGATTTAATCAATAAAAATCGTCTTGATAATGTCAACAGCTGATGGATGGATCTGATGCAGTCATTTGTCAGTAATTTACCAGTGGCCACTAATGATCGAGAAATGATCATCTTGTTGTCTCACATACTATGACAGTCAAATGCTGATTTGTTTTGACATTACAGCAGAGCTAGTTTTTGTAGTTACGTGCAGCCTGAATACTTGTTTGCCTGTGTCTCCAGCCAGGGTCAGAGACACTATGGCAATTTTCCAGTCTCAAAGGTGCTCCATAGTCACTGTCCTGTAACTACCTGCTTGAGGGCTAAACTAGACTATGCCCTCCTTGTTCCTCATTTCTAATTAAGTATGCAATGTGTCAATCTGACAAGAAGTCCTAATGTACCCTTCTTCTTAAATCATATTCATTTGAATGGGAGTCAGATTGATTGGTGAACTTTCTAAAATTTACTTTTGTTTTGGTGGCAGATACAATAAATTAAACATATGTCCTGGCTTTACTGGCAAAAATGATTAACATTCTGTATGTTGAAAGGGACATCTGTTGAATTATATTTGGCTGTATACATTGATTGCCCTGTAAGAAAAGGAAAGAATTTTCCGGTACACATTAATCTAACATTTACAGTCTAATCTTATTAACACAGATTAATTAGATACAGTTGTCCAGGAAGGCACAGTGAGAGAGTGCTGAATCTAATAAAGTCTTCCAATACTTTACTGCTGTGTACTGTGGTGCATTTTTGCATGAATGTGTCTGGTGTTAAAAAAAGCTAGTACTGCAAATACCATTTTACAAATCATTTTAGTTCCCTTCACCTTTGAGGCTCTAATACGATTGTGTACTTATTTAGTAGACAAAGAATTCGAGAGTCAAAGTAGATCCCTTCCTTTTTCTCTTTATTTCCTATCTCCATTTACACATATGTCTATGATATGACCTGCCTCACCTTCAATAATGCCTTTCTAAATGTTAATATACTTCAGGTTAGACACAGTTTGCAACAGCAGCTAAGCAGCTTAGGCATTTATATGTATTAAAGAAATACTGTACAGAACATTTCCCAGCATATAACTGGAAGGAGCACCACGAGTGATTCAAAAGTGTATCTTGCAACATATTTTTTCTTATTCTTTAGCTGAAGTTTAGTTGTCTCAAATCTTATGCAGTGCCTTTAAAACTTTATTTATACCACATATCATATCTTGAATGTGAAAAACAAAATTATAATACATTACCAGGACAGAATGGAAAATGTGAAGAGTATTGGTTGGATAGACTGAAAATCATCATAAAAAAAATTAACTGTATTGAACCCCACAGGCAAGAAGGTTGTTTATGGGTAAACTAGGGAATGTTAAAGTCTTGCAAGTGCAATGTCAGGGTTTGCTTTGCACCTTTTCTCTAAATATTGAAGCTGTGAATTGAATCTCAAAATAATTCTGTGACAAAGAATAAAAAGATAAGTTGTAAGGTCAGTTCCCGAAACATTTCAAACAACAGTCCTTTATTGTTTGTTTGTTTTTTTTTCTGGACAGTGTGATGGTTTAAGCCCACTCAGTCAGCAAGAAAGCACCACAAAGCTGTTCGCTTACTCCTACCCTCCTCTGGAGGGATGGGGAGGAGAAAATACAACAAAAAGCTCAAGGGTAAAGACAACAAAAGGAAAAAGGTTCAAGTGTCGAGACAAAGGACGGGGAGGGATCACTCACCAATTGTGGTCATGGGCAAAAGACAGACTTGACTTGGGCAAACAAAATTAATTTAATTTAAGTAACACCATCATCAATTTACCAACTGAATCAGAGTAGCACCATTAGAAAAACAACTGGATCTTAAAAACACCTTTCCCGCACCCCTCCCCTCTTCATCTGTTCTTCTCATCAGTTCTTGGAGATTATAAATTATATACTTCTCAGGTTCATGAGTTATTCCATTTTTAAAAAACAGTGAAAATATTCACTATCATCTGTTTTTTTCTCTAATATGAACTAATTGCAGAAAACATTAACTAGGTCATTTAATCTTTTTCTTAAGTTCCTATAAAACATTCCATATACGTCAAATATCCCTTAACATACTGAATATGCTATATTTAATACTACTTCATTTTTAAAACGTAAACCATAGGTCATCCTAGATATGTTATTTAACTCATTTTATCTTGCCTCTGTAGCAGTATTGGCTTACTCAGTTTTTGTCAGATCTCAGCTAAATAGGATTTTCACGTATATCATACTGACCTACTGCATACGTACGCTATAGTCAGGCACTAGTAACAGTTAAACTGGCGCAGGGCCTCCCTCAGCATCAGTAGCCCTTATGTTTGCTCTTGAACTCAAACCCATTAGAGAAATGTTCTAGGTCTAAGACATTCCCTAATCACACTCCATTTACCAGGATTACTTTCCAGTCAAGAAAATTTTAATTTACTCGGTAAGTTTTTCGTGTGCACAACTCAAAAGATAGATTGCATCGCCAAGCATTAGAAGGCCAGGTCTTTCTTCACTTGCAATCCAGTAGATTAACTCATTTCAGAGAGAGAAGGATTCAAGCAGTAACTGCAGTCAAAGATTTTTTAGAGATTCTGCTTCTGCTACTATCTGTACTCAGTTCACACCGTAACTGTTAAATACAACATTTCTTCATCTGTCTGATACAGACAACATTATTAGAATAATTACTGGTCATTAATCCATTTTTCTGAAGCACTGACCAAAGACCTTAAATGTCAATAGATGGAGACTTGCAATGGTACTTTTTAAAAAACCTTTTCAGGGGAAAATCCATAATCAGCTAATGAAGGAAGTATTCAGCAAGGCTAATATCTAGGCCACATTTTCAGTAGCTATAGGAGAAGTTTAGAATTTCCCCATATTTATTTCAGTAATAGAAAGGTTTCAGTAGAAAATCCTTTTCATAATTTCCTCAATAAGAATAGAATGTATACTATAGTCAGACTTCATGTTAACTAAGATTTATTTTCTCTGATTGGAAATCTGTTAAAAATGTGACAGAAAACCACACATCATACAAAAATTTAGAAGACAAGAAAAACTGAAGGACAATTTCTTGCAAACTAATCACACCATGTCTAAGCCTGCTTTTAAAAAACTACTCCTGGGAGAAATATAAGATCTGTTGGTGTTACTTTACCAGCCACTTATACCTTCTCAGGTAGGGACCACTTTAAATTACATTACATCCTGTATTAAATCTTGCTACATCTTTTTGCATGATAATTAACTTCACTTTGCTTATCATGCATGTAAAATTCACGTGGACTTGGTCTTTCAGGCCATTTTCTGGTAAATCTATTAGTAAGACAAGCCCATATAGTCAGACATGGAGAGGAAAACTTCAAGTTCTCTAAGGTTAGGAAAAAACAAGAAGGTAAAATTCATACATTCTTTTCACAATAAGAGTAGTTTCTAAGTGTTGATTTGTTTGGTTTTATATTTGCTTCCAGTGATGATAGAGCTTAAGATACTCGGTAAAGTAAAGAAAATGTGACGGTTTGAGTGTGAATCCAAACAAAATGTTACAAGCTCAGTTTTCCAGCTTGAGGAGGCATACCAGTCTTATAGGACAGCTTTCATTAGAAACTCCTTTTGCTTAACTACAGCAAACTCAAATAAATGCACAAGTTTAAACAGAAATGTAAAGGAAACCTAACAGAAAACCAAACTTTAAAGCATAAGCCCATAAAAAAAAAAACACTGGATGGGTAAATGGAAATATTTAAAGTAAATGTCATGTTTCCACTGAGGTTCTTGTGTTCTTGTCATTCAAAATATTGCAAAGGTTTGAGAAATGGCCTTCCAGTCACCAAAATCAAGTTATCTCAAGGTCCCACGCTATTTAAGCAGTACACCAGATCAAAGGGACAGGTACTTCGTACTGTTGTAAAAGACAATAAATATACAAGAAATACTTACAGTTGATATCAAATTCAATCCATTTGAGTGAATATAGCAAAAGAGATCAGTACTTATGGATAGAACAAATTATTCACATCAAATGCATTCTCCTGAAAGGAAATATATCAATAAATAAGTAGGAGACTGCAGAGATATTGCTTAAACTGAAGTCTGAAAATCCACAGACTTGAATTTAATGTGTGGAAGGCATGATCTTACTTTGGTTTCTTTTTCAGGGTAAGGGTCAGGAATCTTGCTTCCTCCAGACCTACTTTAACTGTACGGTAGAGAAGGGAACATCACACACCTCAGACAGTAAAGTGTTCTTAGTGATAAAATTAGACTTCTCATGTTTTCTAGTGATGCAGTTGAGGTGAAAATGAAATGGCACAGCTGAAAGATTTTGAAGAAGGCCTTTGTTTAATGAACAGTGTCTTTTACTCCAGGAGGAAAAATTAGATAAACATGTGCTACTCATCCAGGATCAACAGAAGAGTAAATGCATTAAGATATTAATTGAGTATTTTTTTCACTGTGATGGTCACATAATGATGAGCATGTTGAGCTAGAAATATGACGAATTATTGCCACTGGAACTAATCGAAGCAACTTCCTCTCTCTGGGCCCTTTCTTCCCTTGAGACTTTCAGTTCATCTCTTTTAAGAAGTGACTGAAAGAATCCATTACCAGCTATTTCAGAAGAAATTGTGGTATCATTCAAAATAAAAGAAAAAAAAGTTTTTATACAAAAATGTAGGAATCAGAAATGAATTGTGGCAATATAAGCCTAACCCAGTACTTGTTGTAGAAACGTGCTATCTCAGGGACTGCACCAGGAAGCAAGAAGCATAACCCAGTGTTGCGAGCTCTTTGACAACAGCCTCATAGCTTTTCTCCATGGATCCACTATGGCAAATTAAAATAATTATCATAATAATATGATTGTAATTTTATCACTGTTTTTTACCTGATTCTTATGCAAATGAAAGAGCCCTAAACATTGGATAAGGTCCTATAATATTCAAACACAGAAATAAACTGGGGAAAAAGCATTCTAGCTCTTGAAAAGGGATAAGTTTTACTATAGTTGATGATTAGAGGTAAAATAGGTAGCAGGAATGAAGGGGAAGGAGGAAAAGGGGACAGGAGGAAAATGGGACAGGAAAGGAGGAAAAGCAGACAGGAAAGGGAAAAGGCAATAGCCACGAGTAATTTTGAAATTCAGTGATGAGGCTTTTGAAGCTTCAAATAATCTTGAAGTTATGGAGACGCCAAACAGAAGTGTCTTGCAATGTACCCTATTTTAATTTTACATCTTCCTATAACAGATCAACTGCAAGACCACACACACACACAAAATCCCTAAAACAATAACAACAAGAAAAAAAACAAGTGTAACAAAAAAATCCCAACAAACTAACAACAAAAGAACAGTGTGAATTAAACAATAACACCCTGGTGAAGCAAACTAGTCACTTCCTTTTCAGGATTTACAAAACTAGTCTAAGAAATAAACTGCAATATCAGAATGTACAGCAATATAGAAATGGATGAGAAGTTTGTTTCCCTGATAAAATACCTTACTGTCTAATTTATAAGGAAATATATTTCCAGCTGAGGAAATACATCCATAAATACCCAGGGTAATAGCATCCTTTGGTCATTTGCCATGGCAAAGATCAGTTTCAGAAAAGCAAGCATTCCATTACATTGATAGCTGTGTTTTCTTTCTCAAAATCTGATTAGAAAAAGAAGCAGGAATAAAACTGTGGTTGCCCATCCTTTGAAATACAGCATTTAAATAGATCCTGAAAAATGCTCCTGTGTCTGGGTGAAAAACAAATGCTGATAAATCTGACTTTCTCCACAGTGAAATTTCCCAATGAGACAGACAGACACACATCACTGAGAAGAACAGTGAGACTATTCCCGAAGGAACAAGACAGAAATTGATGTGCACCTGACAACCTGTGGTGTGGAGGAGACAAGACTGAGAAGGCTCTGATTTGGAATACTTTCGATTTGACTATAAGCTCTGCTACATCCAGCAGTACACAACTCTCTGCTTTCAGTGCCCACTGAGGGCTTCTGTGTTGGTCAGATGTGAGGATCATATCCAGGGTCCTCTTGAAACCAGCATTACAAAGTGGTTGGGAAAAGGGAGGCTGACTTGTTACTGTGAAAAATCATGTCTTTGTCTCCAGACAGCTACTATCTGGTTAGCTCATGGCTGCCCAAAAGTGATGATGCCATCCTCTTCTTGTACTGAGGAGGATGAACGTTTGCAAAGTTTGACAGCCGATGGATTTATCACCTACCACAAGGGTTCCTTTTATTCCCATTTCCAGCTTCATCACGATCATTCCAGGCAATCTAGTTGGGTGACTAGATTTTCAAATTAACTGATTTCCATTACTTTTCCATGTACCAGACTCAAATAAAACCTCACTATTATAGTAATACATAGCCTCTAAAATACCTGCTTCAAGAGTTGGAACAAGTTTCTATTGTACTAATCATATATTACTAACTCTGGTAGGTAATGACAGTGCAGATAGACAGTAAGGTAGGGGAGAGAGAGAACAGTACTAGCTCCCAGAACTACGCAATCTATGAGAAACACACAGTAGGTTTTTCTTTACCTTAGCAGGAGATATGAAATAATTCATATCTAATAGAGCCATTTTGGCCTGCCTAGCCCAGGCATCTACACACTCAGCAAAGCTTCAGGGAGATCCTTTCTAATGAATAACAGAAATGATTACTTTGCAGCACTTAACCAAGTACTTGCTTCCAGGTCACATAGATAGGCAGCTTGTTCAATGGGAAAAAGCTTGTACAGAGAAATTACTGACCTGTCTTCAGCTGTGCATCTTCCCATCAGTAATACAGTCAAAATTTCTCTTAGCCCACTACTGTCATACAAAGAAAAGTGATAGAATATTAGACCTTTATGCCTGGCAATCCTACTAGTTGTGTATTTGCCGTTTCCTGGTGACAAAGGAGCTGATATCATGAAAGGATTCAGCATAAAACCCACTTACAATCGCTGTGGTCTTTTGGTACAAAGAAGACTTGACGAAACAAGAAAGAAAAATCCTGAAGCCTTTGATGTCATGGAAACTGAGCAATGAACTAATGTACTTTTTCTTACTTCAGCTGGAACTGCATTTGAGCCAGTCTTTTAGCAGAAAGCTCTTAAAAACCTCCCTGTGACTTCAGCAGTGGTGAGGTGGAGAGGGCAGAAAATACAAAAGAGAGTTATTTGAAAAGCACAGAAGCAGCAGGGCAAATGAGTCAGGAAAGAAGGAGAGGTCGGAGAGAATTTCAGGGCTAGAAAGATCAGCAAGCTGACACATCAGAGGTTTTACATAACAGCAACATTTATTGTGATTCAGGAGTGTACAGGAAAGACAAGGACATACGGGGATATCCTAGGGACTACAAACAACCTTTCCGGTAAGGTTTTTCAGCAAAGGTCACTGTCTTTTCCTTTGACACAATACAACGCTTTCAACTAGCTCCTGTCCCACAGACCTCTGAAATAACAAGAACAGGGACAGCTTCTTCCCACCGACACTCCTCAGCTCAGGACTCACTGGCAGCAACTTCTGGGATTGCCTTTTTAAGGTAAACTAAACCAAGGGCTTTCTGCTTTATTTGTCATCCTCAGTCATGAACCTTACTAGTTGAAGATGAAGAAAGCCTGCATCAGTACACAGCTCCATGACACAAGACTGCCCTTGCAGATTTTGAGTACCTCTATCAAGTCTGCACTGCAATGGCACATACTGAGGTTTGTGTTTTCCTTAGTGTTTTGGAGAATAAGAGAGTAATACATCCCTGTTTTACTGTCCCTGCTTCTGGTAACCTGCAATTGAGGGATCTTCAGAGAGTTGTAGACTTGAGTTGACGATTCAGTAGCCTTTATAGTTTGGACAAATATGCTGAAGAAAAAAATAACTGTGCATTACAAAGTACATGGAAACACCATCAAACTCAAGTCCCTGAGCTGAAAGTAGGGCAAGGATGCAAGACTAGCAGAAGGAATTACTACATAACATGTCCTCATTGTTACTTATTAAGCATTTACTTTTGGCCACTGTCAAAAATGGGACACTAGGTGAAAGTTGCCTTTTACTGTCATGAAGAATTATCAGTCTTCCAACCTCACCTTAGTTGCTGGCGCTGTTGGGGCATTTGTTTGTTAGGCCAAGCCACATAGGAAAACAACTCTCCAAAAACAGTGCATTTATATTGATCAAGATACTACTAATGAAATCTTTCAACTGTTCTGGCAGGCAACAGTTTGATAATTGCTCTGGCTAATTATAAAGTTTATGGATGGTCAGGTAGGACTCAGGAAATTTTGCAAGCTTCACGGCTCCCGCAATTGCCCCTAATTCAGACTGCTTTCCACAGTACACTAGAGGGAAAAATTCTACAATCAAGAAATTAATTAAATGTGAATTTTTAAAATGTCAGATTGTCCATATATAAAATTGATTATTGCCTAGATCTTTTGTTTTATTTAATCACTAGCCAAAATCTAAGTACTTGCGTTTCTAAAAAGTAGGGTTTTTTCCTTAGCTGTGAAATACGAAAGGACTGACAGCATGTATTTTTCCTCTTTCCTGTATTTTCTAGGTTTTCATTATTACAGATGCCAGGCAAGCTGATAAACTGAATACCTTTTTTGTCACATATGCTAGCATAAAGACAACATTTATCTCTGTGTACAAGATGCTGTTCAAACTCATCTTATATAACTATTTTATAGGAGGGCAGGAGATTGTCAGATTCCAGTCTATCTCTGCACAATAGTACCCCCTTATTGCTATTCAGATACTCTAAATCCTTAAATCAATTTGCATGTTCAAACTAATAGGCAATACATACTACTACAGAAATACCTTCCCATTTTCAGAAAGCATTGGGCTTGCAAACACCTATTACTAGATTTTCACTTACTGGATTAATGGAAACATCTATTACTACTAGAGAGTCCAGTGTTCACTATGTTAACAATAAAAAGCAGTGGTACCTATCTGTACTAAATAATAAAGCATTACTTTAGATTCCCAGTTTAGCTAAAACAATTATATACCTACACAGCACAGCGTAGTTGTCGGCCTTGGCCAAGCCATATAAACAGCCCAAACAGCTATGCTGCTTCCAATTTGTAGGACTATCTCCTTTGAAACTCTTTCTTATGTTATTCCAGAGCTTTGCAATTTATAGTGTAGACATGTGCTGGGCGTATTTCAATATAGCTCTGTCACTATGCAGCAGACTCTTTAAACACACACTTAATTCCTAATAAATGTTTTATGAGTAGGCACTTAAAGTCAATAAATTTACATGGTAAAACATAAGATTTATTTTTTATGATATTCCATAGGAGCAAATTAAACTGCTGCTTTTACACATATAAGTGGAACAAGGCAAGGTTATATCATCCCCTTGGCTGTTTGGTAAGAAATGCAGTTACTTGTAATTTAATTACATTTTATTGTCTCGTGGTAGCAAAACAGTGAAGACATCTATATTTCTCACAGCCAAGCTTAATCATAAGTACATCTGTCAAGATCAAAACATGCTGAAGATCTCTTCTGCTTCATGTGTGACTTTTCTTAGTTCCCCCTTCCCATTCTGTCTCTCCCCAAGTGACATTTAAAGATTCACTTTCCATAGATCTATGTCTGAAAAGCAATCAATTGGTTTTCCAAGTAGCAGACACATGCTTTCTTGTAGTAGCTGTTAATTTTAAAGATGCTGTGGTTTACAATTGCTTTGACATTTACTCTAGAGGATTTGTGCTCCTGAATACATTTATGTAATTTATTTATCCCCAGTTGTTTTCAAAACCCAGATAAAGGCAGAGCTTGATCATTACAAGGTATTGGTCTTGAGTGTTTGTTAACTACTTTGAGTACTCCTGAGCTTCCTGCACCACTTCTGCAACTACTATAGCACTTCAGCCACTCCTGAATGCTTAATAACCTTTAACATGCCTCCAATGAGTTTAAATAGATAGATAAAAAAAAAGAAAAAAATTCACATAGCTTCCATTTTTCAGTTGTGGTTGTAAATCCATTTGTTCCTCTCTGAAAGGCTCATTTTTTTATACTCTCATGCAGATGGTCTATCTATCTATTTGCTTATCACATACTTCTCTGTAATTGCCAGCACTTGCCATTCTAAAAACGAAGAAAAGATCCGGGAAAGATTTTTTCAAAAAAGGGATGAACTTTCTAGAAAGTACAAAATATTTTCTCTGCTACACATCCTCTTTTTCTACTTCACATATGTTCCTGGTAAAGGCTACTTACATTTTTTTTTTCTTCCCTAGTTTCTCGTTGTCTTTGCTCAAACAAATAATCCCTAAAGATTTACAAGAGGCATAAACTGAGGAGGTGCGGTGAGCTTGTTCCGTTACCACTACATTCGAAGTATAACCTGATATAGAAAATGCTTCTATTTTAATTTTTCAAAAACACTTGATTTGATAAACAGCAGCAATTATTTTTACCTATAATCTGTCTCAGATTTCAAGGTCACTTGGTCGCAATTAACAGTATCCTCATGCTTGCTTCAGAGCAAGTGTCACTGGTATTTTCCAGTTGAAGAACCTCTGAGAAGAGAGAGGCAAAAAAGAGTGAAAAGTACAATAGGCAGACAAACTAAACTAGAAATACACAAACTAGCAAGGAGGTGATATATGGTACATCCTTTGATTTCTTCAAAGGTTGGTCTTCTGATTTGGTTTCTTCAGATTAGGGTTGGGTGTCCTTTCTCAAAAATTGATTTCACTCACATACAAAGTTATTGACCTCAATAGAAGAACCTGTGGATGCAATCCCAGTTTAAACCATCAGCACACAGCTGCAGCAATCTGACATTAGCTGAGAGCATAACTACACCCATCACTGCTAACATGCAAACTTTCTTCTCTTCTCCAATTCCTGCCCTTTCCTTGAGAAACCTGTAGCTGAGGTGGCTGAAAGTCTATGACTGGTATCATAAAGGAGATCTGTCAAAAGAAAATAAAAATCCCCCTCTGATCTTAAAATGTATTTGTCTATTATTAGCATTAGCTTTTCTAACTGTACACAGTAACAAATATCACATTAAATCAAAACAATCTTATATGCTCCATCTAATAACAAATGCACATCAGTAGTCATTATTCAGATGCTGGTACTCTCCTTCTACCTATTAATAACTGTAAACTGATATTAACAGTCTAGTAGTAAATAAAGCTGCTCATTTCTTTGCAAGAAACTCTCACTCCATCACAACAGAATAATAAAGAATGTTTGGTTCTAATGGCATCCTGGCAAGGAAAGTGGGAAAACAAAGAGCTCTGTCAAAACAAACTCAGTTTCAAATACCAAAACTTCAACATCAACAGCTTGGCAACAAACGACATACTCAGATTTTCCAGTAAATAGATTTAAAAACCTGACTTGTTAGCAGGGCTCAATCAGCCCTGCTAACTCCTGCCCCCAAACCCTTTTCCCGCTATGGGACAGGTGCATCCCACCTGCCACCAGCAGGTCAGGTGTCTCGTATAACAAGCCATGATCAAAGAACCCTAAGCCCTGCAATAACACCAGTCCCAGAGCCATGAGTTGACCTGTTGTCTCTTCCTGTTGATTTCCTCATTCATGATTGCCACTGAAGGGATAGAGGCAAACACAACTGCCTCTCCCAATCCCTTAAGCGCTGTCCAAAGGCTCTAAAATCTCTTTTAAATGATTTTGGGCTCCTTCTACCCACATCATCGCTACCCACCTGAACTACTAAAAGGGGGTAATAGTCAGAGGGCTTTACTAGGGTAGAAAGTTTGTTCAACACATCTAACCCGTGCACCATGGAGGAAGTAGATTTCCCTGTGAAGTGGGTCAGGATGGCATACTGGCCCCTCTGCCCCCTCAGCAGAGTCTCCCCCAACAATGATCCATCTGCTTTTCTTTTTGGAGCCAGTTGTGATGCCGGGTCTATGACAACTCTGTCTTTCTGGCACTTCTGCCTTGGGTGTACCATCCTCCTCTCCAACACCCAGTTCCTCCTGCAGGACCCCATGCCTGTTCTGCAAGGGTAACTGGGAAGACGGGGGGAGCGCGAGTGGATTTGCCTGCTTCCCGGAGGAGGAACCTGTTTCCATTCCCCTCCTACTGTCTGGTAACAAGAGGGGAGGGGATCCTATGATTTATGTGGGGCCTCAACCTGTTTCCTTTCTCTCCGGGCAGGTAGGGAAGCTTGCTGCAACGATAAGGAATCCTGAGATAAGGACTCCTGTGCTTCACTAATGAGATTTGCCTCCAGAGCCATTTTAGTGGAGAGAAGGCCCTGAAAACACTCATCTAATTCTCTCTCACTCTCTCTGATAACTCTCAATCTGTTCACCTGCTCCCTGAGCTCCAGCACTTCATTCTGCAGCTGTGCCACCCGGCAGAGCAGGTCATCAACCTGCTCACACCGGACACAGCCGTGGCCAGGGCTGTCCCCTGTTTCCACCGAAACGCCGCAGCATTTCCAGCAATCAGTGACCCAGAGAGCCACCTCAGTGAGGGCACCCTCTGAGTACCCACATCCATTTGGGTGGGTGCTGGGAGCACAGTCTTTCTCTGCCGGGTAGACACCACGACAGCGACCCAGCGTCCCTTACGCCCGGGCCGCGTAAACCACCGCGTGCCACGCCGCGATGACGTGTCGCGCTCCTCAGGGGTGTTTAAATTCCCGCTCGGCTCCTGGCCACGCCTCCTCCGCGTCCGATTGGTTACCGCGGACTTCCTGCTTCCCGCTAGGACGCGGGGTGTGGGTGAGGGGGGCTCTGGGCTCGGAAACCTCTTTGCGCAGCGATGTCGATCTGTGGGGTGAACTCAGTCGTCGCCGCTGACGCCTCGTCTGCTTGTACTTTTACGTATTTTGCACAGATTGCAGAACCTTATCCATCACAAAGCTTCCTATTAATGAGTTGACTATCAACATTTTCCTGAAGCAGGGCCAACAGAATGCATTTATATCAGATCAGTGCTTTGTATCATGAGGCTGTGGGCTTTCTGATCTTGAACTATGAGTCTTAGCAGATTTTTTCATCAGATCCCACAGATACCTCATCAGCTGGCCTGGTTGATACCTGTTTTATACTTAAAATAGCATACAACATTCCAAATACCTCATTCCAGTTGCAATCAAAAGACGAGATAAGGTTATATGCAGAGCAATAGAAAATCAAAACACTTATTACAAAAACACAGCTGAAAATATGCTTTCATATGATGTGTAAGTCGTCATTGCAAATAAATACAACACATTATGAAACCCAGATTATTACTGTTTGCACCATAGTACAACAATTGGATGCATAGCAACCTATTGGCTCTCTAGAGCTCTAGCTCTGTTAATAATCTTGTTATTTCTCACCCAAACTGATAAAAGTTGAATGATCCATAATCCTCTCATATTAACCTTATTTAACTTTTATTACTTCCTATGCTCCTGCTAGGAAACAAATAAAAACATTGCAAAGATGATTAGGCAAATACTTCCCTCAGAAACACGGCCACAGGCTGATCTAATGGATAGTGAGATAGTCTGGTATGTTTTGCAAAAACAGACACCATTTTACAATATCCCCATATTAATGGACTACATGGAAACTACTCCCTTGTACCATACAGCACATTTTATTTGTCTGTTATACAGTACAGTTGTGAAAATACAGTTTTGTCTTATATATTCAACTCCATAAAAATCCTTTCTCAGCTCCTAATAGACAATGAATATTGGGAAATTTCATATGGAATAACTATATGTAATATCTAACTGTCTGGATATACCAGACTTATCTGCTCTATCACTAGTGCACACGGTTTCTATGACATTCTTCCAAAGCTGTGTAGTCAGCTCCGTATCATTAGTATGAGATAATTCCAGGCTCCATTTTATGGTTAAAGTGTTGATGAGTTTGTAAGTAAAAATGCCAATGATTTATTGTGGGGCCCCAAGAGTATCTACAGCCCTGCCTGTCCTTGCCCACCCCCTGGCCTTCTGCCTACCTCCCCGTGGCCCAGGACCTCATCTCAGCCCCCCAGGGCCATCAGCCCCAGCAATGCTGGAGCAAGGCTGATCTCCAGCTCCCCACAGCCTTACCCTGACCAGCCACGGGCCCCCCAAACCAGGCCCACCAAAGGGCCCACGGCAAAGCCCGGCACCAGACTGGCCCCGTCCCTATGGCCCTGCCTGGCCCTGCCTGACCGTTAAGGCTGCCGTAGTTGCCCACCCCAGGCACACAGGAGGGGTCTGTGCTTAGCAGGCAACATGGAGCAGATTTCCCTAAGGCCTCCCACACTGTTGGACCTTGGAGAAGAAGCACTGTCCTCTACGGGAGGAAGGAGGTGCCTTTGCACATGCCCCAGGGCACTGCTTCAGTGGTGGCCCAGCATGAGGAAAACACTTCCAGGTGCATCCCGGTGCATTCAGTGTGACAGAGCTGAATGGATTCAGCACAAGGCATTACACTAATTTCTCTTAGAGCCCTTTTTAAATTTTTTTGTGTGACAGTTTACTCTCCAGCCAACAAAACCACAAAGCATTCATAACACGGCAAAAGAGAAAAAACCTCTGAAGAATACCAAAAAAGGCTTTCAGAATGCAGTGGATACCTGCTTTCAGTGATTTAACCAAAGCAGTCTTGCAACTGCAGTCACAGAGCTCTAAGAGGCAAAACCTTGTAACACAATTAACTTCACTAAAAACCTCGTTAGAAGCAGTGAGGATTAAGCATGACCACATACAGTAAACAGACACACAGAGCTACATAATGTTTTAGATACCTACTCCAGCCTGCCTGTTCTTGGTTTAATGGAACAGAATGTCTCAGAGCCCCTAATGAGATGATAATGCTTGCAAAATGAGATGTTCTGGTGACATCTGCTTGATATCTCTGTGAAAACTTTATTTGAATTAGGCTGGTCACTTACATTTGGATAAACTGATGGCTTCTCTTGTTTACACAGTGTTAGAGCTGATAACCACTTCAGCAGAATTTTGGGATAGATGCAATCAAATGTGGCTGATTTATTACTAATACTACCTGTAAAAGTCTACTTCTACTAAAATATGTCAGACATGTAAATGACTAGTTCTGTAGAACCGTGGTTTGGATTTTTTAAATAAAAATATAACTCATACAAGGAAAGGAAAGTAAGCAAAAAGTACAAAAGTTAAACCTGAAGCAATAGTAAGATAAAATATAAAGACCAGGGAGGAGAGAACAAATGCCCTCCACTTTCTGCAGCTAGACCAAAAAGTCTGATGAATATATGTTGGCTGACACTCTAAAAGACTATTGTCTGATTCATTAACTGAATTACCAATAGTAACATGCAAGTGAGTTTTTTTTGAACAATCACTTTGCCTGTCTTTTAGACTTAACTATGCTACATGCAGTATGTATTAAACAATGTAGCGGAATGTTTATGTGCCATCTACATACTTACAAATATATCATTATTCCATAAATCCATGCCCAATAACAAATAGATTTGTCCTTTTTCTTTTTTCAGCAGTAGGAATTCAAGGGAGTTCCATAGATGAATTTAAGCCCTCAATTTTCATGAGAGAGCAAATGGGCTCAAGTCTCATACTGATAGACACTGCAGCTTTCCTCATATAAAGGTCAGATGTCATGACATCAAATGCTTATCAGAAGATTTTTCTCTTCCTTAGTGCATGTTTCATGTTCTGACTTCACAAGAACGCTGTTCTGCAGCATGGAAAGAGACTGCAGAAGCAGCAATTTGAACACTATTTTGCAGTGGGAGAGGGAGTCAGATCTGATTTCTACTGAAATAATTGGAAAGACTCAGTAATTTCCTGAGAAGCTAGATCAGATTGAAAAAAAAAAAATTTTAAAAAAGCAAAATAAGTGACAGATCATAACAGAACTATGGTTGGTAGGAAAGTTTACTGACCTGTAAATCCTATGACCGTGCCTTTGCCAGGAAGGTTGGACCAGATGATCCTTGAGGTTCCTTCCACCTGGTATTTTATGATTCTGTGATTCTGCAGAGTGATCCATCCCCAAAAATTGCATGCTGGAGAACTCAGCTGCCCAATGATGGTTGGTATCACCAGTATTCCGTATATTTCTTTCAATATCTTTTACTGTTACATATTCATAGCTTTATCTTTTACTGTCCCTCAGTAAAGTCCAGATGATTAATTGAGCAATAAATTTGATTTTGCTCAGGTAAGAACATTTCACTCTTATTTGCACTTTGCTGACTTACTCTTTTGCCTCTTAGAAGGATGTGTAATACTGTTCTATGGCTTTAGAAATATTATCTTAAAAATATTCTCCCTCTTTTTTCTCTGATGTGCATTGATTGTTGGAAGGATAAAAGTAATTTAAAAGCAGTGTATTTTTCAGTAACAGTGATTAGAAAAGCAGGACATGAGCAGGCATTCAGTGCTATGAGCTTTAATTTGATTAATAGGCACTTTTTAGTAATCTGAGTCACCAAGCAAATAATCTTCTCTGTTTGCATCTTTATAGCCAGGCAGAATGAAATACAACAAATATCACTCATACATAGAAAGAAAAGGATTACAATTGCAAGTTTTATGTCAAATTTGAAAAACAAAATAATGTGCACAGTACAGTTCCTCCCATCAGCCATGAGGCAGCCATTTTATTACCATGTTCTTTTACACTGATGGAAGTGATTTCACATAAAATCAGGACAAAAATCAGTATTTCACAATTAAAAGTGGGAAAAGTCTCTGAATAGTATATTTAAGAGTGGGTAAATACTGTAATATCCAGATTAGAGGTAGGAAAGTCCATTTACTTCCATTTACACTAAACTTAACTGTTGATAATACTGCTGTCATAAAAAGAGGAAAAAACACCTTTTTATATATATTAATGAAAACTATTGTATAAATAATTTAAATAGAAGATTCTATTTCATTTGACATTATAGAATGCTTCTGGATGTGGCAAAATTAGCAAAACACCACAAACATTTCAATAAGGTTTCTATGATTACAAAACATCCTGAACATCCTCATACTATTTCATCCATGGCAAAATAGTTACGTGCCCTTTATCTGGGCACTACTTTCTCTCCATATTCATGGTATAGTTCTGCATTATTTTCAGTCTAAGAATTTTTCCATCATGGGATCATAGTACAAGTATTCTTTTCAAACAAGTTTCACACATGAACATCAGTTGTAATACTGCAGGTGAAAATCAAGTTCATATTTGAATCTACTTGTTGTGTCTCATTTTCCCCCAAGAATCATTTCAGATTTCACTGGGTTATTTCCCTGGATGTTTAATAGTGATTTATATATAAACTGTGCCTTGCAGTCAGGTATCTGCAAAACTGGAGGTAAAATAACTTTTTATTTGAAGAACATCACAAGAGTTAAAAAGAATATTTAAATCTTCATCCATATGAATGCAAGAACAGCTGAAAACACATCTCAGGACAACTCTGTAGAGCAACAAGAGACAACATAACAGAAATGTGATTCTGCAAGTTTTGTTATAGACATGGGGAGATAAATAAAGGTTAAAAATAATGATCTGAGTCCAGAAGATTCTACTCTTTCCTGATACTGACAATATTAAGTATTGTCCAGTAGAGATTGAAAGTCGGAGCCCTAAATCTGTTCCATTCACAAACACTGATGGTCTTCAACATTTATTTCCTCTTCTTCCTCCCTTCCTTCTCTTCCTCTGATGTTAATAATTAGGTACCATTTTTCATTTAGTGCATCAGGCCATACTATCAGGATACTCTTGAATCTGTAGCAATCTATAGCAAATCTATAGCAATAGGGTTGAAAGTACAGAAATGGTTTCCTTGATGCTCAAGGTCCCAGTTAGGCTGCTTAATTATGAAGGAAAAAACAGTCTCTTTCCTCCTCTCTTTTAGCACTGAGGGTGAAGGGAAAGCAAACCAAAATGAAACAGAAATCCTGCTCTGTGCACACTTTAGTAAGGAGTACCCAGAAGTCTTGAAAAGAGCAGAGCCCACACTCACATCAGCATTCCCACCTTACAACCTCCCAATTAGTCAAGTTTATCTATCACCCAACCTGTTTAAATCTCCCCAAAATGCTGACTGATCTACCAGAAATGCCATGGCAGGTCATGTGTGTTCAGTATAGCATTACTTTTTGCAAGGTTTCATTTAAGCTGAGGTGAAATTAAAACATTATTCTGAGAGCCTCTAGCTTGTAAAGATTTCCAATGTAGCTTCACAACAGATACTGACTTATGGAGTGAAATGCAATTACCACCGGGTGTTTCAAATGTGCTAGCGACCGTCCGCTCATAGATCTCACGAAAACGACAAATTGCTATGCAAAAGTAACACAGAATGATTACATTTAGAGTAAACGTGGCAAAAAGTAATTAAACAAAATGAGAAGAGCAGACTGCATCGTTTTACTTCTTTCTCTAAGAATGGCAATCCATATGTCAGAGATTTCAATTGAATTTCTTAATCATCATAAGGTCTTTTCAGGATGTAGCTCACTTGTGGAGCTGTTCTAGATACATCTTCAGGTGATCACTTGTAGACTGTATAATAGTTCAGTTTTGCAATGTTATTTTTCTCCTTATTTGCATAGCTCTCATACTATTAATTACAAAAATAAGGGTAAGAATTATAATAAAGCCAGAGTTTTAAACACATAAAATCATTTGAGAAATACCCAGATGTGATTTGAAGCAAGAAATAGTGAGGTCTGTAGCCCACAATATATTGCATTAGTTCATTAAGCAGTCTAGGATTATTTATATCTATGGCTTAATGAAAAGACTTCTACTTCATTTACAGATTTAACTGTTACGGCTTAATTCCACTGTACAGGATCTTGTGAACTCATTCACTCATTTAAAAGAGGCATAGCATCTTGTATTTCTCTCTCTGTGTGGGTACAGAGCTATGTGATATGATATGGGCACTTCTTAACCACAACTCTCTCTGCTGAATTGCTACCAGATTTTAGCTTGGGTGTCTGATTTTTTTGTATGAAATTCTAGGAAATGTCTTTGTGAAAGCCCCCCTGTCTGCAAGGGTGCTTCCAGTGACACAACCCCAGGTACCACCACATTCTGAATTCACTAATCCAGGAGTAATGCAAGTCCTTTCAGTGTACACAGAGGTGGAGGTTGTATGTAGTTAACTGACAATTTCAGAATAATTTTTCAGTGCAACACTAAACTCTTCCTTCAGGTTCTTCATTCCTAAATGCATGACTTTTCATTGTATTGTGTTAAACCTACGAGTTTTCTTGGTACTAAATTTGCATTTGTTCAGCCTGCAGAAGAGTAGGCTCTGGGGAGACCTTATAGTGGCCTTCCAGTACCTAAAGGGAGCCTATAAGAAAGATGAGAGGCTTTTTAGCAGGGTCGTTGTGACAGGACAAGGGGTAATGGTTGTAAACTAAAAGAGAGTAGATTTAGAGTAGATATTAGGAAGAAATTTTTTATAGTGAGGGTGATGAAACACTAGAACAGGTTGCCCAGAGAGTCAGTAAGTGTCCCATCCCTGGAAACATCCAAGGTCAGGTTGAACTAGCCTCTGAGCAACCTAATCCGGTTGAAGATGTCCCTGCTCCCTGGAGGGGAATTGGACTGGATGACCTTTAAAAGTCTCTTCCAACCAAAACCATTTTATGATTCTCTGAAATTGTGACATTCCGTGTAAATGAACAGTCATGCCATCACCTCATCTACAAATGTCATGGCTACAAGCCATCAGCAAGAATTTTTCATTTTCTTTTATAATCTTAATAATAAACTTAACCAATTAGACAGATTCTCTACAGGTATTGCCAGAAACATCTGTGTAGCTCAGATGATTTGTTGCTAAAGGAGAGATTTTATTTTTCTCAGCAAATGTTGAATATGATTAGATATTTATGAGGGAATGAAATAACCATGCAATGGAAATGCTACAGAGTTTTTCAAGGGGAGAATGCTGCACTCAAGGAAATATTTCTATAAAATGAGACCTTAGTCTGCATCCAGTAAATACATCTGGCTGAGGTGAACCAGTATATCTACAAATTTCAAGTATATATGCATATACAAATGATTATTTAAGAATTGCACAGTAAAATTGATAAAGTGCACATAATTTTAAATCCATATTGCAGCATTTGCTTTTCTTTTTAAAAGTAGATTTAATGGGATGCATAACTAATCATATTCTGGTTTCATGCTCATCTGCCTATTTTTACTGTATTGAAATAGCCATTGCTCAGTGTTAATGCAAATGCACACAAAATTATGCACGGATTTGACTGTCTCCTTCCAAAAGTGGAGCCACATACAGACTTTCATAAAATAGGATTTCACGTCACTGGAGAACTTTGTTTCCTTCCATATTCGAAACATTGAACTGGCTCTGTTTGTATGTCTCAAGCAAAATGCAAGTTACAGAGATTTAAATTGCACTTGAATAAGAAATATCAATGCACTCCATCAATTTCAGCTGACTTTTACCAGTCTGAATGAAAGGCGGACCATGCATTCTGCACTTAAGTACATGAAAATGTTTTTTTGTATCAGTTATATTTTCAAAAAGGTATTTTCAACTCATTATAACATCTAGCCATCAAACTCTGTTCAGTTTTGTGTACATTAATTTTTCTGAAAGTTTTCCTGAGGGCATGGCTTATTTTTAAATATTATGTAAACATTTTGTAAGAAAAGCAGTTTGTATTTCATATTGTGGAGACAAGTAGAGACAGTACAGACCTATTGAAAAAATCACTTGAAAATTCATGCAAAGCACAGTATGTCTTAAAACAATTGGAAGTTACTTTAGATTCATTACACGTTTAAACAAACATAGAATTTTAATTTTCTGGTCTTCAGGATTTGCACATGTACTGACTACATAATGCTAACATAAGCTCTGTAAGATAGAAGCTGTTCTTTTCTCTGTTTTTATCCTTTCACAAAATACCACAGGTATCATTAGGTTCAATGTGACACATTGTACTGTGAAGCAACCGTGAAGATAACAATGTCTAAAATAACGCATTCACAACATTGAATGATCCTTCATTTTCCCTACAATGTGGGATTTAAGGTAAAATTTACTTCACTGCAACATTAAATACACAAAGTTTAACATTTATCCTTTGGGGATATTGACAATATTTTTGAAAAATGAAGATACGACAGACTGTGAAAATAATAAAGGTAAGGTCTTAAGAGAGGTGTATGCATACAAAGGGAAAGTGAATACAAAGCTTAAAGGGTTGTAACTTAAAAACACCATTAAAATGGCTTATGTTACCAAAAATTAAATGGCTTTTGAAATATGCTTTTTTCAATGTTTAAATTTAGAAAAATACTTCAGAAGAATTTGTAAATAATCAAAGACCCGAGTAATTTCATCATACAAAATATTGAAAGAATATTAAAATTGCAGATGGGAACACTCAATTACAAAATTAAAGTTTACTCCTTATACAGTCATAATCATTTTTTCACATGATTTCAGCCAGTTCGGTCATATCTTTGTAATCTATTATAGCTTTTGTTACTTACCTTAGTCATGTGAAAAATATTAGGAAATTACACATTTTTTGATACAAGATACAAATTTTAAGCAGTTCTGGATGTTTACATCATTACGTCTCATAAGTGTTCAGTACATACATCTGACTGAAAACTGCAGTTTAATGACTGACTTGGAAATGGCCATTAAATGTTATCTTCACTTTCAACTAAAATGATTATCTTCTTCAAAATTAGTTAAATGGGTGATGCAATTACCTGTGAAGTTGGCACAGCTGAACGTATAGGCAAGCAAGTGCCGTCACTTTTCAGGATGTTTGCACATGATGAACAGTATAATGGTTAAGTGACATTTAATTTATTTTTTTTCATTTTGGCTATGGATCCTAAATCTGATTTATGTAGAGCAGTGCACAGTGTGCATCTGGGTCCACACATGTCTTGGAAATGTATTTTAAGCTTTATTAGTTGAAGAAGTGCACCGCTGTAATCATCTTGTATCATAACTCAAACACCTACTCACAAGCAGGCAAAGCAAACATTGTATGAAGAACCCTGACTGAATCATTTCTTGACTTCTTTATACATTAGTCTTTTCAATGTTGAAGTTCTACTGATGCAATATTTTAATGAGATTTCTGAATCATTTTAAGGTAAAAGTAGTAAACCACAGAAAATATAACATACAAAATGCAAAATTGGCTAGAAACCTGCTGCAATGTCTTATTACAACCTCAGAAGATGAACAGAACTCAGATCCTTTCCAGAGCCTGCAAGAAAGGAGACTCTCACATTAGTGAGATGCTGCAGAGATGCTACCTCTCCAGAGCTCTTTAGTCCACTCTGAAGGGAAAAGGAAAGGAAAGGAAAGAGTTTTACGTTTCTCCACTAAGACACAGTTTTAAGATGGACAGAAAAACATTTTGTATTTCAGGAGACACTCATAAAGCAGCACAAAAAGGTGGCATTTTGGCAGTATACATATAATAAAAATTTCAGGTTTATTAAAAAATAAGTAGGAGTTGCTCCAGAAATTCTCCAATTTTCTCAATTTATGAGAAATAAAAGAAATTTAAGCGAAATATAATTATTTGCTTCACTACACACACATATCTTGCTTTAGATCTCCAGAAATTCAGGTAATCAATCCTGTTGCCTGTTTTGTTTTGTACAGACTAGTATTTTCAAATTCACACAACAGGGTGGAATTCAGTGGGATTTTTTTATCTTTCTATGGGCAGAAGATTCTGCCCTAGACAAAGAATTATTTTTTTTCTTTACTTTGTGTACACTGAAATTAACCTTTCTGCTTAAAAAGATCTTAGGCAAGTAATTCCGGTGAGGCTTTTGCTTTGCCCTCCACCAGAAACAACAATCCCGACCAACGAGCTCAGAGCTTGAAAGCAGACATTGAGTTGTAAGGAATCATCAGCATCCATTCCCTGATTTTCTGCCCAGGTTAGCCATTTTAGCAGCACAACAACTTCCCACCCAACTGTACAGCTGCTGGAGGGTTGGACACAGTTCACAGGGTACATTAACACAGCTTTCACATTCACAGCCTCCATGTCACAGCTGACTAGGTCGAAGTCACACTAGAGACACCGATCAACAAGAGCGTGTTGTAGGCAGGAAATTGAGCCTTGGAGTGTCAGCTGCTTCTTAGGGTTTCTCTGAAAAGTGAGGTGGAAGTTTTACTGATACTTACCAGGAACCAAGTGGAGCTTTTCTAACTTCTTCTTACTGCAATCCCCCTCCTCAAGCTTAAAATTTCAAACAGATGTAGCTCTATTACTACCAAGCATCTGTGTTTAAAATTATGTGCAATTAAGAATAAAAAGCCTATTCCAGAAGAGACAATAAACTCAGCATGTTAATCCTATATAATTACATATTTACATTGTATTTTTTTATTCAAAGTAATAAAATCACAAGCAACTTTTCAAAGGAAAAAAAAATAATTTTCAAAGCTGTAAAATCTCCGCATATGCTATGAATTCAGCTGAAGCCTGATAGTGCTTTAATAATTTGAGTGATTAGTTGATACTGAGGATCTGAAAACTCAAAGGAACTTCAACATTGTTCTAGGTTGTGTTTCCTAACCTCAATCCTAACCCAGAAAATGGTTTCCTTCACAAATAAAACCTTCTCCAGCTGAGGTTTTTTTTCATATATTCTGTGTTCTTAGCAATATCATCAAATGTCTTGATATGAAAGAATGGACACAGAAACTATACATGCAATAGCGTGTCTTCAGCAGTATTTTACTGGTTCCAAACAGACAACACTGACACAGAAACATAGACATTTTCATGTGAGCTAACCCTCCGTTGTTGATACAGTTTCACCACTCTGAACATTTTTTTTTAAAGCAAGTTTTTCGAGACAAAGGAACCTAACAGAACACGTGGCCAACAGTAGCATCTTCAAACACTCAGACAAGGGTGCAGCAAGCTTGCATGTGATATCAAACCAGGAGGAGTGGCAGATACGCCGGAGAGCAGGGTTACCTTTCAGAGGGCCCTTGGTCAGCTGGAAGAATAGAAGTAATAGCTATCAAATGCATGAAATTCAACAAACCCAAAAGCAAAATCCTAAAACTTGGAATGGGACTCAGTGCAATTTTGCAGAAAAGGACACATAGATGCTTGTAAAGCAGAAATTAAATGAGTCACCAGTGTACCCTTGAGGCAATAAATTACTGTAATACTGGGGGCCGTATTGGAAATTATCAGCCAATGGGTCAAGGGAAGCTATCAGTGCTTTTGAGGCCACATCTGGAACACACTGTTCAGTTTTGAACACCCCAGTTCATGAGACGGATGGATACACTGGAGGAGGGCTAGTGGAAGGCCACTAATCCGGACAGGAAGCTGAAACACAACAGATGAGGAGAGACTGAGAGTGAAGCACTGTTTCAGAGGAGAAGACTGGGGGAAAATTTAATTGCCATCTTAAATTATGTATTAGTTAGTTACAGAGAATACTTAAATACACAGTGAAAGGACAGAGGGCAATAGTCACAAGCTACATCAAGAGAAATCCCAGCTGGGGATAAGAAAAAATATTTTAGTGAGGGTAATTAGGCAGTGGCATGAGTTGTCTACCACCCCAATTGTTGAATTTCCATCCTTAGAAATTTTCAAAACCTGCCTAGACAAGGAAGTGGTCCAACTCTGTGGGTAGCATTCCCTTCAGAAGATGTCCAAAGGTTCCTTCAACTTAGCTTACTCTATGAGTCTACAGGTCATTAATAAAAAAACCTAAAACCGTATCTTACTTCAACTAACAATAATGTTCTCAAAGGACTGTGTGTCCTTTCACTGTTTCTCTAGTGGTTTACCACTTAAAAACATATTAAGTATTTTATAAAATTGCTGAAACTATTCATCTTATTTAAGAATTTCCAGAACTGGATCATTTACTTTATATACTTTGTATTGATTTAAATATATCTTTTGAATTTTTCCAGTTGAGAGCTACACAATATCAAGCCCTCTCTACAATTTCTAAGGGAATGCTATGTTAAACACTTAAGCATTGCCCAGAGTTGCTTTGTGGAATACGGTGTTTTAAAACATATGTATATCTTGCACATTTAAAACTGTTATCTCCACTTCAAAGTCTATTAAGTTAACAAATCATAGACATGCAACACATGAAGAAAAACTTCCCTCAAGTAGACACAAATCTCATTTTGGTACAACTACACAAAGACCATAAACAAAACCTTATACAGAGTACACGAAAGTTCTGTGTATACAGTAAGGCAGGCATTTGAAGTGGAAAAAAGTCCATAATTACTCAGTATGTTACATTAAAAAGACAGCTAAACAGATAAAATTAGCTTTTCCTCTTTAAAGCAATTGCTTCAAATTGCCTCAAATAACATGGGTTATTTCAACCCTGACTCCGAGCCCATCTTTACTTTAAAAAGAGAAAAGGCATTGCTGAAACAATCTAAAGAGACAATAAAAGTTTTCCTCTCTAAAATCATAGTACTATGGTATTTATTATCTGTAAGACAGAAAATGTAACCATCTCTTAACTTTGATGAAGATGCCAGAAAGTTACTTGTACATATCAGTATTTCCTTGTATATTTGAATGTTTACACACCGTATGCTTAGTGAATAAGGATACTGAGATACAACAGATTTTTCTCAAGTATCTCTTAAAGCTCCAAGAGCTTCATTTGACACAGCTATCTAAGATGCAAAGAACCGACCCACTTTTCTTTCCTACCAGTTTCACAAGCTTCTGCTACAAACGCAACTTCAGTACATTACATACCAATTAGTTTTATCAAGATAAACCCAGGATAAAGCTCACTGTGCTTTATATTCTAGGTGTTTAGTTCACAGAAATGACTAACCAACATACAGGACTTTTCAAAGTTCACACGTGCGTACAGTTGGTAGATGGTGGTGTGTCTATCCGACTTTTATTTTCCTTAGCATCATTCAGAGGTGACTCGTTACTTATCTGGCACTTGAAGACTTGTTTGTAGGCTTTCCTAAAATTTTCAGAGAGGAATGCATATATTATCGGGTTCACAGAAGAATTGCTGTAAGCCAGGCAGTGAGCAGTTACTCTGAAGAGAAAGGAGGCTTGAGTCAGTGGGAAAACTCCAAATTCAGCCCAGAGATGAATCACGTGATGCGGCAGCCAGGAGATGCCAAAAACCACTACCACCACCAACACAGTTTGTGCTGTCTGAGACAGGGAAAAGAAAACACAGATGTCTGATAAGCACTTGGAGAACCTGCTTTAAACCTGCTTCAGAAACATTATTTGGGGGGAAAAAAAGGTACACTGAGAGAAAATGCACTTTGGAATGTTTATAACTGATTTTACTCCATTACCTGTATGGGCTTTATTTTGCATAGTAAGCTACTGCAAGAAGAACCTTAGCCTTGAGAATGACACAGTAAAAGACAAATGTGTAACTTTGCTCAAAGGTAAAGAATGGTGTTCCTGATTCCATACACAAAAGTGTTTTCTGAGGTGGACGTAAGTTTGATGTAAAATAAAGATAACATAAGTGTTTGGGAAATCTAATGATCTACATTTTAGTACAGCTCATGAGGATTTCTGACCAAAATTTCAAGGGAGATCTTGATACATGGAGGCAGCTAGTGGAAGAGCTTGGAGCAGTCAAAGGAACACTTTACTCAAGTGCCTACAAAAGGAACAGGGGCTTTTTTGAAAGTCTCTCCCTTAAACATAACATTTCCACAGGTTGGGTCATACAACAACATTCTGGGATACAACTAGGGGAATGAAAAAAAAAAAGAGAGAGAAATAAGGAATTTAGAATTTCTAATGATTTCACATTGTCAAACCTACTCTGGAAATTAAAGCTCACCATCAAACATGGCATTCAGAAATAGTGAACATGAAATATCCTCAGTGCTTCCTCCTGATTCCCTTTTGCTGTGTATGAAAGGAAGGGCCATCAAGTTCATTAGATCCATCCATCCAGTTACCATATTGGTCAGTACCCACTTCTCAGGCACTGAAGGTGAATATTCTGCCAGGGCACAGCGGTGTTTGACTGTCAGTGTTTTGTTTTGCTTTTCACTTGGTTCAGAAACAGCAGTTAGTGCTTTGCAGTTGCTCGACTAATTAATATCTACTCCTCTAATAAGTACCTCATTCATTCTCCTAGTAAAAGCCTAATATTAATTCTAAAGTTTGGTTACTGAACCCTGAAATATCAAAACAATCTTAGGCACATCTATAATGCTTTTCCTCAAAGCTATGAAAGCTAGTTCCTAGCCAGATTTGATTTTTACTTACCATTCTAAAAGTGTTTAGAGGAGATGCACAGACATTTCCATTCTGAGAATAATTTAGATGAGAGAAGAGATGGCGACATACAGAACATCTTTAAAAACTACATCTTTGGTCTTGAAAACATTAAGTGCAAAAGTATATATGTTAAGTACTTTACAGAGTCAGGGCCATAATGCTTCAAGTCTGGGAATCAAAATCTAGCATATTTTGACTAGGATATTTTTCAAAAAAATAGAGAATGTATAAATAATAGATTAGTTATTCCCTGTTGAGCCCATGTGTGTCTCATTTACATTGCAGACAGTCTGCATACCCATATGGTAATAGTGATCAGCCCAAATGATGAGCTATAGCCTAAGGGTTTTTTTCTAACTCCACATTCATACACTGAGAACTTAGTCAAATGATCGCTGTGGTCAAATCTGCTCAAAAATCAGAAGCATATTATATTAACTGACAAATCCAATATATAAACACATCTTTCAAATATTGTTCTAAAGCTTATATTCTGCTTTAAAGACCTTTCATGATTCTACTTGTAACCAGTATAGAACTTAACTCTTGGACTTAACAGGAAAAAAGGTTTTGTGGAAAATCAACAGAAGAATTGCAAAATCATTAAAAATATCTTATTAGACTTCCATCAGGAAGCACAATAAACTTAATTTTCAAGTCTCATCATATAACCTAAGAATTCTTCATAAAACATGAAAAAATCAGCTAGGTAAAAAAATTAATTAAAAAAAAAAAGATTTACAAGTTAGGGAAAAATGCTTTCAAGAGAAAAAAAAAATATTTAATATTAGACAGGTTTTCTCTCCATGCCTAAATTTCAGATTCTCTTTAATTTCAAATAACGGGAATCTCAGGTAGTAGCTTGATACTTGATGCACTTGATGGAAAACTCGGATCAGAAAAAAATCCAATCCTGCTATGTTCAAAGAGACACTGAATATGCCATTAAATACATCATTCCAATCCCTATTCTCCATTACATCTTTGACAACAAGCAACGTAATACCAAACTAGCTTAGCCATAAAACTAAAATATAAACAAATACACATTGGTAATGAAAGCGGTCTACCTTTTTCTTGGATGCTTCTGACTTCTTTGACATGTTTCTCAGCTTCTTATGCAGATGATTAAGAACCTGAAAAGATTAATTTGCATCTTGAATTTCATCATTTTCTAAAATTCAAACCCGTGTATTTTAGAGTATGCTCTTCAGTACTGAAGGGTCGCTTACAATCACAATCCAATTTACACATTTCAAAAGTGCACGATATAAAATCCAAAGGAATTACATATCTGCATCTGTGTGGATCAACACATATGAAGAAGACAACAACTTAATTCCTATATAAAAATTCATGTCATTGCATAACAAATAGATACTACAAATGAACAAGGCAACAAATTAAAATGTATTATGCAGCTAGAATTAACAGTCATTCTTCTTCACAAAAATATTAATGCTTTTTTAATTTAGAATGACCTTTACTGCATGTAACATAAAAAGTGTATGTTTTTGATTCAGAGCTTTTCTGAGTCAAACGTATAATTTGCTTTCTTCAGATGGATATTTAGTTAATATGATTAGGATGTTGGCGCTATTTGATCTTCAAAAGAAGCTTAGGCTTTCAAAAATAATTTATACTAAAATGTGTTTGACATGAGGCATGACCTGTATCAACAATTTGATGTTACTTGTCATGTACTTTTCATGAGTAATTTTTTAATATGTCTCAAAAAGGCTCATCATCCAAAAGCAGGGTTCAAATTTTAACATAGTGATTTCCACATAAGATGTTGGATAGTGGATGCATAGAGGTGCATGCCCTAATCTATCTGCAGTCATTATTAACTGAATCTAATATGTTCATGTGGTGTGATTTGTAGGCATGAGGGGCAAGGAATATTCTCTTCAGCTGAATATGTTTAACAAGTTGTAAACCATACAGAATTAAAAAAAAGGAGATGTTTAATTAAACTTGAGGGTTTAACTAAAATATGTTAAGAGGAACTTTTTAGAAAGAGTGTCAGAGTGTAGAGCCTAGATGATGATGATGATGTTAGTAGGTGGCACTTTACATCGCTCTAAGATGAACAGAGAACAATTTGATAGATAAGATCATCCAGCATTAAAAGGGATTTTTTAAGGAATGCAACACTAAACTTTAGGGCTTATAAAGAACTTCTTGAGGTGGGGAAAAGGGTATAAATACCAATTTTCTTACATCATCTGGGGATGTTTCCTCTGTTTTCTTTGGGATGCATGTCTAACCACTACCAGGACTGACACCAGACAAGGTGACCTCGAGACTTGATCCCACTCTGGCATTTGATTCTTAGAAACATACATAATGAATTAAAAGAAATAAGGCAGTATTTGTGAATAATCATAGCTCATCAGTGGATTCCACTTTCTAAGTATCTTCTTTTAGCTACCAGTGAACGACAGACGATAAAAAATCACTTGTAAATACTTAGCAGTTCATTTGTGCTTATCCATGCACTAACGTGTTTGTGTGTGAAAGACTCAGCCCTGCATGCACTCCCTATTCTGAAACATTAGCCAGGCTACTACCAAGGCTAACCTGAGCTCAGGAAAGGCAGAAAAAAAATGGGGTTTCCCTGAGAAGGTCCCATTTCGACTTCAGGTCTTCCTTCTTCCCCAGCATGAGGGAGACCAGAAGAAAAGGGCAAAAGGTGAGCCCCTGAAGACGAGTTTAATGACCCTCTGGCTCACACAATCTTTAATTCACTTGCCATCTGTCACATTAAGAGTGTGAGTCATAACGTACAAAGCAGCTGAATTGCATAATCCATGGGTGAAAAATGTAAAACCAAAAAAGAGCGTGGGAGAAATACAGTGAAGTCCCCAGCACTGCTGCTTCACCTATTGTACCTCCTTCACATGACTTACAACGATGGGCTGTTTCTGCTGGACCTTCGCAAATCCCATCGCCATCTAGAGACTGTACTGTACTACAATTTTCCCTCACAGTCCATAAGTAAAACAAGACAAACTCTTCCCAGAAAATAGAACTGCAAAATCTTCTTTTAAAGTTAGATTTTTTTTTTTTATTCTTTTTCTGTAAGGTGTGCATTGCATCACTCTCCAATCCAAAGAAAGATGCAATAGAATAAAACTGTTCAATTGGATATTTCGGGGTGGGTGGAAAGATGGAGGGGTTTGTTGAAGATTTAGATTATAATCTTCCAGTGAATCCTTTTCAACTTCCCCTTTTTCAGATTACATAGACATTTCATAAAATCAGTCTCTGCAGTGAAGACATGCTGGTTCTACGTGGCAGTGTACCAGATGGTATGCAAACCAGCAGCAAGAGCAATAGAATTTAATTACCTATCAACAGCAGCAGAACAGCACTCAGAGACTCACACAGAATGCCATGGAGGGATATTAAGAGCCATGTTTATGCACAAACCCTACAAGGCAAATCAAAGGCACCTCTCCTCACTGTCCTGTTCAAATTACCTTTTCTTTGGGACAATGAACAACCAGTCGTTCCTCTAACATCCACTGTCACTTCACCTGAATGAATAATAATTCTATGTGTACTACTTAATTTATCTCAGGTTATTTCTGTCAAGAAAATATTTCAAAATATCCACTAATACATTTGCACATGCATTTTTAACTCATGGAATGAAATACCCATCCTGCTAAAAATCAGGTCACAGCATTCTCATAAGGTGTCACATTTTAAAAAATTTGTCTCTGTGGAAAAATCGCCTATTTACATGAAACCGTCCTAACTCCAGTTTTCATGCACCTGTTGATCAGAGATCTTTGGCTCTTGGGGAAGGTACAGCTTTCCCATTTTCTAGAGATAAGGGTGGGGTGCTGTGGGAAGAAAGTTACGCTGTTGTGGAAGAGGGTGTAAGGAGACTTGCAGGATCATAGAAGTACAAGAAGTTCCAGTCTGGTCCAGAATATACAACCAGAACTACCACTGATGGCATTTGGGAGAACCTGGATTTTGCCTGCATGTTATCAATTTAATTTTTTTTCCAATTTTTTTTTTTTTTTGCCTCCAGTTGTTTCAGGAACTACATTCAAGATGGTTTGAGAGCCCAGGCTGAGGGACTAGGACCGAATCAAGTTGAGAAAGTGATTTTTTCAATAAGGGGGGGAGAGAGAAAAAAAATCTGTGCCTATTCACTTAAGTCTACCAAACACTGTAAAAATTTGAAGCCTACACTGTTGCAAAGCGTATTTCCTGTCCATCTGCATATAATTGTTCCACTGACTACACCTTCATTATCAGCAACTGAAAATCACGCAGCAGGAAAGCCTGCCCAAGATCATTACCTAATAAGAATGAACTGCTTGTTTAACAGAGCCATAATGCAAGCATTATATTCTGAACCATATTTTATAGTGTGAACCTGATTTAAATTCAAGGGCTATTCCCTGCAATACATTTTTTAAATTAATGCTGCTACTTCTATTGTCACAACAGATCCTTCACCCTCTTTTGTTTAATAGTGTGTCACTAATGTGTCATACCCTTTATTTTTTTGTTTTCAGTGTAGTTCAATAAAGTTTTCCCTCATTTCTCAGCAAAATTTAAGATACAGTATCTTAAGACAAGAACCATACGAGCTTGTATTTTATGTTGAGGCTCCTACTTTTTATGGCTTACTTTTAACCAAGTCTATAAATCATACATGACTTCCATGAATGCAGAATGTTCAGAATGATAGATAATAATGGAAACATTCTTAAGGCAAGAAATAATTCTTTTAAAAAAGCTTTTAGTATTACACATCTATAAAAGGAAAAGTTTGTTAATGATTTTACTGGTCTAACCTAAAGGTTTGATTGAAGGAGGCCTGACTTTCAAGGGCTGAATCCTCATAACTAGGTACTCAAAAGCAGAGGCACCCAAAATCACTTGTCAAATTGCACTACCCTGGCAGATGTCATTTATCACTCTACCCTTTAAGAACACATTAGTGAGCAAATGTTGCAGCAGTGTTACAAAACACATACAAAAATCAGTATTAAAAAAATATGGCAAGTAATATGATAAGCAATAAAAAAATAAGAATACAGGCTGTCTACAAGTATGAAGCACTGTAACTCAACTATTAACTATATAATCGCTTTCCTCTGACTGGGGTACTAAGCTCCTTCCAAGAGTAGTTTTGTGAGTTCAAGAGTGGCTCTGAGTTCTTGTTCAAAGTATTTATCAATGACCTGGATGCAGGGATGGAGTGGACCCTCAGCAAGTTTGCTAATGATACAAAACTAGAATGAGTGTCTGGCACAGCAGAGCTGTGCTGCCATTCAGCAAGACCTGGACAGGCTGAAGAGCTGGGCGACAAGGAACCTAACGAAATTCAACAAGGGAAAGTCTAGGGTCCTGCACCTGGGGAGGAATAACCCTGTGCACCAATACAGGTTGGGGTCTGACCTGCTGGAAAGCAGCTCTGCAGAGAAGGACCTGGGAGTCCTGGTGGACAACAGGTTAACCATGAGCCAGCAATGTGCCCTTGTGGCCACAGAGGCCAATGGTATCCTGGGGTGCATTGAGAAGACTGTGGCCAGCAGGTCAAGGGAGGTTCTTCTCCCCTCCACTCTGCCCGAGTGAGGCCACATCTGGAGTACTGTGTCCAGTTCTGGGCTCTCCAGTTCCAGAGGGACAGGGAACTACTGGAGAGAGTCCAGTGGAGGACTATGAGGAAGATTAAGGGACTGGGATATCTCTCTTACGAGGAACAGTTGAGAGGCCTGAGGCTGTTTAGCCTGGAGAGGAGAAGGCTGAGAGGGGATCTTATCAACATCTAAAGGGCAGGTGTCAACAGGATGGAGCCAGGCTCTTTTCAGTGGTGCCCAGTGACAGGACAAGGGGCAGTGGGCACATACTGGAACACAGGATGTTTCATCTGAACATGAGAAAAAGCTTCTTTCTTTGAGGGTGACAGAGCCCTGGAACAGGCTGCCTGGAGATGTTGTGGAGTCTCCTTCTCTGGAGACTTTTCAAAACCTGCCTGGATATAACCCCGTGCAATCTGCCCTAGGTGAACCTGCTGTAGCAGGGAGGTTGGATCCCTTACTATTCTGTGAGTCAATAAAAGTTGGATTCCTACAGATTTGTGATTTTTTTACTCTGTTCCCAGAAAGAGGTGTCTCCTCCATGAGTAGATGCTACATAAGACCTCTTCTCCCTATGGCTTGTCTGATACTTAACAGCTGAGGGCAAATGGACTCTCCTCTTAAGGAGAGAGGGGGACAGTGTGTCTTGATCATCATCTTCTTCTTCTTCTTTTGATGTTTTCGCTCCCCTATCAAATTTGTTTGAAACTGAACCAAAGCTGGTTGTGAGAGAGTGGACATGGGTAGCTGTACACAGAGGACACAGAGCACAATCTCTTGAATCTCTGCCTTAAGAGCACATCACATGAGATTTCCAGGTCTGATTTTGTGGGAGGACATTGTTTCCAAATATCTAGCACTATTTCTGCACTTCTGTAGGTTGTAACAGCACTGCTGTCCCCTGGAGAAAATACAAATCTCTCCTAACATAATTTAAGAGAGTGTGAGAGAGAGAACAAAGTCAGTTCGCTGCAAGAGTGCCTAAAAATTAGACTTTCAAAATTAGACTTTCAAGTAGCAATAGTCCATTGCAATTTGCTTATGAGTGAAACACAACTTCCTTAAAGGAGCCTGGAAAAGGCAATATATTCAAATAGAGGAATGAGGCTCCTTTGTCTTAATCTCCTGTATTGGAAGATTTCATTACTTAGCTGATCCATAGTCCATGGAAGCCAGTGAAGTCCGTAAGAAACTAATGCATTTATTTTTATAATACAGCAGCGATTCTCTAAGCGTGTGTGCATTCAGAAGCCAAAATATTTGTTGTACTTCATAGTAATTTAGTAACATCAATAAAATCTCACAGTGACTACTTTGAGACCCATGAGAGTAGCAATGGCTCAAAACAGATCACCTAGGAAGGGTGTCAGATGAGATCCTAGTCTGGCAGTAATTTAAGCACAAGATTTTAGTTGCAACTTCAAGTGGCCTTGATTTTATGAGCTCGTTCTGGGCATGTACTTCACACACAGTTGCTTCATTAGTTTGGAGTTTGTGTTTTGGGGTTTTTGTTTGTTTGGTTTTGGTTGGTTGGTTTTTTTGAACTACATATTCATAATATTTAGAGATCTACTTTTGTAGTGGTGCTTTGTAACAACATGGTGTGTTTTATTTACTATGCTTTTATTCTGTTTAAGCATATTTCTGTTCTTCTTTTCTCCCTCCTTTACTATGCAGGTCTGTCACAATTTTGAAAGACTGCTCTTCAGTCTTCTGTCATATAGTTAGACTTTGAAAGCTGGTACTTCATGCTGCAACTGAAGGCATTTTGGCTTTGAAAATTCTTAATAGCTGAAAAGCTCCCTCTGCGGACATTCCATAACATTCTCCCTGAAATATGTCATATTTTCTTAAAACTCTGATGATATATGGCTACAGCAAGTTTCACCCCCCTCACAGCTCAGTCCTATTTACCACTGCCAATGAAATACCACTGTTTTCACTGGGTGAATACATAATTCAATTTATGTATGAAGACGTGTATTCTCCATTTGCCAGGTCAGACTTGTTCCACTACAAAGAGTAATTTAGAAACTTTGTCCTTTGAGTTTTGCATAACTTTATTTTAGCAGAGTTGGACGCTGTTCTAGCCTTGCACATCACAGTTAAACTGTTCTAATACATATAAAACTGAACAGCACATAAAATTATTTGCTCAAATTAAATACTTTAATTACATCTATTGAACTTGCCAGTTAAAAACGGGCTTCCCAACACTTAAGCAGTCCTTATTTGCAAGAGCAGACCTATCCTGCTGAATGCAAATTACTGCCTGAAGAGAAATCCCGCTACTGAAGGTTGCTGGCACAGAAACAGGAGGATCTCCACCTAACTCAGCATGTAGCAGCCAGTGCTCCAGACCCTGTCCAGCAGCAAGCACTGACGGCTACAATTTATATTCAGAAAAAAATGTGGCAGTTCGCCTGAGCAGAAAAGAACCTCAATACCCCGAGTCAGACGCCCTTACTTACTGCTTTTGCCTGCCTGTGTCGTCCTACACTGCTCCCTAGCACCACTTGCCCTTGCCAAAGTCAGGTGTAAATTTCCCATCCACTTCAACTAGGGCTCAGAGGGACCAGGCAGTATGATTCACCTTCTGCTCTTAACATGTTAACTGGATCACTCTAAAGTGGTGGACTTGTGCCATTTTCAAGTGCACTGCATTTTAAAGAACGACAGATCTTTGTCTGAAGCCTGAACAACTTGTTGCTTTGTTGTACTTTCAGTTAAACTCCCCATACAGCACTGCAAGAAAAGAGTTGTGTTGATAGAGAAAGCAGCAGAGCACTGGGGCTTCCTAGCCCTTTGCAACAAGGAAATTTGTCAGAGGGATCTCAGTAATTGTCAGAAGAACTCCTCCTCCCCACTCTGCAATCCCTGTCCTGACCTGTCTGTGCCACACACACACGTCCCCTTCAGTCATCCCTCAGCCACAAAACCTGCCCGCTCGCTTTGTGCCACAGACTCACCCCTGCCCCGTTGCCTCCCAACAATGCCATGTCTCTCCACATGCCCAGAGATGGCCCCACAGCTCATGGATACCCACCACCATTGTCCCTCCACATCCCTTTTACATCCCCTTCATCACTACCCACTTCATCCCACCTTGGCATAGCAGAAGGAGATGAGCAGCAACGGGAGCAGATATCCAAACACAAACGTGCAAACCACATAGACCTTCTTGTGGCGTGTGTTGGACCAGTGCTCCCAGCAAAATGTCTGGTTGCTGGCCTCACGGTGGAAGAGGCGCTGGTGGTGAGCCACTGGTGAGGCCATGGCAAAGGATAGCGCCCAGATGAGCCCCACACCCAGCAGTGCGTTGCGAGAAACGCGCAAGGCCGAGGAGCGTCGGGAGTGAACGATGGCCACGTAGCGGTCCACAGACATGGCCGAGAGTGTGAAGATGCTCACCAGCATGGAGACAGTGAAGAAATAGTGGATGAACTTGCAGATGAAGGCACCCAGAACCCAGGAGGGGAGCACGTAGACCGTGGACTGGAAGGGGATGCAGAAGAGCAGGTAGGCCAGGTCGGCGATGCTCAGGTTGAGGATGAAGATGTTGGTGGTGCTGCGGCGCTTGCCTGGTTTGCTTCTCGCCAGCACCGTGATCACCAGCGAGTTGCCCAGCACCCCCAGAGTGAAGATCAAGCCAAAGACGATCAAAGTGATGAAGTTCTCGATGCCGATACCGAAGAGGGGCTTCCCCTCCACCTCCAGGAGACCGGAGAGGTTGAAGTCCCCGCGGGCCGGCTCTGCCTCAGCCCGGGACCGGTTGAGAACCACCGCCGCGGGCTCCCCTGCCTCCATCCTTCGTTTTGCGCGCCGGTCAAAGTTTCCGGGGGCGAAAAGCGGAGCCGCCGCTCCCCGGCACCGCGCACCGCGGCGAGNTGCGCCTGGGCCCGCCCCGCGGAGCGAAGAAGCTTCCGCGCCTCCCCGCGCTGGCGGCCGCGACTACTCGCAGAAAGCGAGCTCCCCTTGGGGAAACAAGGAATGGAGGACTGCCCTCTCGCCTTTTTCCCCCGCTCCTTCCTCCCCGCCCCGGTTTAGCTTCCAGTTGCCTCCGCCGGGCTGCCCGCTGGTCGTGGGCTGGGAGCGGAGCGGAGCCGACTGGCCCCGGTTCCAGTCTCCACCTCAGAAAACCTCTTTCTGCTTTTTGGCTTCGCTCCCAGGGACGCTCGAAAGTCGCGTCTTCCCGCAGGGCAGGTGCAGCTCGGCTTAGATGAAGTCTATTGGAAAGAGAGTTCAGTTAAATAATTAAGCGCCTGCGTAAACCCACTTCAACAGGTAGCTGGGTAGCAATAGTCCAGACTAAACACCGCTTGTACCTTAAATTTTCGACTTGTCACAGGTTTTAATTAATCATTCCGTAATATGCAGTACCTCATAGGACAAAAGGTATCAGACGTTGCTACTCCTTCCAAAAAAAAAAAATAAAGGAAAAGAAAGTCTGGCTGCTTTTCACGCTCAAATCGGGAAGCCCTTGTTTGAAAACTCCGCCGCTGCGCGGCTCCATCCCTGCGAGGGCTTCAGGCAAGTGCCTAAAGATGCCGAGATGAGAGCTCCTGAGAAGTCAGTCTATTCAGAACTGGATGAAATATAAAACTTTCTCCACAATATGGATGCGAGTTCACGTCAATATTCACACGGGCGCACATACCTGGTGAATGCAACACATCTGCCGGAGGATTCTTAACCATTTATTTTCAATTGTCAGTCAGCGGGCTAGGGCTGATGATGATGTATTTCATCTCTCTTCTCTAGGAACCCTTACTGCTAATTGCTAAAAATTCCTCTGTGCCACAGAGCGCACGCTGGGCACACGGGTGAGGAAGGTAGAGACTGGAGGAGATGCAGCTTTTGCAAAAGCCGTCCGATGTAGTCAAGAGCTCAAAGCTGCTTTGCAGCCGTTTTTGTGCCAGAGCAGCAGGACTAGACAAAGCTGCTCAGATGTGCTGTTGAAGGCAATGAGCTTTTGGTTGCTTATTTTGCAGTCCACAATTTGACAGCTATTTTCTACCTTTCCTTTTGCTGGTCATCTTGAAGCATCTCAGCAGCTGCACCTCATCTGCCTGCAGAGCTACTGACTTCTGCAGATCTAGATTTTAATTACACTTATGTATGGTCTGGTCTATTATGTTCGAAGGAACACATTACGGGAGAGCAAAATTCAGTTTCTATAGATCTGGGAAACTTTTATTTAGATTGAACTGTTTTCTGTGTCCGTTCTAACTCAGTTTAGAAGTTCCAAAAGTATTAAGCAAAAATAAACTAGTACCGATTCCTAAAAGACTTGTGGGGATTTTTTCTTATTTGTGTACCTTATCATTTTATTGACATTTTTGTTTATCATACAAGCCTACTTGTTTCTAATTCTATAAGGGATTTGAGAATGGACATTGTTAAACATTTCTGGAATATATCAGATATTGCAGACTTTTGGGAGTCCTCTGAGTATATTGTGAAAACGGATGAAAGTCGCTATGTATTACCTTAGTATTGCTGATGCCTGTGTTTGCCACTGTGAATTCCTTCATATGGCGAGATACAAATTTCCTACAATTTTTTAGCTACAGTCTCACTTTTTATTTTTAGGATACACTGAATAAGTGAGGCACAGAAATCGGAGGCTGATTATATAAATATATATATAAGCATATGTCTTCATACATTGTATTATTCTACAGAAATAAAATGTGTACAGTAGAACACACAACTTTTTCAGACAAGTGTTTCAGTAAAATCCAGTATAACTTCTTCTGGTTGGTTGGTTTTGGTTTGATTTGGTTTGTTGTTTTTTATTTTCCTATAGTGAAGATGAAGCTGGACTCCAGGTTCAAGCCTCTAAACCACACCCCAGTGTCAGTACAGAAAAACAATTTAGTGTGTTTATATTAAAGCATATGAGTAGCTCTGAAAATTTTAGACACCTTTTGACAACTCAACCCTTAGCTGATTGACCAATATTTTCTGCTGCAAAAAATATTATTCAGATTTGGTCATGTTTTGTTTATAAAACACAAAGCTGAAAATGGGCTTATTTTGAAGACTATATGTGAAACATGATCACACACAGTAGTCACATCAACCATACTCAGTTTTTCTTTAGGAAAAGTTCCTGAAGTGGAAATTTACATTTTAAAGGCAAACATGAACTTTAAATGTCATTCAAAAGCTAAACAAAAAAAGTTCATGACTCATAACCCACCTTTGAGTCACCTTTTATAAAGTTATTATTATGGAAAAGTCAAATATCTATACACATTAATTCCCCTTCTATCTATATTCTTGTCAATAATATAAGCCTGAGGCCATAACTGTCACTGCATTCAGATCTCCACAGTGGAGAGGTGTCACTAATAAACTGAATTTTATCGTTCCTCACTGACCTTTAGAAAGAAGCAAGCATCTGCCACTGTTCACTTGAGAGCCATTGTCATTCCATCACAGAATCTGTGCTGATTTTTTTATCTCCTAGTTCTTTATTCCAGTCCTTAAAAATCAATTCTAAAATAGCCTTTAAAATACAGGCAATCAAAAGCAGGGGACTAAATTTGAAGCCATAGTTTCCAAAAATCCCATCTGTATTTTGAATTACGATTTAGTGCTTTAAATTAGCATTCTAAACACATAACTTAAAAATTATGTATGAAAACACGTACCCATACTTATCCAGTGCCCAGCAATTTTCTCTGTAAAAATGACAAAAGCTGATCACCATGGTCTAGCAACATGTTCTTGTGTTATAGTTGCTGAAAAGGGCTGCTTGGTTCACTTTTCTTGATTTGTGACAATTACCTCATGGGATGCTTTTCAACGTTGGCTGCAGAAGCAACTTGTCAGTGCATAAAAACACAACTGTGTTTTATTTAAAACAGAGAGCGTCAATACCTGATTTTTCCTGGCTGTAACAAAATCAAGAACATTTTGATGAATGCTTTGTAATACAATATAGCACAACAGAGAAAGTCTTAGAAAACTCAGAGGGGAGTGCAGCAGGCATCCAGGTCGTGGGCGCAGCATCTGCAGAAGTCATTTAAATGGACACTTAATCTACTTTCAAGAAGCTTCATAAAATGAGTATGTGACTGGTTCAAGGTAGTAGGGCAAGAATAGAAAGGGTTCAGTTCTATAAAATGAACTTCGTGTTTCTATATAGGAAAAATATAAATACAAGGCAGAAAAGATACTTCAGCCATGTGGGAAACATCAAAGCTTTTTATGCTGAAAGAGATCACAGTGGAAAGAAGTAACTTGGAAAGCATGACAGCTGCTGAAGCAGGTCTGTACTGCTGGTCAAGCAACCAGGAGGTGGCAGGTTGATTTGTCTGGGGTCAGCTCCAGACACAGGCCAAGAAAGTAGTTGCCAAGGGCACTGAAGAGGGTGATGGAAGTAAAAAGGCCAGAGCCCCACTGCATAGCCCTGGGAGACCTCGGGGCAGTTTTTTCATGCAAAGAGAGAAACCTAGTGAGCAGGAGGCCGGCAGCCAGTGGAGAGCGGATGGGACACCCTTTCCACTGGTGCCCATTGCTGTTACCCACCCCCCATCCTGGCGGCAGCAGGAGTAGCACGCTTGGCTTTCTCAGGCTCTCCATAGCCACTCAAGAGAGCGATCGTGTGTCAGCAACATCCTAGCCATGGCTTGACCCCAGCCTTCCTCCCCTCAGAGGAAGTAAAATCTGAGTTGTCCACATGGCTGAGGAGCCTGGAGGTGGCTCCAAATATAACTGTAGAGGAAAAACAATATGAGGGGATTGCCATTTTTCTGCAGATATCTTATCCAAAAAGTGTATAAATTGTGATTTTGATTGGTCTCGAAATATTGAAAATTTGCTATGTGAATGCCTGCATAAGCAGAGATTTATAGTTTCTAGGCAAATGGTACAACTAGACTTCTATAGCTGTGCAGGTATGGTAAAGAAAAACAGGTTTTTTGTAGGCAAAAAGCTGCTGCTTCACTATTTTTGTTAATTTTATATGGCAGGCTGTCACATAAAACTCTAAGGCAAATTTAAGCCTTCCTTAGAATTACTATTAGAATCACCAACAAATCCTGACTTCTTTACAAAACATGTTTTCTACTTACTAGTTAAATAGCTTGACAAAAAAAAAATCAATTTTGAAGTTCTGGGGATGACTAGAAGGTTTGTATCTTTCACAGGTTTGTACCTTTCCCATCACTTCACTATCATTATGACTTTGGCTGTGTTGGAATTTGAGGAAAGGACATTAAAATACAGAGAGCAACATGACAAATTCAACACAGAGAAATCATTCCATAGTTGCCATAGATCTTAACTTCAGGTCTAGTAGAAACCAGTTTTCAGTGCTGCTGTCAGCTCTCTGGGTTTTTGTGAATCCTTTTTCTAGCTCTCGTCATTTTTCTGATAGAACAGAGACCGGCTTTACTTTCAGGCAATTAGTGAAACTTTTATTGCAGTGGATGGAGGCAGCTTGAGCTTAATTTTGTTTGAGCCAGAATTTTCTTCTTTATTGATTTTGTTAACTAGCTGGGTTGGTGCTTATTGATTCAAGCACAGTTATATGGTGTTTTAATTTGCTCTGGGAGAGGGCTTTGGTCAGAGTCCAGATCGTTAGACTGGTTCTATTTTTCATTGTTCTGAGAGTTTGTGGGCGATGTTATTACTCTGAGTTTATTTGAAGTTTACCGAAAATCTAAGTGAGATTGTCTTCCCTTCCCTTATCTCCCAAGACTTGCTGGATACATGCAGAGCACCATGAAAGTGGATTCTGCTGGAAGACTTCCTAATTTAACTGCCCTGCTGCTCAGAATGCAAACAGGAATCAGAAAGAATGATGGATTATGTATAACCAATCTTCATACATATCTATTTATCCTTAAAAAAAAGCCACTGATGGAAACACCACCACCTTAGTAGACACTCTATCTTAGTGCCCAGCTGCCGTTTTACAATCAGAAAGCTGTTTGCTATTGTTAGCTTACATTTCTGGTGCAGCAATTTAAGCATGATGCTTTCTGATCAGTGCTTGTGGAGATCAGGTTATTCCCTTTCTTTTTCAGACACTTTCTAACATTTGAAGACTCGCAGCCCTTGCTGGAGGCAGTTCACATTCACAGGTATCCACTTGATGGAGGGACTTGAGGGAAAAAGGTTGATCCATAATGCAAAGATTGCCTATTATCCTCCTGGAAGGAAAACAGCAATGCACCTTGATGTACAATGATGATATTTAGTGAATTCAGAGGATTATACAAGCCATCCCAAAGAATTGTTGAGAGTAGACACCCCGATGGAGTATGCATATTTTGAGTCTTCAGGTGTCTCGCTTTTCCTTTCAGTCCTGTGTATAGCCCAGTCCTTTCTATCACCAGCTTTAACACGGAGGAAGAGAAGCTGTGGCTGCTTTCAGTCATCAAAAGCCCTTGTGACATTATTTTTGACATGTTTCACCCCAAGGACTCATGACCTGTGAAAATCAGCACACAGCTGGGGTAATTTCATATTTAATTAATCACAGCGACAGACTGTATCTGTCAGAAGATAAATTATTCCTGCATTTTCTTTGGTATCTTTAAAATATTGATTTTCTTTTGAGTTTTGGTGTTGTCATGAAAAAGAAGACAAAGTAACCTATTTTTGATGGGCTGGGCTCTTGATATTCCTTTTCTTTTTCTTCACTTTAGAAACATTTTGGAATCCATCCTTTGATGCTTCTAATTTTTAATAAAAGATACGATTTTTGATTTCTAATTATGCTCAGCTTCCACTGATACCCAAAAAGTTAAGTGTCCAGGAACATCTAAGTCAATCACAGCATCAGACCAGTAGATTATAGAATTTACATAACTTTGTGAGTCTCTATTTTTTTTAACGATATTTGACCCTTAGGCTCACTGAGGTTGAAACCTATCATTGATATAATTTGGATTGGCTGCAACCTTGTCATTTGTATCACTTTTGTATCTGATACTCGACTTTTTATAAAAAGTCATTTATTGAAGAAAACCCCAGCCTATATTTACATATTCATTTAAGAACTTAATACAATAATACTTGTTAAAAGGAAAGCCTTTTAATTTTACTATGGTAACCAGTGTTTGATTATTTTTAGGGTATTTTTTTAAAGAACTGAAACACTGAAAAGAAAAAAAGCATGGATACAGACACTACGGAGTGGAAACAGTATTGTATTACTTCAGTATTATTACTCATATTGTTTGTTTCTCATAGGTTTTTTGTACATTTCTATTAAAGACTTTTAAAAGAAAAATATGCAAAAGATGCATAAAAAGTGACTCTATAGCTCTTTTTACCTGTATGAGAACGTGCTGCTGTTCATTAAACTGTTTCAGTCGAGAAAGGATGATTTCATTCATGAAATATTCTCTTTTGCTATTCTTACCAAAACCACCATGTAGTAGTGGAGTCCACTCACTATCTATCAATTGCAGCTATCAGTTGATTCCTGGAAATGGAGTTAACTCTTGTAATTTTTTCAATGTAGAAAAAAACCCACAATAGATAAACCATATATCTTCTGAGACACAGAGAAACCAGAGTAGTGTTGTTTAAATCCTCTACAAAGCTTATACAAATTTATATTAATGACAATAAAATACTTTAGAGATTCGATTACTGGATTTTTCCTATTATTTTATATTGTGATCTTTTCTAAGAGAAAGATATTTGAAATTGCCCAAGTTCTTTGCAGCACCATAGAAAAATGTGTGTCTCGAAAAGAGGCATTATATAGTAATGATTGAAGAGAATGGTTTTTTTACTTTACTGTCTTAGGATAAATCTGCACTAGGCTCCTCATGAGACTTGTGGTCTAGACACTTTGCCAGCTCTGTTGCCCTTCTTTGGACACACTCCAGCACCTTAATGTCCTTCTTGGAGTGAGTGGCCCAAAACTGAACATAGTATTCGAGGTGCTGCCTCATCGGTGCCAAGTACAGTGGGATGATTCCTGCCGTAGTTCTGCTGGCCACACCATTTCTGATACAGGCCAGACATCCAACCATTTTTTTAACACAGCAAAGAGCACACTTGTCCAAGACAGAAGCAGCCGGTTTCTCCAAGAGAATGCTGTCTGTCTGTCTAACCAACTATGTAGCTATCTATGCATGAATATAATTTAATAAAAAGATTTTGCATATGCACCCAGGTACATGGTTATGAGATTCTCCAGAGTTTTTTTTTCCTAATAAGCTGAAGAAAATGTATCTTGGGGATATTAATTGATAAAAGCATTAACATTGAATAAAAAGTCTTGAAAGACATGAGAGTTGCAGAGCAGAAATGAGAGAATAGTCTTGAACATTTTCCCTGTGCCCAGATCCGCCAAGAGTGAAAGTTTTTTACTTTTTGCATATTTCTGGCTAGCATATAAGTTTTTCTGATACTTCATAAAAAGAACAAAAAGTTTCTACATTATTATATTGTTATTACATTATTACATGTAAGTATCACTTAGAATTATTACAAAGAATTATGTATTTATCGCTAGAATTATTATAAAGAAGTATGTATTTATCACTCAATTTCTATTTTTCATTATCTCTGTACTTAACTGTTTCTTGGAAATGAAATACAGATATTTAAACCATAAGAAGTTCTGAAGAGGGAAGAAGTGTCAGAAGCTTGACCTCAGTGAGAAATTATTTAGTCTTAATTCTATTGGTGATGCAGGTAACGTAGACTTGTCAAGCATATGAGCTGTGTTCTGGAACTGCCTTGTGCAAAATTGTGAGTGTTTTTTTTTCGTGTTTCAAACAATTCTGTTTTAGTAAAAATAATTACCATATAAGCATTATTAATACTGATACTTTAATTTTAAAAATAGCTTCTTCTTCTTGTGCCTGTCTTACTTTCCAAACCTTAAAAGAATTAAAAAAACCAAAAATCCTAATGGATGTTCAAAGATTTTTAGCTCAGAAAGATTACACAACAGTAAGCTACACAAATCCTTATACTTTAATAAATGTATAGTTCTTAAGTGTTATTAGAGCAAGAAATGCTAATGAAATTAGTCTTTAATGTGCGATTTTGTACGTGGCTGTAGCAAAGCAACTGTTTTGTTCAGTACCCACCAGAGGGAGCATGGTGAGTCTGTAGAGAGAAAATGATTTAAAGAAGTGACAAAGCAAAAACAGTGTTTAAAAAAAAAAATAAATAAAAAGAAAGCTAATCTTGCCTTTTTGTTCCTATGCAAGAAGCTTTTACATAAACTGATGTTTCCATTGATTTCAGTAATGAAATTTGTATGGCTGAACTGTTTCCTGACTGAAATCCTGCAAGGGGGCAATGAAGATTAAATGATGCATCCTCATTTCTTTAAACCACATCTAGAGATTATTTTTTTTTTAATTAAATAGTTAGTGGCGCTTTGTGTAAACAGCAACTAAAGTGTTTCCTTTCAAAAACAGATAAATTGCCTCAACTTCTCATAAGGGCAGTCTTTAATTCAATATATACAACTAAGTAAAAACATTAGATTTGCAAGCTCAAAAATGTGTGTTCTTCTTTTGGTACTGGTAATATCCCTTTGATATCACAATGGTAACTGTAGAAACTAAGGTAGCATAGCTGTAGAAATGAAATTACAACATACATAGGTAAAAAGTTCTTTCTGAATATAGTTTTCCAGTTTAACAATGATTCAATGTCAAAACCAACGAATATATCACATACAATAGCTGCAAAAAGTTTTAGTGCAGCCATGTCCTTTTTAGTAATTTCAGCAGTTGAGTTGTAGAATACAGACTACACTCAGTAAATTCACAGACACTGCTGTTGTCAACACAGTCAAGAGCAAGCTTAGAAATCAAAAGGATGTGAGAAAAGCTGAGCAGTGGTGCCGGTTCCTTTGTGGCAGGGTAGTATCTACACACAGCCAGGTGAGGAACAACAGGCGAGGCAGTGCTGCTGTAGAAAAAATCTTGGGATCATAATGGCTTTTAGGTTTGACCCTGACTAAACATAATGTTATTACAAAAAAAAGGCAAATACATGCTGGAATACATAAATAAAACTGTCTCCTAAAATATTTGGCTAAAACAAGACAAAATGTTATTTGATTTTTACTGTGTGCTTTAGGAACTGCTGAAAATGCTTTAATAGAGAAGCTAATTTCTGAAAGCCTACTAGTTTATAAACTTCTTTAGCTGAAACAGGAAGCAGAAGATGCTGGGGTAACATGCATTTAAAATAAAATTTAGGATAACCAATTCTCAACGCCTGCTAATATTGAAATGATTACCAGTACAAAGAGAAAAATAATATGGCTTTCGTAAGCACTTAAACCAAGCACCTGTGCTAAATTTGGAAGCTGAAATCCTACATTTTGATCCATGTACATGGATACCTGTGTTTGCAAACATTTAGGACCTGCATTTGTAAAATAGAATTTACATTTCTAAAAGTAAATGGCAGTGATCCATCATAATTTTCTTAGTCTTTTTTTTTTTCATAGTAATAGATGAAATATGGGGTTATAACTGGAATGAATATTCCTTTTAAGAGATGATTGCTTTTAAGATGATGGTCTGAAGAATTCAGCAGTGTCACTGGCAACATATCCAGATTCTTCTGTGTAAGGGCATGGGTTCACTCTCCAGCAAGCTGAGTTTTAACACTCCCTTATAAAATGAATGCTGTGCTTTTCTGTATTTTTTTTTACAGTAAAATGTGAATCAAGATTTTCTACCTCATCCACTTCAAATACATCTAAAGTAAATGAGAATTCTTTACCTTTCTTACTGTATTATCATTGCATGTAGAAGTTGTACAAAAATATGTTTATTTTTCTTGTTTCAATCACTTAGGATTGCGGTCTGTATGTGGTATTAAATGATCTTTTAATTGCATGCCAGCTCATGCAATAAAATTAGTATTTGAGATAACCGCTTTAAGATTTCGCATATAATCTGATTTAGTATCAGGTCAAGTACTACTTTAATTGTAGTTGTAGCTAATCCAGTGAAAATACTGCACAAGAGCATTCAATGATTTATGAGTGGATGTACTGGCATTTTGACTGCTACTCAATAGGTGGACTCCATAAAACTCTCAATGATTGCATGGCATGGGAAATATAACTGCAATTTATCAGCAGAATTGTACTTGTTTCCTCTCAGAGATAAAAACTGGCGTTTTATGTAATACCACATCCCCAGCCCCCAAATCTGATTGAACATTTATACCTTATCTTCTGAAAAGTACAGTAAATGTATGATATACAGTGTTACCTGTGTGATAGTGTCTCTGAGTGATAGTAGGTACTAAATGAAGAGTAATGCACTGAAACAAGACTCGAAAAACGCAGGAAAGAAACAGAGCTTCTGTTTGCTAAACCTCTTTCTGTGTTATGGTACAGCCTCTCTGATTCACAAGTTGTTCCATGATGTGACAAGAGCCAGTTCTGAAGAACTGCAGATTGGCACAGAAGCAGAAGGGAACAAGCGTTTCTCTGTGGATGGAGTTTCTGCAGTTTCAGTAAAAAATGGGAAGTAACCGTAGGGGTTGTTCCCTTTGTTTGCAGTTGTTGCTCCTGACTAGACTTTCAAACTGGAGGACAGAAGGGAAAAAGCCAACCTGTTTCACATATTAGCACTATCCCCCCTAAGACTCTCTTATCATCTATTGTTTTGTTATCTTAAACAGGGAAAGCTGGATTGATTCTTTCGCTTTTATTAAATATATTTGTAAGTTGGAAAAAGAAACTGGCTACACCTGGGAAAAGACTTACAGCTGGAAGGCTAGGTCCGACAGATGTAGACTCAGCTCTTTCCTTTGCAGTTTTTAATGCTATACCAAGGAAGGAATCAGGTTTTTTTTTCCTTTGCTTGTCATTAGTAAATTCCGAGGGGAGTTTTTCAGTTGCTGGGATACATTGCTGGCCAGTGACCTATAAATATGTAATGCAGGAAACAATCACAATACAATTTTCCTTTCTGGACCTAATAGCAACAGGTGAAGTCAACTGTGTTATCAGTTTCCTGCTCATGCTCCTGAGTTATCATTTCTCTAAAAACAAGGGAGCAAGAAGAATAGTTTCCTCATCTGTTCCCAGAAAGTGAGTCAATTAATAATAAGAATCAAAACTCTGAGCTCCAACTCAGTCATGCAGCTGTTTGATCTTCCCAAACAATTGCCGTTTGTCAGCAATTCTAGAAACTCTGCTGGGTTTTATTTGTCCTACACCAGAAAAAAATCCTTCAACTTTAGACTGCTGTTAATATTCCAAGCAATTTTGACAAATGTCCATGATCAAACAATACCTAATTACTTCGTATGTTTAAAGGAAATGCAAATACTCAACTGCTATTCAGACAGTCATGCAGAAAATATCTGCACATGTAGTTAGCTATATAGTTCCTATAAACAGGAATATCATGGGATATCTTGCTGATTTCTGTAGAGCTAACAGAACAGCTAATCATGTGCTCAAGTGTTAGTACCTTGACATCAAAGGTTTTAGTTCTCTTTTTCCTTTTCTTCTGGACAATTTACTATAAATAGCTTGCTCTTGCTACCAAAAAAAGAAGTTTCCTTTCAATCAGTACATTTTTATCACTAGCGACAGTTAAACCACTGGAACTGGAGTTCTTGCCTGCTTGGGGAGATTTGTAAAAGAGCACTAGTTGCCTTTCATGATTGGAAGAGCAAGAGCATTACAGCACATTTCACAGACGAAGATTGGGCTGAGATCAGTTCTTACAGCAGTGAGCATTATTTCTCTGCATTGCATATGACATTACGACCTGCCAGACAGAATCAAAAAAGAAAAAGAAAAAAAGCAGAGCATAGAAATGTGACTAGAAGCAACTGAGACCTGGGAATGACTCACTGATGATCTGATGATGGCTGTGCAACCCACTGCCTGAAAGTCTTTATACATAGGGAAACTTTAGGGTTGATTTACTAATTTAGTCCAATGTAAACCCCTTTTATAAGGCAATACTGTGGCATTTCATTAAGATCTTCAAAGATGAACGTGAAGTAGCAATAGAATAAATTTCAATTAAATTTTAATTTAAGGACCATACAAACAACAGAAAAGACATCTGGAAAGAAAGAAATAGCACCTGAAAAGTAATTTTCATGGAAAATGGCCAGAAATTCATTTAATGGAGGGATCTTCAGTTTATCAGTTATTATGAATCTTTTTGTAAGATCTACAAAGGAGTATAAATAAGCCATTGGCATTGAAAAAAAGCAATTTGATTCTGCAGTATTGAAGTGAAAGGGAACATTTTACATCAGGTTGCTTGGAAAGAGAATCAAATGCCAAATTCAGTTTATCATGGTTTCCACATTTTCGGCAAATAAGCCTAAAAAATACTAGACAAGGATGATGATTTCAAGCCAACAGATTTGTAGTGATTGATTCTAATACTTGAGCTGCCACCTTTGTGCTCAAACTCAGGACATGTTGATCAAGAATGACATAGTGTAATGAGATGTCATTTCCTGAGAAAATTCTAATTTTAGTGTAATATTTCTGAAAATTTCTCTTTCTGCAGGGATTTCTTTTACTCATATAAAATTGCTACACAGCTTCTCTGGGATAAAGTTTTTCTAATCACTGATTACTGAAAGGGATTATGTTTATGTTGGAAAAGAAGCATCATTGATTATGATTTCAAAGGCAACATTAAATTTGAGGAAAAAGCAGCAAGAACTCTGAAAAGACAAGGGAAGCTGCTTAAATCCTATAATGATATTAAACACTTTACAGGTATTAATCATTTGGTGTAATGGAAAGATGTATGAACTGGCTGGAGTAAGATTTGTCACAGCAGCAAATGAAATCAGTCTGCAATCTGCAATGCTGGAGGCATGAGGAGCTGAGCTAACAAGTGAAACAGCAACCATACCAATGTCCGTTTTTTGGATTCTTCACACTATTGAAAACTATCGTGATCAGGATCAAATCCACGTGCTTTCAGAGCAATATCCTGTCTGCTTGAAGAACTCACCTTTTTCCACATCAGTGACGGGTTCAGATATGATAGAAGTTAAATTTGTCTGTGAGCTATCTGTGTAGCAGTTCACACCAAGGAGTCGGGACCATCTCTGACCCACTGGTTAGTTCATTAGACATTTTTTATTTCAAGAGCAAGCACCCTTTAACATCGCATACCTCATCGAGGCTATAGACACAGAATGCACAAAAATACAAGACATCATGGAAATAATCTTAGCACTGTAGTTAATTCAAAACTGACAGTATCTCAGATAGTTTTAAATAATGAGTCAATTCTTACTCTGAGAGCAATGCCAATCTATTGAATTAAATGCCAAACCGGGCCCTAAAATTTGTGTTAGAAACATTCATTCTCATCTGAAACTCTGCAAAGAATAAATAAGAGTTTCAAAAACATTTTATTCACAGAAGTTATTAGAATTAACATTGATAGTCTAAGAAGTAGCTCGCAATTAATGTGTTTTTCTTTGGCCATCTCTTGATTCTGTGCATTTTCATCTGAGAACATGATTCAATTTCTGGATAAAGCAAAGCTGAACAACACTGAACTCTGTCAGGTTCAGGCCAGTACGAAAGTACTTGAAGGATAAAATGGCATTGCTCAATTAATTATCATTAACCAACATGGGGAAAAGTCTGTTATTTTTCATTATAAATGCAAAGGCAGACAATCATTGAATGCCTTCTCTTGCATTTGAACACATTTTTGAGGCACTAAACATTGCCTTCTTTCCATGCCAGCAATACTATAGAACGATACTTTGCTCTGAGAGGTCTGGATTCAATTTTGCTGAGTTAAATTTCTCTCACATGCACCAAGAAAGAATTAGTTTCTGTTGTGCCAGACCCCAAAGTCATTAACTTGAACAGAATTAGCAGTACAAGTCCTTACAGAATTATTAAAATCCCTCACAATAGATGGTCTTTTGTATTTATTTTAAAGTCTAATACTCCCTTGAATGACAACGAGGTGCTAGAATGTTTCAAGGGCAAACTAGTGAGTTTAAATGAAATCAGAAACTGAATAAAGAATTATATTCAAAGAACAACCCATGTACCAGTGGAATGTAGTGTATCCAAATAGCTTTGGATAAGGTGACTTACCCTAAAGTTATAGGTGCAGTTCAGCCAGATTTAAGCCTGCATAAATTAGGCTCTGGAGATTTACTCTCAGTAATTCTTGCCTAAATTCTTATTAAGGACAACAGTGAAGGACATAGAAAACATATGAAGGCTGAAGGCAAGGAAACCGAGGGATTCACTTAGGCTGTATCTATATTAGCATATTAATTTTGATCAAGAATGTGTTTTTGAAACAATCCCCAGCTGACCCCACTCCTATACTTGGGTTCCCTCCACTCAGGAGAGAGCCTGGGGGCTGCCTTCCAGCTCAAGCTGAGCTGGGGAGATGATAAGCTCCAGAGCGTACACTATGAGCTGGGGCTTATGGATATTCAGTGCTTCAAGCAGACTGAAATAGGGTTAGGGTAAAACTGCTGGAAATGTGTGTGTGGTGGAATATGGGTCCCTGGCATTACTGTTTGGTTTGAGTGATCCGCTCCGCTTGTGCTGTGCAACTTGGTCACATTACACAGCCAAAAGGCAACTCTTGCTTGAAGGCAGAATGAAAATCATCTTTTTAGAGCAGCAATTAGTTTGAATCACAGGCTCACAGGCTAGATTGTTGAATTTGGGCTGAAGTTAGATCCCATAGGATAAATACGGTGGGTGCATTTTATGCTAAGTAGAATAATTGAAACTGGTTTTGTTGCTGTGCTTTTGGTGAAGAAGTTTTAAGTCAGTCCCTTAAGCAGCAGTTGTTTACAGCTGACAATTCATTAGCCTGAGTAACCACCTGAATGGGTGCATCTTGGCATAATGAGTGCTACATTTGGCAGTGGATCTGCCTTGGTATCTCCTGTACTGAGAGTAATGAGAAACAGTGAAATGAAATTTGAAAAAGGAAGAAGCACTTTCACAAATAATTTTTACTGTGCATCTTGATTGAGTTGATGACACTGTTATTTGACATGTAAAAAAAATAATAATCAGACAGTTATTCCATTCTAGTCTTTCATAATAAATGCAGTTTAATCATAGCAATCTGAGAGTTTTGAAATGGTGTTTGAAAGGGAATTCACAAGAAAACCGCATTTGAGCAGTGCTTGCCTGCGTCGCCCTATTAATCATCCCTGAAATTTGCTTAAGAGTCTGTGCTAAAGAAATACATCTCCGTGGGAAATAATGATGTTTAGCTTCTTGCATTGCTATGTTCACTTAATGAGTTATTGAAAGTCAGGGCCTTTCATATTGAATTTTATTAATTGCATACAATATAGATATTGCAATCAACCCAGACACTATTTACTTCAAACTCGTAATGGCTTGCAATAAGCTTGCGTCTTCTCTGAAAATGAATAATCGGCTGCTGCTGTGGGTCTGTTTTTAAAAAAATACCTAATATTTTCCCTATTTCCTTCACATGCATCATACAAATGCTGTACGGATGCTTAGAAATAGTGAACAGAATTGAAAAAAAATTGTCAGCTATATGAAGAAATTCAGGTCTAGGTCAGTGTACTACAGGCAGTCAGTGTGGAAAGATACGGTACAATCTTCTCAGTGTCATGGAGCAGCAAGAATTTCTTCATTATCATTGAGGTACTACTTCTTCGAAAACATCCAATTTTATTTGCTTTTTGCTTAGTCTGTGTTCTCTGAGCATGTTGATTTTAAGAAAATCACTTTTAATCTTAGAGAACAGTTAAAGAATCTAAATACAATGTGTCAAATCAGTTCTGTGATTCTCTACCTAAACTCTGAAATGCCTGATTTCACATAGTTACTTTCCTTACTAGTGTTTTGGGGATGGAGAGTTGTTTCTGTGTATTTGTGTGCATGTGTGCACGGGTGTGCACGCACATGCCCTTACTTTTCAGTCCAGGAAATGGAAATGTTTCAGATTACGTTAATCACAATTGCAGAAAAATATTAATAAGATGGTGGATGTTATAAAATCAAATTCATATAAAAAAAAAACTTTCAAAAGTAAATCTGAGGAATCAACAGCCACAGAGGTCTGGCTGCTTCGTTAAGACTCCTACCCAGAACTCAGTCACCAAGTGAAAACTTCAGAGTACTCACCTTACTTGGAAGCTGCTCACCAGGCTAGACATCACCTATGTAATTTTCCTATTCATTAATAGAGCAATAATGCATTTTTATGACTTTCATTTTAAAATTTCAAGACTTGGGAGTCGAAATTTGATTGGTTCAGGCACCCAGTCTGGTATTTGCAAGGTTCTCTTTCAGATGATTCTTCCAAGTTCTCATATCATGTTGACTTTCCTTCTCAAGTAATTTAAATACTGACCCACAATAGACATCCTTTAAATTGAAACAAAATAAACGTCAAAGGATGCCATTTTTTATACATGATCTCGTTACTCATATGAATCAATCTAGCAAGTAAAATGGGTTAGAAAAGGGAACATTTTCAAGACATATATTTAAAAGAGTGGCCCAGTAATTTATACAATGGGAGTGTGATGATAAAGTAGATTCACATGTACAAGTCTATATTCTGTCACTCAGTGAACTCATTTTGTGAGTCAGTCATCAAAAATACAGTGACCAGGTAAAGCTCCTTAAAAGCTCTTGCTGACTTGCTCACCTTGACAGAGAAAGATTAAAAGCAAATTCTGACCAAGATCTGCACATACGTATGAGATCAATACCCACTATTGAAATTTTAATCATATAGTATTTTTTTAATGCTCAGAAATGGCCTAATTTATGTGCCTTCACTAGGGAATCCAAGCTCTGTAAGTAAACAACAAAGTACTTTCAAATGGCCTCCGGAGGTCAACTCTCTCTGCTGACTACCAAGGAAAACTCAGCTACTCACTCATGTTGGAGCTCTACAGCAAATGATAGTATGCACCGTATTGAGAAGCAAAAGCATAAATAGAAAAAGACACTCTCAAGTTTCCATAGGTCAAAAATGCTGTTCAACCCAATTGCTCTCACATATATCAAAAGCCAATGACACTTTCATGTAAATACACAGTCTATTGGAAAGATGACACACAAGTTATAATTAGAGTGTATTACATGGATAGATTCCAGACTGCTTCCCTACCCTGTGTGCTTTCCTCCTGTAATGTGAGGTTTGAAAATTAACAGTGCCATCTTTGAGATGGCTTTTTGCTTGATTTTCCAGCAAAATTAATTTCTGAAGAGTAACTACAAAATAACAAAACCAAATAATGGTTCATTTTTATAGATGTGAGAATTCAGTTATGTGCTGTCAATGTATATATAAAAAGAACCGTCTTTTCAGTTTCTCAGTCAGCTCTAGCAAAGCAATATTGAGGTATGTGAAAGATATTTCAAGAAACCTCCAGTGAAGTGTTTGGAGCACTAAAAAGACATGAAAACTTTCCTCGAAGGAAAGTAATGTTTAGATCTTTTTTCTTTCTTTCTTTTCTTTCTTTTTCTTTTTTTTTTTACACCTTTTTTACCCTAAGCTATCCAAAAGAACTTGATATTTTTTGCTGATAAACAACTCCAGTTTTATATACAACCTCTTCATTTTCACTCTGTCTAAAAAAATAGCGTTCATGTAATCCCATACTTCATATTAGGTATCAGATTAAATTCAGCTCCAGTCTTCTAAGTTTCAAATACATGTGCTCCTGCACTCTTTATCCGGTTTGGCTACATTGGCCTGTATCCCACAAAAGAGTAATGTTTGACCTGGGGTTGCCCTTCTCATCAAGCGCATCTCCTTGTAAAGACAGCTGAGGAATGACCAAGGGAAATCTCGCCCTGGAGAGCACAGAATTGTGCAGGATTTGGGAATCTTTCTGGTAGGAAAAGCAGCCATGTGTTCAATCCTGGCCATGGTTCATTTAGCAAGGCTGAACTAAGCTGATAATCTTTTGATCAACAAAATGTTTCCATGCAAACCTGGTGACTTCCACAATCAATATTTTAAACCATTTCCGAAACAGCTATGAATTACTGACTCCAGTACTTTGGCTACAAAGTACTTTACCAACTTAATTCCAGACTATATTTGTTTGATTCTTTAAGAGAAGAGGAAAGAGCTCACTGAAGAGTCAATGCTTCGCTGTTTAAAGCCAAGGAATTTGGATTTAATCAAATCCATGTGAAAATCAGCAGTAGTGTAATTTTACTTTGTGTTTCTGTGATGTATTACATGGTTTTTGTTCCAAAGCATACTTAAAGAATTGGTAGTCTATTACTTTTGGTTTAGAGAGACAAAGTAAGCTTCTTGAATTCCACATTAACTGATCTTTTTTTTTCATAGACGTCAATAGAGTGCCAATGGGCTTCGTACATAGTACAGGCACTGAATCATATAGCAGAGCTGAAATGGTAAAAGTGTCTCTATACTACTGATATTTAGGTGCACAAGAAATGATCTTCATTCCTAGCACTGAAAAACTGCTGAAGCCTTCTGTGCTTGCAGCTGGATTTTCATCAGAAATGAGCAAATAAAATCTTTTGTTTCTGAAAAAAATATCTGGGAGAAAGTTCTTTAAATTAAAGATGAGGTGGATGTTATAAGGGAGACTTCCTTCAGTGTGAGACCTTTTTCTGCTTTGTGTGCATTCAAACCCAGGGGAAACTGTATCGCCAGTAGTTACCTGACTACCCACAAAACTGGCAATGAATCTTGTTCCAGTTTTGAACATGTTGTATTTGAGAGATGCTGAAAATTTGACACCAGGCTTTAAATTCCCAACTTTGTTTTTATCTTCGAGCTGTACTGATAAATCTGATAAACATTATTTTTCCTTGGAAACGAGGAAGAGCACTACTCAAAAGACTTCAGCACATGAACCTGTTTTCCTTGGCTAATAGAATCACTTGTCTGGCAGTTGTGTAGTACTTGTGCTAAACCAATAGATTGCCTGTCTCCTTTATCCAATTTTATGAAGTATTTTGCAAGATTTTTTAAAAAAAAAATATAATCTATATATGTGCACAGAGAAAGAGAGAGCTAATTTTGAATGATACCAGATGTAATTTAAGTGGCTGCTTGCATTTGAAGGCCAGGTTGCCATGAGTTGCTATTCATGAAATTAATTTTCTTGTTTATCTTATACTACTTTATGTAAATGGTCTTCACTGTTTGCTTTTTTCCTTCAGCTAGGCATCTAACTGTGCAGGCCAGCTACTCAAAGCCAATCAGAATCATAATGAAATTTACAGTGAAATTTTTGAAAATATTTCCAAATTCTTATTCTTCTATTTTTTTTTCTCCTCAGGGCTAGTTGAAAACAAATAGAGAGCTCCGTGGAGTTCTTGGATATTTCTTGGAACATTCTCAAATATCAAAAAATAATCTGAGAATTTTGTAATACTACTGCCTTGAACAGTGAGAGTCTTGTGGTTTAAAAACCTCTAAAAATCTCTTTGTCAGGGAGGATATATGTTTTGTCAATTATATCCACTAAATCTTTACTAGTATAAAGACATAGTAAGAGAAATCAAAGCCAATATAACTCAGCAGTTAGAGAAAAAATGCATAGTCTTTAGCTTATTGTTGAAAGTACAAACTTCCATTTGCAAGACAAGCATAGCCTCGTAAGTTCAAGTGCTATTTTTAAGCTAGCTTTTTTTTTTTTTTTTTTTTTTTTTTAACTTGCTATGAAATGTGTATCTCTTGTGTATAATGCATAACTGTTTTCAGGTAAAAGTAATGCTGAAAAAGCCAAGATTTACAGTTAGTTACAACTACTCATGCTTTAAAGAGAAGCTGTGAGATTTCCTCAAGCAGGAAGTATTATTGGAATACTGCCTCAGTTTGTCCCAGACTTCACCTTGCAGAGAGTAGAAAGCTGTTGAAAGATTGTTTGCATTTCCCTCATGACTTGTTTTACAACTGTTGGCAGTAATATGAAAATCTTCCTGAAGCAGTATTATGCATTTTCTATTTTATTCAAGCAAAACATTAGTGTGTATGTAAACATTGCTAGGTGCCTGTCTAATACCAGTGTTTACTGTGGTAACAATTCTCCAACTGAAGCCCTGTGGGCAGATGGATGATTATGACTCAAGAGTTCAGAGGTTTCAACAGCAATTTGCAGAATTCACCGGTCTTACTTCTTCTTCATAATGGTGCTGCCTTCTGGCACCACCAGCCCGGTTGTCTTTCACCTACCCAACTGAGAGCAAAATTGTACCAAAGGTGATATTTTGATGACATTCTTCCTTGCCACATCATCTTCTCACTTTGTAAAGAGTGAATTTTTTTTAGGCCTCATAACCAAATTGCCTCTGCAGTTTCCAGTTTAAAGTGTTTTTCAAGAACATGAATTATATCAACAGCAGTTTTGGCTGCAAAATATAATTTCAGCTTGTTCTCATCTTGATGTTTTGCTTACTCTGTCCTGTTTGTCGGGTTTTAATAATTGCATTGTTAATGTGCTTATGCTGATCCTTTGTGCTGCTTAGTGGTCTGCCTTTTCTCCTCAGACAGGATTTATCTTAGAATCGTTATACTCCCCTCAGACTGAAAAAGAGTAATTTCTTATTTGAAATTCAAATACAGTGCTCATGCTAACACACCTAGTGTTTTAGGTCCACTTCGGAAAATTGTGATACCAGGGAGTTAATTCCTCAGAGAAGCTGCAAAAGCAGGAGTTGTTGTCAGCCTTCTTCTAGAACAGCATGTGTGCACCACAACTTGTTCGACTGAAAGTTTTGTCTTCGTATTTTAAACTTAAAAAAATAACTGAGACTAAGGTAGTTGTTTTTTTGCACAAGCTGCTTCTTCTTGCATAATTGGGCTCATGGGGTTTGCAGGCACAGGTTGCTCAGCACAAAAAACCCAGCAGTCCAGCATAGGTTATTAGGTTCTGGCAACTAAACCTAATGATACCAGTTTATTCCAGCAGTAAACCCAAAGGGAGTTGAAAATAGAACACACCTACAGCGCCTGAGATTTTATGAATCCATTGTAACTGAAACACTTGCAGCTGCCTTCCCTCTACACTTGGTCTATGTGACAGCTCTCAATACAGCTGTGTGGTAGCAAGTGATCTGAGGACCAGGCAATTTGTAAAGGATACTTTCTAAAGAAGTACTTGACTTCCTTCTATAGTCTTTGAAGTGGGTGCTTAAGAAAAATACATAACCATTGAGAAAATATTAATTACACCTATAAATATCTGTGCACTTTAGAATCTCAGTTTCTTTTAAATTCTGCTAACCTCGAAATAAGTGATCCCACTGAGTATACTTGAGTCTTGGGTCAGAGTTATCTAAGTAAGCATCTTCCCCTCCCTTCTCTGTGCCATAACCATCAGACCTGCTCCCAGACAGCTACTCACACAGAGACATTCATTTTATCAAGCAGGGACCTGCTGGCAATACACTCCAACTAGGCATACTTCGATTTGTTGGAATTATTTTGCCCAGGGTTATTCTTATCCTTATTCTTTTAATTTGACTTCCCTGGTGAACTGCAGTGGGGAGCTTGGGAGGTACTGGGCCTGTTATGAAAAGATTCTTTGTGGAGAAGGGGGAAGGGGACAGGAAAGGAAGTATGGAGAGAGAGCTTATAGGGATCAGCCTGCTGCATTTAAAGTTGGTGACTGTGAGCCCTCTCTTCAACCTCACTTCCTAGGGAGAGGACATGATGTGACTGCAGAAGGACTGATTCTGTAATCACCTGTTAAGCTAATACTATTGATGAAATGCTTATTTTATTAGTTAATTTCTGTTATAGGTCAGACAAGGTACTAGAAATGGCCCTTTCAGCCTATGCTTTTTGAAGTGTGACACTTTTTACAGTGGCTCGTTTTACTAAATTTCTTTGTGTATCTAAAAGAAGAAAAAAAAGAGAGTTCCAAAAAGTAGCTCACATATCCTGTTACCACAGTTTTTAGTGTTCTTCTGCACATTTTAGTCAGCTGCTAAAGACATGAAAAAGGCATGATAAAAAAAAGTGCTAGTGTAATTGTTCTTTATTAATTATCCATTTCTTTTAAATCTCATGGTGCTAGCAAAAGCTTTTGTATGATTTACTTACAAAGGCCTCTTGATCAAATCTCATCCCCTAGCCTGACTGAAAAATGTGTTTGATATGATATATTGACTCAATTTATTTTGAAAAATATCTAGTCTACTAGCTTGATGACTCTCAGTGAAGTTAAATTGTGACACACCTGAGCAGAACAAAGATACGTTCCTGTATTTGACAGTCCCGCATTTGATCTCTCTGGGGCTTGGGTAAGGGAAAGGGAGAGGCTTAACCTGCAAAGTTAACGTAACTGCTTTCTCCCACACCTGAATATCAGACCTTTGGTTAGCTCATAATGTAAATGTTTGTCACCTTTGGCTAGAAGTGCAAAAGAGGGGTATGTAGAAGGAGAAAAAAAAGATATCTCTTCCTAGGCAGAGGTAGCCTAGCTTCTACACACAGAGAAGCAGCTACTATTTATTGTCCTTGTGAGTCTTTCTAAAATCCAGTTCAGGACCAACCGAAGCTTTCCTTGTGACTAGGAGAGGGAGGGGAAAATCCTAGCAGGATGTAGTGATGCTCTTTATTAAAGCATGAAAGTGAAATGGCCTAAATGGAAGAGACAGTGACTTTCAGGACCTTTAGCTATCTTGCTTTCTAGAAATTCAGGAAAAGAATCCATTATTGCTATTGTTTAATTGAAATAATTATTCCAAAGGACCTTAGTTTCAGCAAACTGCACTTTCCTTATTTAGACATTCACACACAAAAGCTGTGTGTTTGTCTATACTGAACCATTTTCTAAGCCTTTGAAACAAAAGAAGTAGCATATAATTGCATATTCCATGGGGGTTTTTTATCCTTATTTACTGACAGGAGTAAACTGTCAGCATCAAACAATCTGAACATTCAGCACGTCAGACAAACCCCAAACCAATCTGATATCAGCGTATTCTTCAGGCATTAATTTTCAGATGTGTCTTGCTTTTATGACATGTTGAAGGCACACTGTTACAGATGCATTTTTCTGCAACTTGATCGCTTTTGAGTCAGCTCTGGTTCTCATCTCAGAATTCCTAGGGCCACACGCTTGCTTTATTTTCACACACAGCAATGCAAGTGTCAGGCTGTACTTCCTCCTGCTGTTTTGTTTAGGACACTTGGATACTTGACTTGCTTTTTATCCATGTGAGATTCTTCAAAGGTTCTTGCAGTGCATGTATGCATTGTGTGAGTCAAAACAGATATTGTCACTGATCACAGACAAAACATTTATTTCTGGTAGTGTTCCTGTTGTATTTTAGCTGTGAACATTTTGCTATCACCCTCAAAGACAGATGAAATCTTCACTGTTTTCTTTCTACCAAGAAGTAAATATAAATAGACTAGAAGGGAATGATAGAGAAGTGTGGCAGGTTTATGGAGGAATTATGTTGCAGGAAAGCCCCAGTAGCACATCTTAGCAAGACAGTGTTTAAAAGTCCTTTCAAACAATTTTTGGGAAAAGAAGTTAGAAGAGTTGAAGTAAAACTGTACTGATTTATTCTGCAAATCGTATAATTTAAGACACAATAATATGTTTTCTAGACAACAGCTTTTATTATGTTTCTATAAAAGGAATACAAAATGTATAAGGATAATGCCACTCAGGATCTTTGATACGGTTCATGTTTTCATGGTTTGCTGTTGGCTGCCTGTGGGGATGTGTGAATGTGAAGATTAACACTCTGCCTTCTGCCCTTAGTGCAGGGAAGTTGGGGCAGCCTTTTTAGTAGCTTCAGTGGCACAAGGAACACCAGAAGCTTTGCTCAAATCCATTCACTCTGGCACTAAAATTTATCCACGGGCACTGAGCTAGGATTTTGCACTTTTTGTTGCTTAGTGCCAATTTATCTGGTATTGAATCCTTTTCCCCTTTTCTATATACTTATCGTCATGAAACCAAGGCTGCAAAGTAATCCCTAAATCATATCCCTGATAATATTTTCATTATTTCTGTTGGTGTGTTCCACCTACTACAAATCAAATCAGCAAGAAAAGTCCTACAATGTGCTGTTGATCAGGGTGCACAGAGTAGCTGTTTCTCTGATAGCATGGACTGCCTTTTGTCTTCAGCAGATGCCATTTCTTAGTTTAAAAACAATAATTTGAACAAACTTAACAATATGCAATTAATTAATATGCAATTGGGTAATTGCAGCACTGAGTTGAAAATTGCTTGAGATACAAAGCAGGCAGGGCTGATACTGTCTTCTATAGATGTTCAAAGAAAGAAATTGGTTTTTGTAAGGCAACTGTTTTTATAAGGAACAGCACAGTTCTCATTCAAAACTGCAGTAAACCCCTATGCTTTATGGCTTTTAATTTAATCTTTTATATAACTTGAAATACCTGTAACAACTTGCTTTGTCCCCACAGAGCGTTACATTTTTGTCTCTTTTTTTCCTTTGTTCATTGAAGATAACATTTTGGAAACAGTCGAAGGATTTGTTCAAATTCTCACGTACATTAGAAGACTACACACTCATTCCAAGTGCCTATAACAAAAACATTTTCTCTGAAGTCCTGATGGCAATTGCAGTAAAAGAAACTTTTTTTAATGGAAGCAAAGACAATTAAAAAAATTTATTTCTCACAAAAAAAATATGATTTACTTTCACCTAATAGTTAACTAAAAAAAATGTTCAAAAAACAGCATTGCATTTCTGGTGTACTATTTTTATTATATCTAATATCATACCATATTACTTACTGCTGTTCCAAACATCTTCATAAAAGTTATACCACGTCATGCAATTCTACATGTCATGAATTAATGTGAGGATGTAATGAAATTTGTTTTAACTTCTTGTTTTATAAAGCAAATGAAACACCATTTGCAATTTTTTTGTAACTTTTTTTTTTGTGGGAAATTTTGTCAAAAGTCAAGTTTCTACAGAAAAAGTCTTAACCAATGCAGCAAGTTCTGCCAAAATCTGCTTGGAGAAGCCTCAATGACCAGCTTGATTGCTGTGCATGACCCACAACAGATCACTGCGTGATGCTTTCCCCTGAGGTGCCCGGGTATGTACGAGATACAGCAGATACGGACCGTGGCAGGGCCCTGCAAGTCTGCTGGTGGCAGGGCTGTTACCCCTGTTATTTGCCAAGTGCACAGTAAGTGCTCTCATTTATAATGCCAAACTGTTTATTTTAGTCTTCTTCTGCATCTTTTGCTACAGAGTATTTCTATTTGTTTAAGCATCTGGCACCCTGGTGCAAGGCTGAGCAAACGTTGCTATTGCAATTTAGCCCGTTTCCAAGGAAAGATGCCAAGCTTTTTCCACATACTGAGCTTTGTTTGAAAGAAACCAAGTGAATTCACACATTCGCTAAGCACAAAGGCTAACAGCCATTTTCAGAGTACATCATCACAGAGAGGAACAACATGTTCTCTGTTTAATGTGACTCCACTGCTTGCACTAGAACAGAAACCAATAAGTATTTCTTTGGAGAGGAAGCTCTATTAAAAGTATCATGAATATAGCCTACATAATTATATTCAAATTATCAAGTATTTGATGCTTTGCAAAAGTCATTTATGCTACAATGAATTTTCTTTTTACATTGTTTAAAATTACGTCTACCAGAATGTTTGCAAGACAGTTTATTTGCAGCACCTGCTTCCTGTATCTATTTTACTTCCAAAAAAGACAGAATTTTATCTAATGAAAGCAAATCTCCCCTGGCTGTGTCGAAGGTTCGTGCACTGAATAATCTATGTTATTCTGCAGCCACAGCTAACAACCCCAATATGGCTCACAGAGCAGAACAGTATTTCCTTATGCAGAACTCTTGTCTGAGAACTTTTGGCCTGCTTCTAATAAAAGGGCAAATTCTTCCTGCCAGCTACAAAATTATCCTCATTCACAAGGTGATATAAGCAGAGTGTTTCTTACTATGCCTCCTCTGGTAACAGAGAATAAAAGAATTAGTACAATATGTACGGGTGTTATACATGCAAGAGGGACATGCACCAAAGTGTGAAGTTTATATCTAAACTGGTAGACCTACAATTATTTTTGAGTCATATGCTAACCCTGTGCCATGTCAGCATGGAAGTTAATGTGTATATATGCACAAGCATATACTAGTCTTATATTTTGGTGGGGTTCTCTTTATGGCAATAGTAAGGTTGTGCTTAGGCTGGGAAGAAGCTGTAGCATGTCCATTGATCATGGGTCAGGCTCAATCCAGGCCCAGAATTTTCTTTTGTTAGTGCTTCCAACTGGGCTATTACTGATAGAGAACTGATGTAGAGAAGAGAGTGATGCTGAGCCAGACGAAGAGAACGGGGGTAGCTCTTGTCTTGGGAATAGTGGGGTCCAACCCAGAAGATCTTCATACATCTCACTAAAATCTTTCTTTGTCATTCTGTCTTAATAGTAACATGCATGTAGCACAACACAAGTTATAAAAAGCAGCAAACATGCCACAACAAATGCAAGATGTCAAAAATTTACAGCATGTAATGACATGTAGTTTCCATATATATAATTGTTTTTTTCAGCAGGGCTTAAATGCATCTTAGAGTTTGCACACATTTGTCCACCTTCACAGTATTCCTCAGTTGGGAATTTTCTGGCTATCCCCAAGCTTTCAAAGATGAGCCTGTGGCAATTCAGTCTTAGTGCAAAAAAGGGACATGTAGCAGAAAATTACAAGGGCTTTTTCAAGGTAATGGCTATTTTGTCTGTTTTCGAAAGTGTAACATAGAATTTGTCTTGTCTTCTTAGTATGTTTGTGAATAACATACATCGTTCTTGTTTTGTGCTGTGCTGCTCACTGAAATATTGTGTTACACATGCAGGGATTAGTGCTTTTGCACAAATCTGCTAGTAAGTTTTCTGCTGAGATCTTTACCAGTCAAAATATGCTGTTGCTCTGTAAAGCTTTCTCCTTTTAAACCGAGCTAGGAAAGTGATGTTAATGAGATTCCTCCTCCCTACGGAAAGGAAGCCACAGAGCACCTCTTCACTAACATTGGCCTTGACAGAGTACAAACAAATCCACAGGGTTCAAAAATCACTCAGATAATGCAGAGCAGTTAGAAAATGAAAGTTAGTGAAGTTTTAAAGGTCTCATATGCCTAATTGTTCAAAACTGTATCCTGCTCATAGACTGATAGTAGAGGAAGTTAAATGAAGTTAATTAGCAGGTATTCTGGCAATATGCTCAGTTTAATTCTCATGCTACATCCTGCTATGTCAGGGTACCCAGAGGGTCATAATAAAAAACAGCTTTGGAAAATTCTGTCTTGGCCAAGTGGCTGTACATCATGAGCAACTGCGCTTATACCCTTGCTGCATGGATTATTTTGTAAATTACCTGAGCAGATTTTACTGTCAGAGATGCAAATGGACACTTACCCACATTGGTAAGGTTGGGAAATAGAAGGAACATTTTTTTTCTTGATTCAATTCCTTAGGGATAACCACAGCCTTCAGGTGGTATTCTGTTACCTGACCCACCTCAGTCTCTTAAACTGAGGAGGAAGAGGGGATTGCAATGACAGAATACCCATTAAGAGATGGCCCAGATCCCTGGGCTGAGATCTGTTGTCCCAGGTAGACTAGTGATGCAGAAATACTGACTTAACAAATCAGAGGGGTGATTTCTCAGGGAAAATGGAGAGATTACCGTTTGTCCACCATACATACATAGTCCTTGGAGCAGATAGAATGTTTGGTAAAAATTATTGTAAATCCCAAATATGATATTTTTAGAATCTGAAATTCATCTTTTGGGTATCCCTGGAAGCCCAGTGCTAGTGGAGGTAATGTGTAATAATAAAGGCAATGTAAAATGTGTGTGAATATATATATATATATACAGATATGTTTTTTGGATGCCTGGAAGTGTCACAGAGTTCTCATACATTTGAGGACCTACACAGTAGCCTTCACTGGAGATTGTGCTGACTATTCCCAAGCTTGCTGAAGGCAGGCATGTAGTAACTAGGGCTGCTGAGGAAGAGGGACATGTGGGAGAAAGTCACGAGATGATCTTTTAAAAGGTAAGAGCCTCTTTCTTTTTCCCCTGTGTTCCAAAGCATAACAACTAAATATATTAATCTTCTTAGCATTATCTTGGTAATGAGTGACACATACTGCTTTTTTTTTCTGTAATGTTGTTCTCTCAAACCTCCACTACCTGCACACATATACACGTCTACTGCCAAGTCTTATAAGGTCAAGTAAGAAGCGTTAGCGCTGCTACCAGAGAAGATAAAATCAAGAGGTTCAGATTTAGACTTTTCTTTAGCAAGTAGAGGTACTGATTAGTCTCATAGTTGTTTCTGTAACTTCATTATTGTACTAAATGTCTTTTGAGTGATGAACTGTATATAGAGGATAAGCATATCTTGAAGCCTGTGGTATGCTTTTTTAAAAAGTAAATATTACACAGTACGGTCTTTGGATCTGTGTAATGTCACCAAAAACATCTGCAGATCTTCAGTTGCCTCTAATCTTATTACTTTCCTGACAGCTATAAACTGATGCCTCAAATACAAGACTGTGGGCAAAACAGCTTCTTCTCACCAAAAAGAATTCTTCTGTTGGAGATAGTCCAGTGAAATCAGCAGCAGTAAGCCAGGGTTTGTGGTGGTTTTGTGCTGAAGAGGGAATAGAAGTCACTCACAGTTGTTTTTAAAATTTTAAAGTGTCAATCCTCTACTGTAACCCTTCAGATACTGGTGGGTTTTCTTCCTTAAATTAGCAACTGTTCATGTCACTTGATTGCAACCTCTGCAGAGATTGTTCCTTCTGCAGCTGACTCAAAACACAGGGAAAGGTATCCACACTTTCACTGTTTTCACAGAGTCGTATCATAGATTCATAGAATGGGTTGGGTTGGAAGAAACCTTAACGATCATCTAGTTCCAGCCCCTTGTCATGACCAGAGACACCTTCCACCAGACCAGGCTGCTCAAAACCCCTTCCAATCTGGCCTTGAACACTTTCAGGGATGGGTTATCCACAACTTCTCAGGGCAACCTGTTTCAAAGCCTCACTCCCTTACCAGTAAAGAATTTCTTCTATATATGTAAGTCTACTCTCTTTCAGTTTTAAACCTGAGTGCCAAGTATCCACCAAGTGGCTCTGTCACTCCCCCCTACTTCCCCCAGCACGACAAGGGGGGAGAGAATAAGATGGGTAGAGCCTGTAGGGTACGATAAAGGCAGTTTAATAGGAAATGGCAAAAATCAAGCTGCATGCACAAAGCGAAGCAAAACAAGTTTTTATTCTCTACGCCCCATCAGCAGGCGATGTCTGGCCTTTCCCAGGAAGCAGGGCTCTGGTATGTGTAGTGGTTGCTTGTGGAGGACAAGCGTCCTCACAAATGGATGACCCCAACCCCCTCCTCCTTTCTCTCCCTTTTATACTTGAGCTGACGTCACACGGTGTGGAATATCTCTTTGGTCAGTTTGGGTCAGCTGTCCTGACTGTGTCCCCTCCCAAGATATTGCCCACCCCATTTCACTGGGCGGAGGGGAGAGATGTTGGAAAGCCAGCCTTGGTGCTGTGCAAGCGCTGCTCAGCAGCAGCCACAACACTGGCATCTTAACTGTCTCCCAATACAAAGCCCAGCACCTTAAGAGCTGCTCTGGGGAACAGTAACTCCAGCTCACCCAAACCGAATACAATCAGTTACATTCTCTGAAACCGAAATAAAGAAAATGTGGAGCTTTCTCACTAATATTAATAGAAAAAGCCAGGAAAAACTCTACGAGCGTATGCCCTGAAGCATAACACTGTAGGCAGAATCCTATTTTGGGGCTGGGTGGACACAGAAGAAGCAGTAGCAGCATCAGAATTTTGCAGGAAGCTGGTACCTGTGGCCATGAGAGGCTCTTGTAGCTAACACTGTCATTCTTGCAATTTTGGCAGAAGATCCTATCAGTCTTCACTGCTTTTCTTTTGTGCATACAGTGTGCTAGTTACATAGTATAATAGTTTATATAATCACAGTACAGTTGTTCATTGAAGCGTAGTTTCACCAAGTGAGACCATTAAATGCTATGGGCTAAATTGAATTCTCTTATGCCTCTGCTCTACAAGCTAAGCCAAGGAGATCTGTACTTTCTGCACTCAAATATGACATCTGGTTATTTATTAGATACTTTGAAATCAACCCGTAGATATTCCAAATTGGGTATCTAAATTAACAGAAACTTCTGTCTTTAATTTCTGTCCGTACGCTCTTTGTGAAAGGGAAATCACATGAGAATTCTGAAACATCCTAGTGCTACATTTACAAGCAGCATAAAAAATCATGAGAAAAGAAAAAAATTCTGCTTTTAGAACAGCATTTCTGCAGTATAATGTAAATATGATAAATAAGACATAAAAACACATTATCTGCACGTTGGTCAGAAAAGGGAAGCAATAGGTAACATACTGAATAGCTGTCTATTGGCAGAACACTGCCCAGCCCCTGTGCTGAATGAGGCTGGGGTCCTGCTGAAGAATATAGTTTGATTATGCAGTTAGCTGGTGCATTTCTTTGTGTTCGTTAACTTTATAAACCTTGACTTAATAGCCTTCCTCTCTTTGGTTACTTGTATTCAAGGAATAGCGAAGTTCTTGTAGTGTAGTAAACAGCAACAAGATAGAGTTGACATTTCCTAACTCAGCAGTCACAAAATACTGATTTCTTTCACATCATCTAATAATGCTCCTAAAGGAAGAATGAGAAGGTAGAGGAAGATTCATACATGTTGCAAAGAAGCTGAATAACTGCAGTGTTAAATTGTTTTTTCCACTGTTTCTCTCTTTTCCTTCTTCCTGCTCATACTTCTTCAGACATGGTCTTTTCTTCTTCTCTATCCTATGCTGTCACCTGCATTTCAGCACTGTTACTGCTGAAAATATAGATGACAATAACTACTTCCAAATATCTTTTATATTTAGATATTATAACAAAAATAATGAACCTGCAGTGAGTGATTTGCAGTATCAGAACTCCATTTCTTCACAATATAAAAAGTACTCAAAATTTTCAAAACTTCTCAAACAAAATCAAAAAGAAAATAGGGAAAAACCTACGGTAAAAAATTATACTGTACTAGCATTTTGAGGGATGTTTTTTAACCTTAAACCACTAATATTTTTTTTGTCAAATTCAGTACTAAAATATTGCATTAATACCTGGCCAGTTAATTGCATATCTGCAATAAAATAGAAGAAACTGTAAATCAAATACAGTATGAATTACTAAGATAAAATTAGTAAAAGACATGCAATAATGTACATAAAATAAACTGCTATCTGTAATAACAAGATCCTGATTTTTTTCTGTTCAAATTCAGAAACAACTGCTAGCATTGCTCTCAGGGTTGAATTATTAGCTGAATTCTGAAAAATTATAAAACATTTTTTGTAAAATTGCTCAGATCCTAAAAATTCAGTGATGTCTCCTTTATTCCTTCTTGTTAAGTTTTCAAGACATTGTAAACTAATCCTTTTAATGTCATCTGCATTGCAGACATTTAACATTGCAGACATTTAAAACTGCAGTACTGATGCAGTGCAAGAATATTGCCCATCACTTTTAAGCTTGAAACAGATCCATGAAACAAATATATGTCCTTGACAGACCACAGGGACTTGTGAGATTTCCACTTGATTTGCTCTTCCATTCTGGTCAAAATGGGCTTTCTCAATCTTTCACAGGAATTACCTGAATCCTTTAAAGTTACATTTGCTAATGGAACAGAGATGCCTAGGGAAAATCTACAGTCTCCCTAAGGTATAACTCTGACACAAAATAATTGTTAAGGATTATTGTAGCAAAATGGTATTGTCTTCATAATTCATGCCTAAATCAGCTGTTGTGGAAAAAACGGACATGTCTCTTGGCTCTTTTGTCCAGAGGGTCCTCCTTTTTTCTATGGTTCTCTTAGTTTCCTGCTCTGGGGAAACTACTGACATTAAGGATAATGAATATAATGACTCACACTCGTGTTAGCAATTAAATCACATTAAAGATTCTCCCTTTGTGTGGGTGGAGGAAGCTGGGCTTCATTAAGGGTTCAGAAGGAAAGATCAATGTATTAATTAATGTACAAGAAAATGACAGCCAGGATCTCTGGATTGGATTTCAGATTGTGTTCTAGTGGCAATACCTCATATGCCAGTTCTAGATTTAGTTCAATTAGAAAACTGTTCATATTCACAAATTAGAATAGGATTTTCCGTTGTCAATTGTCCACATTAATAGCTTATATTCCTCCTGAGAAAAATAACTTCTCTCTGTTCATCACTGTGTATCATTGGCATGGCTCTAGTTGTTACTTCAGTGCAAAATTGAAAGTGAAACCCAGACAGAATTATTCCCCATATTTTTGTGGTAATGTAGCCAAAAATGGAAGTACTCAGTTTATAGTGACTGTTCAATAAAGGTTTATTATCATCTTTCATAGCCCTATAAATCTTTGTAAGTAAATAGGATAGGTAATTTCATAACTCTTGACTCTCTAGCTGGACAAAACTTATTTTTTAAAAAATTAATTTCAAAAATCTTAAAATCTTATATGCATAAAGATGCTACCTTTTAATCTGTGAAATTTCCTCACAGATGATAAATATTGTGTGTATTGAAAATAGGGTTTGAATTTTGGCTTCAGGAAAGAATTGTTTATACAGGCAGCAAGGAGACAAAAAGTTATGCGGCTGTTAAAAACAGAGCCTGTTGCACCTAAACTATTATGTCGAGTCATTATCAGTGTTGCAATAAGATCTTCATGAAGATGGCCTATCCCACCAATTTATAAATTTTATGATACAATTTGCATTGTATTGTAAAAGCCTTTGCATCTTCCACTAAAATATTTGAAGACAGGTAATGGAAAATACAGTAAAACAGAAGCAATGGTAGCTGATCCAGCGTATCCCCAAGTGCTAAGCTTATTTTCTGGTATTTATTGTACATTCTGTTGGTTTTGAGGGGTCAAATTACAACGCTTGGCTAAAAGGAACAGAAGAGTATTAGAAGTTATCTAGAAACTTTGCTGTATTCAGCCATTCTTTCATTCAACCTAAGTCAATGTCACTGACTTTGCTCCCCCTCCCTGAAACTTTCTACTTCCATTTGTTATCAAGTACTATTCAATGCACAGAGTTTAACTTTTTGGCTGGATAATGAATGTTCGGGTCCCACAGAACATGGTAAACACAATTGCTTTCCATTTGTTTTTGTTTGCTTGCTTCTGTCATCCAGTTCTTGCCTTTCTGTTACCTATTTAGATCATGAGCTCTTTCAGGCAAAGACATTATATTTTTCCATACATTCTCTTGGTTCATTTTCTCTAGTTTCACTTTAAATGTATTTTAATTGGTAAACCCAAGACAAGATTTTTTTACCAGTTATACCTGTAGCTTTAACTTGTTTGTAAAATACTTAGTTTAATGTTTTTGAAGACTTTTTCCCCATACATTTTTTCTTCACCCTAGAGAGATACTGCTCAAACTGCTGCTGAGGCTTTGAAACCACTGGCAGTGTGTTAAGCCTTTTCAAATGTTGCTAAAATTCAATCTTATGTTTAATGATTCTCATTAGAAAAGAAATAATTTCTTAGATCTATTAATTTAAATGTACTTTGGCAACAACTGCTTATGACATATTAATATTCTGTTCTCCTATTTCTCATCGCTGAGTGACTGTGACTACCAGCAAGTATTTTGGAATGCATGTAATTAATGAGAACCAGGAGTATGCTTGGTGAGCGAAAAAAACTCAGAGGAAGAATTAAATGTCCTCTGCTGAGTAATACTCTTTTATCAAAGGAAAGGACAGCTGATGGGCCTGGATAATGTTCTCCTTTATATCATTTAATTCCTTGCATTTGGATGGGATTTTGCTTTTCTTTTTTGAGACAGGAGGGGCAGAGCATTTTGTGCTGCGGTGTATCACTCAGGGTCCTTTGTTTACCTACTATACGTCACAGCCAGTGCTTCCTCTCCATCCTTCCCCTTCAACATTTCAGGGTATCACTAGTAAGCAGAAAATGGACAGGAATAAACTAGGAGTCTAAACTGTTGTCGATGTATTTCAGGTGGAAAGAACTACATTTCATGCCGAACCATTTTGTGTATCGAAGCTGGACCATGAGCCTCAGAAGATACATACCCACCTCTCTGTTCAGCAAGATCAGCAAAAATTCTCACGTTGTTTTTCTGCGGCCTGACCGGTGGTTTCTCACGGCATTAGACCATGACATTGCTGTTGAAAACAAATGTATTGTTTCAACTCCTTCCACACCAAGAAGAAAACACTATGGGTGTAGACAAAACCAAGAAACTATTTGCATTGCTGGGTATGTTCACCCACAGATAACCCCAGTCAAGCGATGAGCACACACGCTGCCAAGCAGCAGTTGCAGGGCACTGACAGAGAGGTGGGACCTGTGGCATGTGGTGGAGTAATATTATTTATTTTAATGTTGCAGAAGAACCTATTGGGGTGAAAGGGATATATTAAACCATGCATGAGTTTCCAGAGGAAGAAGACATTTGGCCAGTAAGTGATATTTCTGTTGGCACAGGTAGTCTTCTTTGAGGTTGTCTGTGCTTGTTTTCACACTAGTCACACTGTGTTACAGGCAACAGCACAAAAGCGTAAACGATTGAGGCAGGGCGAGCATGCCTGAATTCTGCTCCCTTATATGCGTAAGTTATATTGATTTTAGTTTAATTAACGAAATATTGGATTTCCAGTATTTCACTGCTACTGAGAGCAGGGAAGGCTGAAGCTGTTATCGCACATTCAAGAGGGATTTACTATAGCAGATTATGACTCTCATTGTAGTCATCACATGCTTCAAAGCAACACATTGGAAAAGCTTCATAAAGTGAAAGTGTCAGAGTGCCAATTTGTTCCAAATCTTGTCCAGAAAGTTTGGCTAGAGCTTTGGTAACCTGCCTCAGCTGGAGGTCACCAAATGCAATAATAACTCTACATTGACTATAGAAAGAAAAAAAAAAAGGGACTATGCATGTTCACCTAATTGCTATCTGCCTACAATACATTTTTTTCCTGTTGATCTTTGAAGACTAAAACCAGATGTCGTGCACCAGACAGGAGAGAGTAAACAATTTATGTAGTATAAATGTCTTTTTAAAAACCAAAACCTGTAACAGAGCTTGTCTGTCTTTTTTTTTTTTTTTTCTTTTAATCTTTCCCGCACCTCTTCTATCAGCAATATTGGAAGTTTAAGAAAGAAATTCCATCATATTTCTCAATAACTCTTCTCCACCAGGAAACTAGAGTTCTTCACATAATAAGCATTCGGGAATGAAGTATATTGTATTTTCAAGTTCATAAAGTGTAAAGCATGGAGCAAGCTATTCTATTATTGATGGCAGCTCCATGCCTTGTACTCCTCCATCTTCACAGATGTGAAAGCCACATACTGAGTCACAGATGTTAGGTTTTCACTTTTTGGTGAAATACACCTTTGCTCTATCCCCATAGCACAGCATTCAAAATTAAGTGAGGAAATAATTCTCTGAAAACTTGTTTGATTTCATTATCTGTTCTGTCCACACAAAGTACTCAGCCATATGTATGCTAAACACTGTGTAGGGATTTCTGTCTCAGAATTGGATATTTCAAATGATGTAGCTTCAGACGATATACGGGAAATCTAGCATTTGTCGTGGTTAATTTTTCTACATTTATGAAGAGTGACGCATGTTCCCTACCCATACAGGTTTGCTCAAGTTTCTTATTACCTTTTAGACAGAGTGTGCCACGGTGTCTGCCTCCTGATTTGAGGCATCAACCAACACTTGGGTGTTATGTGATTCATGACGCTTTCTCTTCACCACTGACCATGTCCCTGAGGGACAATCTGCTTAGAGAGAGTCATCAGATCCACAGATGATTCTGTCTTTAAGCTTATCTCTGAACAGAGTATTACAGTTTTTCAAGGTCTGAGGACAGGTATCACTACGTTGAAGGAAACTAGTGAGGAATGGAGAGACAATTCAATAAAATAAATAAAACAGATGAGCATGTGTTGTTTCATGGATTTAATTTTGTCCCAGAAACCTTTTGTGTAGGACTTTGATTTGTGAAATTCAGGTGATACTAACTGTGCATTTCAGACGTGTGACCAAACTTTTTCAAAGCTTGGTAGACTGTTAGATCTGACAGTTTTGTTTCAATAAAATCCAGGTTTTCCACAGCAGCTATCACAGATGAGCTTTGTTGATTTAATCAAGTAATTTTGTCTGTCTTTGCATCCATTTGTCTCTTATTTTGGCTTGTCCACCTAGGCTAGTTTTTCTTCAGTACAGTGGCCCTTACTGTGGCTTTTTACTCTGCTGTTATGGCAGGGAAATATAATCTTAGAAGGATCTTGCAAGCAATGTTGTAATAACATTAATTTAATTGAAAATATATTAACCAATATACACCTGAACTTAAATAATGATTACTTTGTTTTTATAAATGTTTGTGGAAAACATAGAAATGTTAAAGAAAAATCCTTTTCTTTCTGTTTCTGAGCATCAGAGACCTACACTAAAGCTTGCACTTTCAGTGAGACACAGAGGTAAAGGCAGAGGAATAGGATGGAAGAGCAATTCCAGATTCTGGACTCTCATAATACAGAGAAGTATGAAGACTAAGTGTCAGCTAAATACAGACATTTTCCCATTTTGGTTTTGAATGAAACATATTCTCTCCTCCCTTTACATAATATTCTGCATTTGGAATTCATATCATTCCACTGTTCAAAAAAAGAGAAAACCCCTGGGGGAAGGAAGAGAAATGCACTGTAAAGCTTTTGGAAAGAGCCAGCTGCATTGGAAGATGATATTGTAGGCTTATTGGTTCATGAAATGTTTATTCCTTATCTCCTATACAATTTTCACTAGTTACTGAGCAGCTTGTGGAGCATGTGGCTTTGTTCTATTTTTTAAAAGATTCTTTCAGCTTTTAATGCAGTGGAAACCCATAATGATACTGACATTTTCCCTACAAGCTTCACATTTGACTATGACTCTCTCCTGATGTCTGTGGTGTGAACATTTGACTGGTGTAACTGAAATGTAGCCTGTTCTGCTACCGTCTGAGTATGGGAGTGTGTATTAAGGAGGCAGGTTTTTATTGAGGTAACCCAGTATATACAGGTTTTTCAGATGAGCAATGTTGTGCTCTTCCAGTTACATTAAATCCCACTCAAGGTCAGTTATGGTAGAACACAAATGCAAGCATTTATTCACAACATCCCAAACCAGCACAGTTACAAATCATTAAAAAAAAAGAGATACGCATGCAGAAGTGGAAGAAAGCCTTGCTTCATGCATGTAAAGCAAGATTATTAAGAAAAGTGTGTCTTCTTTATTCATGCAATACTATGTCTGTTTCTTTTTGCTTCCAACAGGGAAATATCCTGACAGTGCATCTTCTGGTGTGATTACATCTCCACCTGCTCCCTTTGGTGGAGTGTTAGCTTACCTCCACTTCAATCCTTCAAGGACATCCGGACAGACCTATTCTTTTGCTCCAAAACTCATATTAATCCACGCTTATGAAGAGATAATCAGGCCGTTCTTCTTAATGGAAACTAGAATCGTTTCCTCTCCTTCAATATGTACATACTGCTTTGTTAGCTAAGGGGTTGCTGCCTATATATAACTAGCTACTAAGAAGTACTTTCCTCCAGGGAATGAAATTCTTTCCTCTTCTCTTTAATGACTGCTTGCCATGTTTCAGTGTAGGATGTAGCTTTCACTGTACTTTATGTTCTATATCAATCTGTACATTAAAACTGTGATTGAGATACTTAGGTGCTTGCCTGCATCTCATTATTGGCTCAGTACTGCCTGGAATCACCACAGATTTTGGTGACTGATCTCCAACCTCCTACTTCAAAACGTTCAATTGTACATACTAATGCTCTTAGGATAACAAAGCTATAAATGTAATTTTTTTAAAAAACACCCTTAAGAACATGACTGTATTAGGAGAGATGTAAGACTAACTTGTGCTTCTCAAAATGGTAATGAAATAATAAGCTCTGATCGAGTTAAAAAAAACCCTGAAAACTACAGATCTTTTTTAAAAGTTGCATTTTGAAGACTAGGCAAACTGGCTACCATCAAAAACACACTGAGTAATTCAATCTTGTATTTCAGATGAGGAAATGGCAGGTTTTCTCTGAAGTGATACTGATATTATTGAAAAACAGCTTGAGACAGGAAAATGGTGTTTGTGAGACATAGCTGAAAGAATAATTGATGCCAGGGACTTTGATGAACAGAAAGTGAGGTTAAACTTGTCAAATAGTTTTCATACCTTTTGCAGTACTTGTTTAAATTTACTAAGCAAACCTGACTTGATTGCAAAGGAATTCTTCTACCTAGTCAGTAGCATCTCAAAGTTCAAGCCTGTTGATGAGCCAGAAGAACTAGTCATTGCGTGATCACTAAATGAGTCTATATGCTTATTTACCTTGATTCTTCAAAACACCATGAATATCCAGCTTAGAACACGTGACTGCATCACACTGGGGTTACTGCAAGCATGTGTTTAAATGTCTTTTATGAGTAATGATGGACAGAAATCTTACAGATTTGCTTTTCAGATCTTGCACCTTCCTTCCATCCTTCTTACAGCTATTTCAGTCCTAAAAGGGTTAGGGAGCTCCAGAAGGTTGTCTTCTAGACAATCTTCACTTTTTTGGGGGAATGTAAGTCCTCTACCTGAAGCATAATTCCTAGAAGAATTAACCTCCCAGTAGTGTAAATGCCTGAATGCAAATTTTAATTTTCTCCTGTCACTGTATATGCATGAGCCTTCCCAGTAATGAAGAGAGAGCTTTGATCAATGGCTGGGCTTGTTAATTGCCTTTGTGCCAAGGCTCTGATGAGGCTTACAGAACCATCTTCACTACTTCACTACTCGGAAAGGTTTCTCATCTAATATATACGCTACCTCAAAAGTGAGTAATTGTACAAGCGTTTCACTTCTGCTTGCTTGACTCAGCTTATGACAGTTGACTCTTGACCAAACACTCATGACTGGAAGCCTCAACCAGTGACATCTTTTTCTTCTGGAGAACTCAATATAAACATGGAGAAAAATATGGAAAAAATGTTGTGGGGTGTTTTAAATGCAGTCAGAACATATATGCAATATTTACACAATTCTACTGCTAACTTTCTATCTTATTCTATACTGTATCAAATTTAACAGTTTAATGGATTTGGAGGAGAGAAAACAGTTTCACAATAGACATACAAAACTGATCTTCTGCATCAATATAGATAATGAGCACATCAGGCACTAATAGTTGTGCATGAACTTCGTCTGAGGCATCATGTTCATCACATTACCCTTTCTCAAATCGTCTGCATTTATTTCCCAATGGCAGTCTTTTTCTCTTCATTCAATGGTAGGAAAAATGAAGGAAAGTAGCTGGATTTTTTTCTCAGTAAGACTAATTTTTCAAGAGCAAAAGTAGATCACAGGTTTTTTTTCCTCAAATAATAATTAAAAAAAAATTTCCAGGATGTATCAAATGATAGCGAGGCAGCAGCCTGGTCTCTCTCTCTGGAGCACAGCCAGCAGGGTATGCGGCAGCGCACAGGGATGGGTCCCACATCCCACTTGTAGCTCTGCAGCGCAGGGAGGTGCAGTGGGGATCTGCCGAAAGAGGGGTACTCACCACAGAACAAACACCAGTGTTGTCATGAAGGCAGCACTGGTGAAGTCTGATACATCCACCCAGACACAAAGGCTGCTGTCAGTAGGAGCATGGTGACCCAGAGAGAGCTCCCACACAAACATGCAGCTGTCCAGGTCTCTGGCTGCAGGGAGCGCCTGAGTCTGGCACTCGCACCCGAGGGAGCAGAGACAACCCTTGTGTGGGGTGAGCAGGGGAATGATCTAACAAGAGTATATGGAAAAGTTAAGGAGTATCAGGGAGTGTGAGAGGGAGATAGGTTGGTGGAGCCACACCCTGAAGCAAAGGCAGAGCAGATGGAGGCTCCACAAGAAACAGAGGATCCCCCTGAAGGCAAGAGGGGACCTAAGAGAAGGGGCAAATGGAAACAGGTCCCTGTACAGGGAGGCAGGTGATTCCCTTCCCGGCCTCCCTCACCTTCCCAGTTGCCCTTGCACAACAGGTCTGGGACTCTGGAACTTGAGGGCCAGGTAAACGAGGATGTGGATGAAAGTCCATCCAGGGGTTGCCTGGGGTGAGTCAGCCAGCTCCACACATTAGGACTGCTTGTGTTAAGAAAAAAAGGAGGGTAACTTGTAGGCGATTTCCTTCTGAGGGGAACAGAGGGCCCCGCATGCTGACTCAATCCATCCCACAGGGAAGTGCTGCCTCCCTGGGGCCTGGGTTAGAGACATCACTAGGAAACTCCCTGGTCTGGTACAGCCCTCTGATTATTATCTGCTCCTGGTAATGCAGGTTGGCAGTGATGAGGTTGTGGACAGAAGCCCAAAAGAGCTTAAAAAGGAATTTAGGGCACAGAGGCAATTGGTTGAAGGATCAGGAGCTCAGAATCAATAAATATTAGATGATGCTTGATATGCTTTATTTTAACCTGGTATTTCACTTAAACAGCAGCCTTATGACAAAAGTTATCATTAAAATATTCTTTTCTCTACTTAATAAAATGGTTTCCACCTTTTTATGTAACTACTGTTATGTTATCATCCTGAACTAAATCTCTGACAGCAGGCTGGATGCCACACATCACAGAAAATTTAATTCCTCTCCTTGAAGAACTTACAGTCAGATTAAGCTGACATTAAAATTGACATAGATCTGCTCATTAACTTAAGGCAAGGGACCGATTGCATTGGCACAGACTTAGAGTTAAGGATCACAGTCACATGCTGCTTTGAATAGACAGCTTCAGTGAATCAAAGTGCAAGATGACATTCAGCAAACTGTTCTTTGCAAGTGGAACATCCATAGACAGCACTTTTTCCCCCACATAAAGACGCTTTCCTCTGAAAAAGCGGGATGCTTTTCAGTGCCACTTTCAGCAATCAGCAGAAGCAGAGCAAACCACATGATGTCCAATGAGGCTGGAGAGATTCTGTTCAGCTTGTTTAGCCTTCAGGATCAGCAAAAGAGGCCTGATCCTGAAAGGGATTTTGTAATTTTTGAAGTTTAGTTTCAACAAAGCAAGTGCAGAAACTTGTTCTAGAAATATACTACTTCTTACAGTTACTGATAATTTTTAGACATGTATAAACTTTGTAAACAGGGATTTAAATAAGTTCTATCCCATTTGATGGGAAAACCAGGAGCTAACTAATAGCCATGAAGTAAATATGTTTGCTCATGGTTAAAATAGATAGATTTTTCACCGTCTGGCTGCAAATTAGATTGTATTGGAGCCCTTAGTTTGTACCAAACCAGCAGGAGGTAGACATATAGCCATAGACACAACTATGTCCAAAGACCTTTTATTCAGATGTCATGGGAGAAGGAGGAAGGAAAGAGTGAGCATGTTGACTTGCAGTGTGTGAAAAGGCAATCTATTACAAATTTAGCAGCAGCAGCAGCAGATATACCCCAGGATCAGCCTGTGGCAATGCATCGTACCCCTTCATGCCCTCCTCAGCCATAGGGGCCCAGGTTGGGCAGGGGGCACCTGCAGGGCCCCCCGTGCCTGCCATCTACCCTTCAAGTAGATGAGCTGGGTATTTTGTCTATTCATCCTCCACCCAGTAACAGTGAGATGGATACTGAGGGACAAAACCCACCACTGATCTAGATTCTTACTACAATAAAAGCATGCTATTTCAAAGTGACTCTACTCAACTCACTCTACACTGTAGTTCCATTTTTTTTCCGTTGTGTGACAGTGTCTGGGGTACTACAGCATGGACCTTTGAGAAGACCAAAGGGAGTTACCTGATTATTTTTGAAAAAGTACAGATCAACCATCCTGGGGTTACAGTGACATATGTGTATGTGTTTACCAGTAAGCTTGTGACATTGGTGTTCTGTATGCTGGACTGTCCTCACTCTTAAGGCCATCAAAACCAGTGGGATGCTGGTTTTATACACCGGAAGATTTACAGGTTCACCTTTCAAGCTGATGCCTGACCATCTGATTAACAACGTGGAGGACATGACACAGTGCACTTTCAGCAAGAGAGCTCCTTGGTGTCTGCAGCTACCTAATGGTGACTTTTCTTTTAAGACTTCATATTTTAGTGTTTCCAAAGAATCTGCAGGTTCAAAGCTGCTTCCATCAGGGGAGGTTCAGACTGGACATTAGGAAGTATCAGCAGCTAGAAGCCAGGCAGCTTCTAGTAAAAAAAGTAGAAGAAACTGCATCTCATCCAACAGATAAATTCAATTCATCATTGCAGTTAATTATTCTTCCCACAGAATCGGCCGTCTGAACTATGAATTGTTTTCTTTGGAAAATATGCTCAATTCATTCTTCATTACATGGAATAAACACTAAGTCCTCTGCTTTCTGTTACCTGCTCAAGCCTGACTTCTCTCTGAACTACTTTTTTTTAAAAAAAGTTACATTTTTCTTCACCTTTTTTTTTTTGTTATTTATCATCTTCTCTTTTTAAGTGCACCTCCTCTTACTGCCACCTTCCTTCGTACTACCTAGCGAATCTATTTTTTTCATTTCCTATGTATTAGTGTATTTTGGGAAACAGCTGGATGCACTTACTCCTGTTTCAAGACAGCGTATATTTTTTTAGAAGTCATTTGTATCAAATACATTGTGAAATACTTAATAATTAGCAACAGATAAGTTCACAAATCATAGAATGTCTTAGATTGGAAGGGACCTCAGAGATCATCTAATCCAACCTCCCTGCCATGGGCAGGGACACCTCTTGACTAAACCAGGTTGCTGAAGGCCTTATCCGGCCTGGCCTTGAACACCTCCAGGGAGAGGGAATCCACAACTTCTCTGGGCAATCTATTCCAGAGTCTCATCACCCTTGTATTTAAGAACCTTATATTAAAGAACTTCTCCCTAAGATCTAGTATGAATCTATTCTCCTTCAGCTTAAAACCATTTCCCCTTCTCCTATCGCTGGACACTCTTGTGCAAAGTCCCTCTCCAGCCTTCCTGTAGGTTCCCTTCAGGTATTGGAAGGCAAAAAGATACATATGGAAGTATTTCCAGGTGGTCAACACTGCTCATTGGAAGACTCAGCTTTGGCCACTTACAAGATTACCAAATTTCAGTTATCTAGGAAAACGGTTTATTTGGGCTATGCCCTTCCCTATTGCCTCCACCATCCCTGCCCGTATCCAGGTTGCAGGCAGGCCAGGGGTGCTGTTGTCATGGCGACCACTGTGACCAAGCCCACCAAATGGAATGTGGGGCACAGGCCGTTGGTCATTGCGACTTGGTGAGGTGAGGAGAGCGCAGGGGAGGAACGGGGCTGGTGTGGGGCTGCCACAGGAGAAGGGGGACCCCACAACTCAGGGCTCTGGGACTGTGCTTTATGCTCAGCCGCATCTTGCTTCTCCCTCACCCGCAACCTGCTTGTCCTGCTTGTCCTCAGTCAGCAGAGGGGTGCTTATAGGGACAGTCCCAGCCCTGCTGGGGCTCAAACTACAAGCACTCACTGTTGGAAGTTCACCAGCTCAAAAAGAGAAAGCTGTCGATT
>VWZK01013231.1:2226-99022 GCA_013396935.1 Baryphthengus martii
AAAAGAGGTTTCTGTCCTCTTCTGTGCCAAAAGGTAGTGTTTGCTAATAAATTAATGCTAATAAATTGTTATTGGTTTCACCAGAGCTTCCACACATTTCAAAATAGACATTGAAATCAAAGAGGAAGCTCAATCTGGGGTGTTTTCTAATGTTTAAAGCATAATATAGGTGTACATGTTATGTAAATGTTTAATTTACACCTTGCTAGAAAGCTGGCTGCCTTGATGCTGTTTCGCAGCCCTGTCGTGTACATTCCAAACAAATGATGATCCAGAAACAAATCCCAAATTCCCTGAATAAAGAGCGTACTCTCATCTATAAAAGCTGCAGAAGCCTTTTCTGACACATTCATATCAAAACAAGAACGGTGGCATGTGGAAATGGACACTGCTCGAGTGATACAGGCTGTATTTACCAGAGAAGAGGTGAAGGGATGGAGCTCATAGATTGTTTCCAAAAGAATGAAATAAATAGAAGGGCCAGTTGGTTCTGCTGGCAGATCCTGTAGGGGGAAGGAAGGAAGGAAGGAAGGAAGGAAGGGAGGAAAATACCTACGGAGATTAGCACGGAATGAAAGAGTGGTAAGAAACTCAAATAAATGGACAAAACAAATTCACTTATTTAGTATATCAGAAGTGCACTTGTGTCAGACATATGCAGCCATATAGTTTGTTCCAGAAAGAGTATCTTTAAGATGTGTTAGCTTCCTAATCACCGATTTTATCATTCAGTTGAAACAGAAGATCACATCTTACTGTAAATTTTAGGGTCACAAGAGAAAGATATGTTTTAATTAGCAAGACCTTTGGCACGCAAGTAGCAGAGGGCGATTCGTACCATCTATAAATATATTAGGCATTTTCAATAGCTGGGGAAGAAGCGATTGTCAGAAATTTATAAAACAAATTCTGTTACTGAATAATACTATGTTAACATAGGAGATAAAGAACTATGACTGCAGCCTCAAGAACAATCTGCATTCAGCATTAATTGCAAAAATGATCATAATGTTGCCATCTGTTTCAGTGGAAACCATTAACAGTTTGTGGTACTTTGAATACACAAGCTTCTTTGTGCTCCTGGAAAGTTACAGCACCAAAACTCAGTGGTTTCACAAGAGTGAGTCCAATGTTAGCAACTATAGCTTAAGGGTTATTTCTCCCTCATGACCCTTTTATTTAAGTCTTTTAAAATTCATTACAGTTGTATAATGTATTAGGATATTAACTCTTCCAATTGCTTCTCACTATTAAATAGTCACTTACGGTCTCCTTTATGACATAACAGACCTTTTTATTCCTTCCTTATGAAGTCACTGATAGTGTTTACCTTTAAAATGTCTAACTTAAGTGCTCTGAAATACTTCGTGGAAGACTGACTCTGCCTCCTGCTGTGACTAAGAGAATAATCTGGGTAGATCAACTTTGTTAGATACCTCATATAAATGATTAAAGTTAGGCCAAGTCACCAGCTTCATAATAACAGTATAAGATTAAAAAATGACATAGAGATGAGATTTACATATTTGTGCTGCCATGCCAATAGTGGGAAATTTAGAAATCCAATTATATACTTTACAATTCTGACAAGCAACAATGCATAGAAACAACAGTCTGCTGTCTGAATCTCCGAAGTTCATATGCTCTTTTCAAATTTGTATGAGGATATTTTCACACACTGGACTGCAGATACACTTTAATCAAATTGCTTACTTGAAAAATGACCATGTCTTTTCAAAATGAACAAAAACTGCAAACTAAGATGACAGAACTATTGAATTTTTTTTTCTCAGAAGTGTAAGGTCTCCCATCTTCCCCCTCAACACTATTTCTAGAGACATATAATTATGTCTCTAGACATAATCTATAATTAGATGCTTAGCATCACTCTTTTCATGATATGTTGATGTGGAGATATATATTTCAAGCAGCTACAGAACGCTTTTTTACCAGTTTAGTTTTGTGAAATAAAGAATTTAGAACCTGAGCATAAACTTTTCCTGAGTTTCATTTTGCTTGTGCTTTGGCTTAGTAGAAATGCTGTTTAATCCTTTCCAAATCAGTCACTTCCTAGTCATTCCTCCAGACCTGGCTAAATTGATGTATTAACCACACTACTATGAGTTCTTCATCTGCAAAGGCTGCTTTGATAAAACTTGTTGGAAAGGGGAGTAGTAGGAATTGAGGAAAGATGAAAATGGCATTTAAGAACTCAGGCTAGCAGAGATTTCTTGTCCTCTTAAATTGTGCATATAAATATTATTTCCTTTTAAATAACAACCCCTTTTGTTCTGCTCCTTCCATAGAACTTTCCTGACTAGGCAGGAACTAGTTAACTATCTCCAAAAGAATTTAAAATTCAAAGATGTGTGATAATTATGCTCAGGGAAAAAAAAACAAAAAACAACAAAACAAATAACAAAACAGAACAAAAAGACAAAACAATAAAAAAAGAAACCAAACATAGAACACCACACCAAACCCAAAGAATGATAATTAAGAGTCTGAAGTACAAAAGGGTAATGCACTGTCCTCTTCCCCAGTAGGGAAGTTCATTAGCAGTGGAATCATGTCATTTGCCCATCTGTTCATAATTGCATTCACTGCGGGAACTAAGTGACGGAAGTGACATCACCCCAGCTCGGCACAGGCAGCCCTGTGAATCACACACGCCTTCAGCTCTGCATGGGCACTTGCTCCAGCTCCAGCTCAGCCTCTTCTCCAGCCTTCTCCATGGCCCAGGGAGCCCATCTGATTTACACCCATTGCCTGCAGGGCTGGCCTGGATCTGATGGCAGAGACGGAAATTTAAAAAATCAAGATGGCACAGTTTCTGGATAGGAGTAAATCCATATTGAGGGGAGTAATTACCCTTCAACTGGTTGGAGGCATACCTCTTGTTTCTATGTCCTAAACATTGGGTGCTTAGCAGCTGCTGTAACATCAATGGGCGATTGAAACAGGCCCTCATTAGATTAGTGCTGAGCTTATTGCTTGTGCCAGTCTCATTATTATTGGTGACTAAACTGGCAGATTGTCAGGAGCCTCATGGCAAGATGAGCTTTTGCAGCTCTTTGTTTGTAGTTATTATAAACAATGAAGTGAAAGCAATCCCCTGGGCATAGTCATGTCTCAGATGTTTTTTGCAAGCAGCAATCAGCTTGCAGAAGCAGCAATGGTAAACAACTTCTTATTTTAAGAAGCAATATTAATTAAAGCACAAGGCATGATTCTGAAAGAGAACTTGTTAATTATTTAATGTCACCTGCACTATCAAGTCCACCAGTTGGAAATTGTTTCGGTTTGCCTCAGATGGGCTCTGCCTGTCATCTAACTGGTGGAAAATTATGTGTGGTGCCAAGTGCCAAAAAAATAGGCAGTGTACAGCTGGGAGTCATATCATATTTTAATGTACAATCCAGGTTTATTACTTCTAAAGAATTCTGGATGTGAATAGTGGCCATATTACACTGTGTATAAATGTTAAATTTAATTGGGAACATTACATTCCTCATAAGAATACAGAGAATATTAAATGAGCTGCAATTGCAGGTATTGATGGTTATTGGAATTCCTGACTATCTACTGATATCACTCCATACCAGTAGAAGGCTTAGAAACTCTGCCCAGCTTTTAAATTAAATAGTGTGATTCAAGGGTTTGACATGTGCTAAAACACACACATGTTAAGAAGAGACAGGCTTTTCAAGCTTTTGGCAAAGCTTCTGCTACCATTCCTGTAGCACAAGAAAAGGCTTCCTACTTTTCTTGAAAGACCTACTGGTATGACCACAGAAAGTAGGATATGAGCTGGAATTAATGAGTTTGAAACAGTGCTCAGAGTTGGGCATGGACCATCTGACTTTGCCTCAGTAGAAATGCTAGCCCCACTGAGAACCCCTGGGACTCTTTCAGCCGCGAAGCTCGGCCCAGGCAGAAGGTCATTGGTATCACTCAAAGGTAGTTCTAGTTTCAATTGAGCTAGAAAATTCCAACATATGAGGTTTTTCTTTGTCATAAGATGACAGCTTTCTTGTTAGAAGCTGAAAAAGGGAACACAAATTGCAAACATGGAAAAAGTGAAAAAGCGTCTTATTTTTACATCACTAAAAATTTAGGCTTCTTTCAGCTGAGTAGCAATTGGTGACTGATTTTTCTAAATGGATAGACATTGTGCTCTTGCTTCTCAGAGAATAGTATCTGATGCGTATGTCTATTTCTACCACTATCTAAACAGAAATTCAGATGAATCATCCCCAAGCTGACTTCAAACCATTAAACTGCAATGGAAAAGATAGAGCTTTAAGAGTCTTTAATCTCTGCTGGACAATTTGTCAGAATTTTCACTTCAATTTTCTCAGTACAGATACCTAAATTCCAGCCTGCAACAAGCATGAATCCAAAAGACCACAGCAGCTCAGGCTTTCATCTCCTATGCAAAGAATACAAAACTCTGTTGAACAGATAACAAAATTATATAAAAGTAACCAATGTTCTGAGAATGTTTTCTACAAGAGAGCAAAATTAAACTCAACAGTAGGAGAAAAATAGGCAAGCATAACAAAGTTACAGATATTAATAGTTACTGGAAAGAGAAAAAGAAATTAGAGAGTAAGCATGCAAGAAAAGATAAGAACATTGATTCACTGCTTGCTGATTTGAAAAGCAGATCATGTTTCTTTCCCTGCATACACAGTGCAAGAAAAATCTTGGGGCCCTGAGGATACAATCTTAACCAAAGGGTCTGCAATATTAATGAACTGCAATTCTGATAAACTGTAAGATCCATCAAAGACTGAGAAGAATACAAAGTTTACCAGAGAGGTTAATTAATAATCTGATAGGTAGAGATAAGACAACAGGAGATCCATATCCCAAGTCAATCTAACCCAAAAGTTGACAGGGCGTATCAGAAAGGATGTTAGCCCCAGGAAGGACTATATATTGAGGGCAAGCAATCAACGTAGTTAGATCTGGCAGTCACTCAGAGCTAACAGTGAAGGAAACATGTTTCAAATGAAGCACCAAGGAATTTAAAAGTAGTATTTCAAACCATGAGAGGGTCTATGGGCTGTTTGTTCCTTTAAGAAACATTTATGATTTGTGAGAACAAAATGCTGTTGTAAGTTACAATTCTATTATCACCTTGCAACACACTAAATTGATTACACAATAATGTTTCTATTTTTTCCCCAATCTCTCAACAATACACAAAGGTGTCTTAACTATCAATAAAGCAGCAACAGCAGCAGCCACAAATTGCTTCTGCTGGACAACATTTTTGAATGGAATAAATTTCACCTTCAGTGGAAAAGAAGAGTGTGATGCATCCACTATTGGGAGTATTTTTCTGCCAGGGTCAAGGATATGGAAAGGCTGGCAACCTTAGTTCAGGCACTAAGGTTGCCTTTTTCTCAAGGGAAAAGAAATGGGGTTGGTAGAAAGTGGGTTGTGCAATATGTTTTTTCCATGTGTCCTCTTTGATATTAACATGAATTCCACTTTAAGAGTCAACCAGCATAAGCTAAAAAAAAAGCAAGCTTGATCTTATACAAGACAGTCAACCGATAGCTCCTTACTTTTCTAATCAGTTATGAGCCAACTCATTCTCTGTCACAAAAACTAAGTTTGCTGAGACAGTCAGAATGGGTCATGAAACCAATTTTTACTTCAGAAGTGGAAGTTATTTTTCCCACTACTTGAAACCATTTGACCATTGAAAAAAAATCTGTCAAAAGGGAAACTCATCTTTGTTTCCACAATTCCCTGCATCTCAAACTCCATTTGATAAAATTACAGAATCACAGAATATTAGGAGCTGGAAGGGACCTCGGAAGATCATTGAGTCCAACCCCCCTGCCAGAGCAGGAACCTAGAGTAGATCACGCAGGAACACGTCCAGGCGGGTTTGAATGTTTCCAGAGAAGGAGACTCCACAACCTCTCTGGGCAGCCTGTTCCAGCACTCTGCCACCCTCACTGTGAAAAAGTGTTTCCTTGTGTTTAAATGGAACTTCCTATGCTCGAGTTTGCACCCATTGCCCCTTGTCCTGTCATTGGGTGCCATCGAGAAGAGCCTGGCTCCGTCCTCCTAACATTCGCCCTTTCCATATTTATAAACATTAATGAGATCACGCCTCAATCTCCTCTTCTCCAAACTAAAGAGACCCAGCTCCCTCAGCATCTCTTCATAAGGGAGATGCTCCACTCCCTTAGTAAGCTTAGTGGCTCTGCACCACTCTGCTACTCTCCACTAGTTCCCTGTCCTTCGTGAACTGGGGTGCCCAGAACTGGATACAGTTAACAGTATATATTAACAGTTTAAGTTTTCATTTAAGAAATCATTTTTTTAGCACTCATAAACAGTGGAAAGATCTACAATAACAAAAAAAAGGAAAACCTGATTGGAACGATTGACTAAGCATAGTGCATTCAGCAACTGAGAAAAATAGAATATTTTTTCTACTTCAACAACCATAACTTTAGCAAACAGGGATTAACAAAGTGATTTACAGGATGCACAATGCAGGCAGAATAGCCCACCTATAGAAGAGAGTAGGATTAAGAGGCATTTGCTTTATAACTTGGATTGAACAGAAAGAGGAGAAGGATTCTGAAATTAATATTTTTGTTTTCAATTAATAAGTTGGGTTTTTTTTGCAAAAAAATATATAGTTTATTGGAGATGTTTGCGTGTGTGTGGCGTGCTATCTACTAGTGAAACATACCACTCTCCTGCCTAAGCTCTATTTGAGGAACACATGAATTGCACTATGCCTCTCAAAGGACACCTCAAGATTTTGGACTTTTGTTGCCATCTACCCTCTGGACTTCTGCTGTCATCTACCAAAAATGGACTTTTCTTTGCATTTCAAAAGTGGGCAGCCGACATGCACTGCCCAGCCATGCACACACACACCAGCTGTTGAGGTATTTCTGAGAGAAACTGATGAGTCCCTTAGGTAAAAAAACAAGGGGAAAGGCAGCTCTCCAGACATAGAACCAGTAGGGACACTTACATAATATTCTTCTTACAGCTCCAAATTGCTTTAGCACAGATCGAAAATGCAGAACATCTCTTTTCCTAGCTTGCTTCTTCCGTAATATTCAAAAGGCTAAGTACTTCTACTATAAGACAGCAGAGACTGTCTTCCTTCATATTACTGGATAAAGGAAATAACACTATAAATGTTCCCATTTCAAAAGAAAAGGAATTCTGACAATATTTTTGCTATTGCAATTAGTCAGGAGCATAGGAATCTTACTTTTCTACTTACACGTCTTTAAAGTAGAAAACAATTTAATGAACAAATACTTGGCAACTCGGGCAACAAGCACATCAACTTTCCTTTTGCACTGAGAAAAAATAATCTACAAATGTCAATGCATTGAATAGAAAATAAAAACAATAAAACCAGAAATGTTGAGAAAGATTTGTAAGATTGGTAAATAAAGTATGAAATATTATAGAAACCATCCACTGCCTATGTTATCATGTGCTCTTCCACAATACCGAATTCAGTACCTCCATTGTTCCTTCAAAGGACTTAATATTTTCAAAAGAACAACAATTGTTAGCTGTATTAAAGGAATTAATTTTAAAAGTCTTTGTGCCATTAATTTTGGCAAAAGTTTCACCACTGAGATTTCACAAAGTAGGCTTTCTGTAATGAATACTTTCTGGAAACATATACAAAAGTAGAAAAAAAAGAACCCAAAATATTTGGCATTGAATTTCCTCTTTTATGTGTCCTTTAAGGGGTATAACATGCCTATCATCTCATCACAGAGACAGACCTGAAGTTGGAAGCAAGATTTATGGACATTTTATTGATATTGCTTTCTGCTGAGTTACCTGGATCATCGATAATCAGGATCATGCTTGTATTCACAGTTTGGGTTTGATTTTTTTTGTTTTGTCTCCAGCTGTGGCTCTAGGTGGCTTTAGGTGACTCCTGTGTTTTGCGTCACATCTGGCAGCAGTACGGAGATGCCCTTCAGATCCCGCAGTTGTGTTTTTTTAACTTTTCACTTCTAAGTATTTTTGGTTCAGATATATCTTTTATACAAACATTTTCCAACTTCATGGTTACTTCAGGGGAAAGGTTCCAGATTTTTAAAGAAGATTTAGATATTTTAATACATAGCTGACATAGGAACTAAGATGTGGTAACCCAGACACTTAGGTTTTCTGTTCTTTTTACTTCCAAGCAAGAATATGAAAGTAAAATTCGTTGGAAATTCACATGAAATTTCACTGCATATGAACCAGTTGCTCTGACAATTAAGCACTTCTGTAGCACTTAATATCCAAACTTGAGCTGCAATCTCTGTCTTGTAGCCTTCTAACATTATAGTAATCAGATCAGAATGCCGCTTTTTGCTTATGCTATTGATAGGGAATTTTCTATGATACCTGAGACAACATATATATGTCCTTTAGGCCACTGGCTGTTTGCCTGTCAATGTAAGCACACCGTGTATCTCCAGCTACTGTATGACTGTCCAGAACATTTTTCAGAACTGATCTGAGATCCGATGGCCAATAGAGATCTTCTGTGATCAATGGCCCATGTGGTATGGAGTTTTACCTTTCAAAATTGATTTGCAGTTGTTTTTATCTGTGATAAGGCCTGCTCACTTGTGAGTCCTACATGGATAGTGAGATCTTATTTAACATTGAGTAGTCTGTTTACAAGTGATTCCTCTGCTGCTTCTACTGTTCATTATTTTTTGTTCTGAACAGGAGTGAATGAGACAGCCTGTAGGAAAAGAATAATTTAGTCCTCCACCTCATCAATCCTAGCTCTAAATTTCCATGTTCAGAAGGACTGTGGTAAGGTGAGTTGCAATGGTTAGACATTGCCAGATAACACCATCCCCACTTGTTTCACCTTTTCCATCAGCCTCTTCATTTCTTCAGTGCTGCCTCTGCTCTCCTGTTATTTGGCAGTCAACTGCCTGGATTCTCCTGTAGTGTACTGTGGCTCATTGTCTGAAGATAGCATGCCTTCAATTTCCTGATCACATTCCTTGACAAATTGTCTTCACAGAAACAGAAGTAGCAATTGATTATGACTATCCTGTTGTGAAAATGAATAGTCCTGACTCACTCTCTGCTGTAAATTCACCATGGTTTTTGCACATGTAACACTTGCACGTAGAGTCCACAATCCTCTAATAATACTTCTAGTACTTACTTCTTGCAACCTGACTTAGCCCAGAATATCAGGTGCTTCTTGTAAGATAGCCACCAAGTCCTGCTTTGTGTATTGCCAGACTGTATTGGACCTCTTTCAGAAACAGAAGGGGACTGTGGCATGCTAATAGACTCTTTTCCCAATTCTTAGAAAATACCAGTGCTGCATTCTTAAAGGTGTACTCTGCTACGGGTATCTTCTTTCAGCAGTGGCTTATCAGAAAATTTGTTCTCCTTTTCACATCGCAGCACTAGAGTGTCAGTATATTTTGGGGTTTTGGAGATGAACAGAAGAGTGGCTTCTTCCAGCAAGACTTCTTTCAATAAGTTCCTTGTACTTGTTGAACTTCATATACACCCTGAATCCAAAGATGCAAATTGAAGTGTCATATTGTTCCACTCCCAGATCAAACCCAACACCTTCCCTAGCTAATCTTATACAATTTCCTTTACTATTATGGTTATATATCCAATGAGATGCTGGATTTACAGCATTACTCTTTCTGGGTTTCCTTCTGAAGCATTTCAGTCTTCTTGTAGCCCCTCTACTGCCAGAAGATACTCCGTATTCTTTACTCCTTCAGATGGCAGCTCCTGAATTGACGACCAGTATGCTGACACATCTTGTGTGTTAACTGTCTCAGAGTTCAGTGAAGGCTGAGTGGAAGACAGTATTTACTTTTTAATTACAGAGTCGTATGTCCTATAATAGACCTTTATGTTAGCATAACGTTGCAAACTTTCATAAAATTTTTGATAAATAAATAAACTAATCCCACAATCATCAAAACCCTAGTGATTAGGGGACATTTCTAAGAAAATCTAGGTTCAAACCTGTGTTCTACTTAAAATGTGTCTCCTGCACTCCAGCTGGACATACATGCCCTGCATACAGCTATCACCACAGCCTGGTCCTAGAGGTTTGGCTGCAGGTCCCAGGCCACCTCAAAGAGAGTGCAGTGGGTGACCTCAGGGACAGATGCTGGCCTCTAGGACAGCTTCTGTGAAGAAACCTAGAACAAACCTCAGCAATCATAGAATTATAGAATATGTTAAGTTAGAAGGAATCCATGAGCATCATCAAGTCCAAATTCCTGCTCCTTGCGGGACTGCCTAAAACTGTCATATGACTGAGAGTCTTGTCCAGATGTTCCTTGAACTCTGACAGGCTTGGTACCATGACCACTTCTTGGGGGAGCCTATTCTAGTGACAGACCACCCTTTTACTGAAGAACTTTTTTCTAATGTCCAATCTGAATTTCCTGGTGAGCTCCCCTTCTCTTGGGAGCTGCTTTTAAGCTAAGGGTTTTGTATTTGTCCCTGATCTGAGCTGTTTGTTAGGGATCAGTGAGAGATGGCTTCTTCCTAAGGTTGGTGCTAGCAGTCTCACATGAGAGCAAAGTAAGTAGAGGGTGGATCCTCAACAGCAAGAGCTCCATCTCACTGTATGAGAGACAGGAGACCCTGGCAAGCCTAGTTAAAGGCTATGTTTCAAAGTAAAGCATGGATTGCAATGAACTGTCATTTTCTAACAAACAAAAGAAGTTTTAACAATTCCTAACCACTCCTGTTCACAGACTTTTGATAGATCTGAATCTATCATGGGAACTAGCTGTCATTAGACATGAATGGATTCAGACAATTTCCTCTGATGTGGGCATCTTTAAAGACTGTTTATTTGAGAACAGCTTTAGTCGGAAAACATCTGACATTAGGGACTTGCATGTTTGACAACTTCAGTTTCTCTGTATTCCACCTCACAATCTAGTTCCAGACTCTCTTTTAGGAGTTGTCACAACCTAGCATCTTTGCATTTTTGGTCCCAGACTAACCCCTCCTTGGCCTTAGTCAGATGTTACTGAAGAAGAAAGAAAGGTTTCCACTGTAAAGTTATGTAGTTGTACTCCATTAATACTTTACTTTTACAGCTTGTGTTTCAGTGCTTCTCTTCTCAATGGCTAATGGTTTGAATCCTGTATTCTAATTTGCACAAGCTGTGATGTCAGCTGAAAGCTTTTCTTGTCCCTTCTAAGGTGCAATGTTTTCAAAAGGTGGAGTTTTGTGGATTACTAGGAGATTTTTTTGCGTAAATTCCTTCAGGACAAATGGGTGGGAGTTTTAGTTTAACATCAGGCTGACTCCTTCTCATGAGTCTTTACTTAGGTACAATAGAGTGGCTGCAGTTCATCTTCTCCTTCTGTCATGCATTATCGCCAATGGTTTATATTTTGCTCTTAATAACTGTGCTATAAACTCTAAAGACAATCTATTGCTTTTTAGATCTCATGACAGTCTGTATCCCCTCTTCCCAATATCTAGAGTGATATTTTTATTGTAAAATGTCAGCGTTTATTAAATATTTTTCCATTCTCAAAGGTTTATTAGTATTGCTAATATTGCATTACAGCTTTCTCCACAATCTAGCTCAAATACAATATTTCAGCTATAGATATGAAACTATTGTGGAGTTGTAAACATGAACAATTAAAAGCTGTCAGCCTTTTAAGTACAAGTGTATTCAGAACAAACCTGTTTAGCTTATGGAAGATTTTTTTCTTCAATGCAGACATAAAAACTTCATGTGCAAATGTAAGGCAGCTACAGCACATATGCTACTGTTAGGAACTTTTATTCTGAGTTCTTAGGGTGGGTTTTTGTCTCTCAGTCTGAACAGTTTCTCTGTCCTTGTTAACTGGAAGCATTTTCCTGTAGTTAAATCTTTTTCTGTGGTTAAAACATCTTTCTGATTAGATTTCTGAAAATGAAAAGGAGTATTTTGTCACATTTCCAAGTTCTAGGTTGAATGTAGATTACTCAGTTTAATAACATAAACAACTGTTTCATCTTGTATTTTTCATCTGAAAATCAGATTATTTAATAAAATAAAAGAATTCTTTATGCTCTAAATCAAAGTAATTAAAATAAATTTGTCAGTTGTTACAGTATTTCTGGTGTTATTATCTTACTTACCTTTTCTCTGACTACTTATAAGATAAAATGAAAACTTTGCCTCCACTTTTTAAGGCTTACAGTTCTTGTTGAGGTCTGAACTCTATATAAGAGCCTAGAAAATAAATTTTAAATTACACTCACTTCTACACCCAGTTACACTTCCCTATTAAACATTCACTTGTTTTCTGATGTTAGTCTCACCAGACTGTCCATTAGCACCATATTTTAATATGCTAAGTAAACAATATGGATAGATTCCAAGAAGTAGAATAACGATAGAGATGGGGGTGTAAACTCACCGAGATAAGCATTGCAGTTGTCACTGTCTTTCTTGTTTTGAGCATATGTAGTGATTCATTGGTTCTTCCAAACATTTCATCTATAACTCTTTTTTCGAGGTTCTTTCAGGGGTGAAGACCGTCCTTGGGAAACTAATTTTTTATTTTTTTTTTTTAAAAAAAAGGAAAAAAAGAAAAGAAAAATAAAGAGGAAAACACTGGGGAAATGCATTCTATATGTTCTCTCGTAATGTCCTGCATACTCACATGCCAGTTCCCTTAGGAGAAGCTGTAGAGTATATGGGAGAGAGGGGAAAGTGAAAGAAAAAGAAGGATTCTGGAAATATGTATTTCCATAAAATATACACCTGTTATTGCATCCAGGAGATAGTACTAATCTTAAACTGTCCCCAGATTTCCAGTATGGATTATTCTGTGAACCATCACATTTTTTTGGTCACTTAGGGAACAATTAAAACTAAGCTACAGTGGAATGAAGTGCTAGGTCATGAGTCTAATGAATACAAAGGTGACCTAACTTATTTACTGAGGACTTATGACATATCACACTGCTAATACATAACAATAATGCCTTCAATAGGAAACATCAATTCTATACAGCACTTCACAATATTAACACTTACATCCTGTGAGGAAAATAAACAATTTGTATTGTATTTAAAACACAGGTTTATCAACTGTAATTCACAGCTTTTTGTCTTGAATCCTTCCTAGTATTATACACAATGGCTCCTATCTCTGGCTGAGGATCATAGTTAAGATACGGAAGAAGCAAAAAAACCCTACACCTGCTCTGTCCAGTGTTGACTTTTACATTAGATGTTTATCAAAACAGCCTTTAAGTTGTGAAAATTCTACATTAGATTTTTTAAGATGAGGTGTGTAGTGTTTAAGATGTGCTTTTCTTGTTACTGGATGTGCTTGCTTTATAATAATTAGAATCACAGAATCACAGAATGGTTTGGGTTGGATGTTGTCAGGAAGGAAAAAAAAATGTTAAGTGTATTCATAGACATAGTTTCAGGACATTGACTGATCACCAGCTTGAATCGGGAAGAAACTTATCCCTGTAGAATATTAGGCATATAGAGTAGGCTTTATTACCTCCTCCAGAGCTTTTGACATTGATCTCTAGTAGAAGTAGGGTCAACTGGGTAGACCTACTAACCTCTTCTGCTGTAGCAGTTGCTGTGTGCTTGTACTTACAGAATGAGTTATGGAATGCAAGAGTATCATCTCCAGTAAAATGACCATCACCCAGCACTCTAATGCAGGTTTGTTAATGGTGCATGATTCATTGATAACTTTTTCTCTCGTTCATTCCCAGTGTTATTTCCAACCATTCAGAGAAAATACAGTGTTCCTATCTTGCTTCTAGACCTATAATTGCTAACAGATAAGGTTAGAGGATGTGGTCCTCCAATTTAGTGTTTTTTTGGCATATTTTTACATTTTAAGAAATTTGTAGACCAAACATTAACATGAATGAGGAAGAAAGGGTGAAGCTGATAGGACACAGGTGTCATGTAAATGCATCATTTTATAGAATAGATCCCAAAACATGGTATTGCATTCAGATTTGTATCAGTATCTGGAGTATACAACTCTTTGTACAAGAAAGAGACAAAGATATTCTGCATCTCATCTGTGTTCATATTCACAAACGATTTTCTAAAACCTAAGCTGTAGTTCAGGGTGTTTATTTCCCCATGAATTGAATTTACAATACAGAGGGTTCAGAAACTGCAAAGTTTGGCCATTTCTACATGAGGTCAAAACCCCAATGCTGTTTAGATCAGTATGGAATTCCCAGAAGCTTTGCTATGTAATAAGTAACTAACTTCTATATGTTCGGAGTATGTCTGAGTGGTGCAATACACTGCTCTGTAAAAACCTCTGAGCCACATAAGGTTCTAGGAGAAATAAAGGATTATTACGATGCATCTCTGAGAGGGCTAATTAAGCTAGGCTATGCTATACCAATATCCAAACTCACGGATTCATATTTCGCCTGTCATCTAGAAACAACAGGAGGAATATGGCCTAGAAGTATAATAAAAAATGTGTCTTGACATAACGTAGGGTGACATACCTTATGTCAGAAGATAAGACTATTATAATTTTGGAGATAAGTTCATTCTGTACATGGAATTAATATTTCAATACCTTTTTGCCCATTATTATTTGTTGAAGAAACTTTGTTATTATTGTTTTGTTGGGGTTTTTTGTCTTGTGTCTTTTTTACGTGGAGTAGGTTATAAAACAATGTGAAAAAAGGTTATTGCTCTGCTCTGAGGGTTTTAGAAATTCCAATCTGATGTGCTGTATCTGGGAGAAGCTTTAATTACCTCTGTTCTTGAAGATCCTATGTATTGTCTTATTCAGACTTCCCTTGAAACCGTAGCACTCATGGCTCCAGGTAGTTTATACTTCAGAATATGGGATACTTTAGCTTTTACTGCTGCAGAGGAGCACCATGTGAATTTTTAATGGGACCTACTCACTGTTTCCCTTTTCTTACTTGGGCATAGAACCGGTTTCAGGGAAAGAAGAGGAGGTGCTGGAAGTAAAAAGAAAATTCAGAAGGAAAATAGAGTAGTCATCAATCAAGTAACACCTGCAGCTATCTCTTAAGGGTAAAACTGGTGTTCTTCTGTTATATCTCATTTCAGTAAGGGCTGGCATAAAAAGGGGCTAAAAAAAGGAGCCTAGAAGACATGAGAAAGAGAGAGGGAGAGAGAGAGATTTAATCAGACTGACTGACAAAGTTAATATATATTCTCTATGAAAGAGGAGTCTCCAGGGTCATGGTTTCAGTGTTGAACAAGAACTCCAGAAAGTTTAGAGAGCTAGATTGAGTCAGAATTGATTTTTCTCTGTTTACTACATTCCCCAGGTGAAAAGTTAATGAACCAAGGCTAAAACATAAAAAAGGCATGGGTTACTTGGAGGGCTGTGATAAAAATATCAACCAGGTAGATCAGGGATGAACTTTCATGCTCCAGAGCATCACTAACCACAAAAAGGAGGAAGGAAAAAATGTACTGACAAAGCAGAGCATGTTCTGTGATGACATGCAGTTCTGACCAGAAAACACATGAAATCTCAACAGTGTAAGTGCATATGGATATCTCTTTACCTGTAGATAAGCGGGTGTTTGACTGCAGCTGTTTGATAGGTGATGAAACCTGAAGTAAAGGATTTAGTATCAGAACTATAATTTCTAGGGAGAAATGCCGAAAGTCAGAAGCCTGGGCTCGTAATTAGGTCTGAGGGATTTGAGTCTCTGAGGCTCACCAGCCCTGTGAAATATACCTAACTAGTATGACACAATGCTTTCCACCCATCATTGCTTCTCACTCCTTCCTGACAGAGGTGCTGCATGAAAAGATATGTGTTCTTTGGTCCCAGAATTTTGTATTTGCTCTTCTTGATACCAAGCAGGGAGCAAGGATTGGACCCTACTTTGCATACTGTTTTCCAGCAAAGAAAATATAACAGAATCTATCGACTACTTTCATCACAAAAAGTCCAGAGAAACATCTCAGAATTTTTTGAATCCAGAAAGAATGAAGAAATCAGTGTTGCTTGATCAAACTTGAAAGGGATCATTTTGGATGGTAGACATAAGCACTGGAAAAGTTGTTGATGAGAGACGGCAAGGATTTTTCCTAGTTTCTTTTTTTTCTCTTTTACAGAATTGTACCAGATAGTAAGGAATACCCTTTTGGAAATCTTCTCATAAGCAAAGTCACAACTAGAGAACCTGAACAGTATAAACTCTGTCTTCGCTTGTGTGGAATTATACTAGTGGATTAAGTGATTAAAAAAACCACACAGGCTCCATAGTCTACTTGTTAAGACATTCATGCATGATATTAAACACAATATATCTTACCCTCAGAGTATTGGGATTTTAGTGTGATTTTAACTATATTTTTTTCAATTTTCCAAAAAAAATCAACAGATTCACTCCCACTCTTGGGATAAATTGAAAACTATTTCTTTTCCTCAAAATTTCAAAATCATGCTTTGGATAAAAAAGTTGTTTCTCTTTGAATTTTAGATTCCTTTTGAATTTAGAAAAAAAGATAAGTGCCTACATTCTTAACCCCAACAATGACAAGAAGGAGAGGGCAACTAAAGTAAATCTTAGGTATTTCTTCTCTTGCCTCTGGTATTCATGTTCCTTTGACTTATCACTGGCTAGTGTAGTCTACTTAAAATGATTTTAGGATACTTAGTAAAATTTCTGGGATTGATTACAGGAAAAATAATGAAGCTCACCACAACAGGTGAGCAGAACAAGAAGCAGCAACATGGCTCTAATGCTGATAATCTATGTCCTTATGAAATACCTCATATCAACAGTGTGAATCTATTAACAGTATTCTCTTAAACCAAGAAGACTGGCAGGCAAGACACTCAAGTGGGTCAAGCAGAAGTTCTACGTTGAAGATGGACAGAGGAGTTGAGAGACAGTGGTGTTTCTTAGTATGTATTATGTGTCTAATACATATTATTCTAATATAGTCCTTTTTTCATATGTGGAAAACAAAGTATTTTCTTCATTATAATGTCATAGGACATATTCAGGTTACAGTCAAACACTTGAAAGTTTGTGAAGCATGAATCAGCTAATGCTATTTGGCACCTTCAAATATGGTCAACAAGAGGACAGGAGTTTTGAGCACCATAGTTTAGCAATTAGAAGCCCAATGCAGCAATGCAGAAGTACATTGGAAGATGTCATCAAATATTAAAACTGCTAGTGCTCTGAGCTCTCAGATTGCAGAGCAATGACAAAAGTAGTCAGCTAAAGCCAGCCACATACTTCAGGATTTCATGGTTTTTGATGGAAAGCAGATAAAAGCTAGACTCATGAAAACATTCTGCCCTCAAAGAAGACCACACAGGTCTCTCATCCACTGATATTTCTTTCGTTGCACTTTTTTTTTTTTTTTCTTCCACTTCAGTAAAAGTAATTTCAGCAAAATGACCCACAAAAGTTTACAATGGAACCTGACCGGACAATAGATAATCTAACCAATGAAAAAGACATGCAACACACAGGATACAGTCCTTTTTTAAACTAACCAAACATATTTTTTTAAAATAATTTTTGAGTCTGTATTGTGACAGTTCGTTTTATGATGTCATGCCTGAGCAATTACAGAGCCATAATTGCATAGCTATGACTCATTGCAAACCCATCAGTGTAGTCAGTTTCCTAATGCTATTTTCTACTATAACGTTGTTATTGTAAAGGCAGGAATTCTTTAATCATCAAATTGAATCACTGCCAAGAGCTCATTTTATTGACCATTAAACATGCTTCTGTTTAGAAGAAATGCTACAACATCACTGTTTCAAATAACGAGTTTTATTTCTGCAGCGGCTTTTAGGACAATACGCGATGAAATGATAGGTCAAAAAATATTTATCATCTGCAAATGTACAGGACACTCACAAATGAAGGTTCTAATCCAAACTGCATTAAAATCTCTCATAAAGCATAATTCCTTTAAAAAAGTATTGTATCAGACCCCATGCAATGAAAGAACAAAATGCATATTTTCATTGAGACACACTAAAATTTCTCAAAGATGACTGTTTCAAAAATGAAAACTTGTATCTGCACCTGAATACCACTTCTGTATGTCTTTTGAAGTTTGGCACCTCTTTGCAATTCAATTGTAATTTTCAGTAAGGCCACAGTTCTAGAAAATTAAATGGAAACCGGTAAATCCACTGGTGAATTGTGGGAACATTTTTTTAATGACAATATTACAATTTCCTCTCACTGCCAAAGGATTCTGTGGGAGGCACAGCATGATCTTGCTTTATTCAGAGAATAATTTTCCACCGGCTGGAAAGAGGTATCTTGTTGGCAGATACTTCAATAATCTCAAAATTGAGATTAAATAAATATATAGATAGCTATACTTACTTTAGAGGCAGAACAGTGGGTTGGTTACCAGTTTTTGGAAAACCTGTACAAAACCTTATGCCAGTACCTAAATATTTCTACATCTGCAATTTCTGAGAACATTTACATTCTCTTTCAGAAAAAAAAAAAAATACCCTGTTTTCAAAAATACATTCTCTATGGACAGTTAGACCATGAAAAAAAGCATATGATTATGTTACCTTTCTTCTTTGAACACACAGTAAGTTTAGTGCCTGTAGGAATAATCTCACTGCTTTGACCACTGTCAGTACCAGCTAATGATTTCCTACTGTTTTCTCTTTTTCTTGATCAGTTTGCCAAGAAAAATGTGCAAACTAAAATAAAGCCTTTTTCTAAAACAGTAAAAAAATACTCCTTTGCAGTTCCATAAACATCAGTAGAATCATTATATTTGTCACTAAATAACCAATTCAATCAATAACAAAGGGGAAACAGTGCAGTCTAGTAATGTACTTTAAAAAAGGATATGCTTATACAACAAAACAAATCTGATTATATGAGTCTGTAACTATGCAGAGGTTTTGTTCTCTACAAGCTAGGAAGCTCAGATATCCTTTTAAGTGTCATGAAACATAAAATAGGCATTGTTAGCAATAAGGAAACACAAGAAGTACAAGAAAAAAAAGAAAACAATATTTACATGCTGGAAAAGAAAGGAAAGGAGGGAGTAAGACATAGCAAAAGAAGAATGTGTCTGTGACATAGATGTACTGACAAATGAAGGCAACAGAACGCAGGCACCTCCATAGAACAGATCCTGGTGCTTTAGACCATTTCTCTTTCTTATTTCACCTATTCAAGAAGACGTAAAAGATACATAAATGTATTGGATAAAGGAGGTATAAATGCTTTGAATTTCTGTGGATAAGGCAGTGCTGTCTTCTAAACCATCTTGAGGTTGTCCTCAAAGCCAAAATCAATGTCTGCTTAGAAATTAATTCAAAAGGATTCTACTCTCCTATCTGAGCATATCCAGGGAGTGCCTTAGTATCTCAGTGCTTTGTATCCTACCAGACAACCATCAGCAGATTGCCTGAATGCAGATGAAGAGCTTGGTCTTTGCTATTAGTCATAGGCTATGCTAGGTTACCTAGAGCATTTAAAGAAGTTATACATGCCAATTCAATTGGATTTTGATATATGATATCCAATTTCCTGTAATTTCACCCACATGAATTTGGGAAAACACACTTCCAGACAAAAATATCTCTAAAAGAAATTGTGTCTCTTTGGAGGCAGTACCACATGTATGCAGGGTGCATCACTGAGTTAGAACTAGTAAAACTTTGTCTTCACCCCTCTTGCAATGCTGATGTGATCCTGTTCTCTCCCAGTCCTGTAAGTCCATAGACAGTTGTCAGTCGCACAGAGACAAAATTGCAGATATCCACTGAAATATCCAAATCAAATTTTTTTCAAATGCAGGAAGAATATTGTCACACTAGTGAGTGGAGCAGGGGCTGAACAGGCAACATGCACAATCATTGCATGATGCCTGTACTTCTTACAGTATTTGTCAATGTTAATCTTTCATGAAACACATCAATAAAGGAATTGGGTATTACCAATATTCCTAAGAAAAGAGTTTCTTCATTAGCACACAAAAAATCTGACAAATAAAATATGGCAGTGAGGCAAGAGTTTGTGAGATACTTGTCTAAAAGAAGGAACCAATTCTTGCTCTGCTGAAACAATTGAATAAGGATGTAGTTAGTGCTTTGCTAGCTGCTGTTGTAGTTGCAACACTTTGTCTGAAGATTGTATTATAAATGATAATAGAGCAGAAGAAAAGAGAATAGCAGCCTAGAGATGGACTGTCAACTACTGAGGCAAAATTAAATGGATGAGGGACAACAAGTTAGAGATCTCAGCATCCAAGTAATCCTAGTCATAGACACCACAGGGCAGCAGATTTTAGCAGAAACATTACTTTTTCCCTCTCCCTTTAAAAGATAGTCTTCAGAAAAGAAAGCTGTCATAATTACTGTCAGGAGCCTGAGTGCACCCATAGGCACTGACCTGCACCCATCTTTGCCCTGACCAGGCCCACTAGGACTCCCAGCCAGGCCCTCTCAGTCCATGACTTGATGAGCAACATTCAGTCTCAGATTAGAGCACCCACACCTGTCTTGAGACATGTTCCCTGCCACTCTTGACTTGTTTCATGTTGTTTCTGGCCTGATTTTGGACCAGATTTGATACTTAGTACATGCTTGATGATTATAAGATTGTAGATGGACCCTGTCCCTGTCTGCACCTTTGCTTGAGTTCTACAGATAATGGCCCTGCCTATGTTGCCTAGTTCCCAGCTCAGGCCTCCCAATGGGCCTGATCCTGGTAACCGCAGAGGCAGGAGAGGATGCAAGGAAAGTGAGTCCCATCTTCTCTTTTTCCCTCCCATAAAAAAAACCCCTTTCTATAACAGCTGTGTGCATGTGTACACTAAAGCAGATACATGGTGGAATATGTTCCTGTATAAAGTACTGTCTGGTAGAGTTCATGGTGGAGAACAACCAGAGGAAATAATAAGTACATCTGGAAACAATGGTGGAGTACACGTGGAGATCTTAGGACATCATGAATGCAGCCCAGAAAACCTCTGACCTTGAAGGTAGTGACTGGCACAAAGGAAGGAAGAAAGTTAGTAGGTGCTTTTGAAAGAGGGGAAAAAAAACAATAGGATATAGGAGAAATTGCCCTAAAATCAGATTTTGTAAATGAGCATTTTCAAGAAAAACAAACAAACAAAAACCATGATTAATGGGACCAGAAGGAAGACTGCAGAGTAACACTACAGACTGATTCCAACAACACAGAAAAGCTGGGCCATGTGACTGAAGACTGCCTGTTTAATACTAATAGGTCCATCCACAGAACAAATCTAGGAATGAAAATTATGTGCATATATGCAAATAGGAGTCTGAAAAAAAATGCAGAGATACACTAGCCAAACATCAAAATGGGTAGACATTGTTACTCTGTTCCCATCAGGACTAATTAAAGCTAGGAATATCTAACAAGATGAAATCCTACAGTATTCAAGTCCCTTAGAAGGATTCCAACATCTGTTGTCCTCCCACAGTGACTGGTTACCTTTTCAATTAATGTCATCCAACCATCACATGACATCCATAAGTAGATGAGGTGTGGTTGTCTTGTATTTACTTCACCCGGATCTTTCATGAATATTTTTATTTTCTTTAAGGACTAGCGTGAATTTAAAATTAGGTACTCTATTTTGGACATTCAGATAAATGTTTTGGGAAGTTGTTATCCTCACTTTGAATTCATGGAGCTCTAATGATAAATGAGTATCATCAAGGGACTCGTCAACAAAGTGTGAAATGAATCAAAATACAAGTCTACAAAAATGTCACCCACAGCACGATACCCCAGAGCACCCACAGTGTAGCAGGTTTCCTATTAAAGGAACTACATGGTCTAGTTTCAAAAGCTTGCACTGGAAGTATAGAAGAAAATATTCTGTTAATGACCAGTGACAAAAAATAGAAAAATCTCTATATCATCTGGAAATTAATCTGAAATTGTGAAGGGATGTGTGACAGCATTACCAGAAAAATAAATAAAGCTCTCATATTTCTCACTGAAATTTTTCTAATCTCTACATACAAAATCTTAAAAATGAACTAAAATTTGCGTCATAATATGGGAGATCCAAAATTATGAAGTTGTTAATTTAGTTTTTCTAATTAGAGGTGACCACTTCAAGCATAGTCTTATAATTTTAATAATAACCTACAGGCTGTTAAAAAAAAATATTACAGACCTTCAGCTGGTCACTGTTGCATAGTTATATAAATACAGATGAGTATCTAAAGCTACACACGAGGTGGAAGAGTCAGTGCCCAGGCATTCAATTTTAACATGAAAATACTGTTTAACATGTACTGTGGGATAGGCCAGATTAAAACCATAAATGAGGGCTCTTTGAATGTCTGCAAAGCAATGTTTAGAAATCCAGTGAGTTCTGCTTTTTCGCTTCCAAAAAGTGAAGCTGGACTTTTTCTTTCCTAGTAATGTCGTCTGTTGCCATCACTTTCCTCCTCTGTAACTTCCTCATAGATTCTGTGGGAAGATTCGGAAGAAGTTTTTCTTCTGTGTCATCCCATTAAAAATCTTCAGACTTCCTCAATCACTCAAAGGTTGTTTTCTCCCTAATCTGCTCTTACTGAATCAGGACAGTATGTCAGGGTGCTTTCAGCAGTGTCTCTGCCTGCCTGAAAAGCGACCATTAAAAATGAGTCTTATATCTGTGCCTGCTGTATGAGTCTGGTAATCAGAAGTCATTAGCAACGGCTCAGTTAAGGAGTTGGAGAAAGAACCAATATTTTCCTACATCATGTCTCAAAGGTCTGTACTTATCTTTGCTCATATTAATTAAAATACATTTTGGTTACAATTAAAACACTGCTTAATAAGGACATTTGATGACAAAGATGCCCTAACAACTGAAATGGTAAATTACAAATTACATTTATTAACAGTACTATCTAACCTGGTCTTTGGGAAAACAAACTTTAAGAAGCCTTGTGGCAGTCTTTAAGACTTAAGCATACTCAACAGTAGCAACAACTTTCTTCTAGTCTCCTTTCTCCTTACACCCTATCTATACTCAGCCTGACACAAAATTTCATGGAAATGGGAAAATGGGGGGCGGGGAGGAATGCTTAGCTATCCAGGGCCAATAAGGCAGTCAAGAATTAGCAGGGAAGGTATTAACGAAGACTTCTTTTCCTATACTGTCTCTACACTCCTATTGATCTTCCTCAAAGGCCTTTGTACCTCATTGTCAGATTTCAGGACAGAGCTCAAACTAGCGGTCCTGTTTTTAATGATATTCACTATTTATGTAGTGAATCTCTGCTCAGTACAGCAAACTTAAGTCAGGGAAATTACTTTTCCCTTATCCCTCTTCCCAATACTCTGCTTTTTCAAGCAGCCAACTTCAGCCCATCTTTCCAAACCTTTTCAGGCAGCTGACAAGATTGAACCTTCTTTTTGCCATCCTGAGGAAGTTAAAAAATGCAATATGGGAAGGGGAAAATATGAAAAACTGTGTGCGACAAATAAGGTCTGAAGCCATAAGTCTAAAAAATGCTTCATCAAAGATGATTGTCCAGTCCTGTTGTATAATTAAACCTCTGTCGTCCTGAGTGTCTTTTAAAGTTTTGGGTAACCACACATTTCTCCATTGTATAGATGAAGATACAAAGTTTGACTGAATGTTCCTTCTCTACCCAGAAGGGAATAAAACTAGGAAAAAACCCCACAAAGTACCTCAACCTATTGGGGAAAACTCAGACAATTTACGTTTTAAAACATTGGCATGTATAACAGAGGTTTGACACAGATTTTTACTATATTCATGTTGCTTATAGGGTAGTAATATTTATAACTCTCCTTTAAATCACTATTTTCTTTCAAAAGAAAGAAAACAGGCAGTAAACAGGCACATCTCAACAAATAAGTGAATCTAGTAACTTACATTTTATTAAAAATATCTTAAAAACCATAGTATGTACGCATATGAATTAGGGAAAATCACAATGAAACATGGCAGAAAAGAAATAGTACCCTGAGAGAAGAAGCCCCTATTATGTTCTTCACAGAGTAGATCAATACATTTTTGATGCAAACACAATGCTTAGTTACAAAGGCGTAAGTCCTGCAATTGACTTTGCATAGACAGATTCATCTGCCGTCTTGAAGCATCATTGACTTCAATTGACTCCCACGCAGAGTCAGTTGCAGAATCAGAGACTATGGTAATGACCACACTGTAAGGGCCTGAGTCCTTGTCCATTAAACTCAGTGTGAGATTTTTCAGTTGACTTAGTGTATTTCAAATCTGAGTCTAAATGCAGATAGACAAGAAAACATAAGTAGTTTGAATGCATTTCTGAATTAAAAGACTCCTTCAGCCATTGCATACAAATGTTAAACTCAGCAGCACATATCCTCTAAAAATTCATTCATCTCCATTATGGGAAAGTAAATAAAAAGAAAAGCTTACATCCTAAAAGTTTGAATTAACCTAAAAAGGGATAAGGTTTTATTTTTTCCTGAATTTCCACAGCATTGAAGCCCTTCTCTTCTACTACTGTCGTTATGAGTAGTCCATTTCACCTTAAAAAGGCCCACTAATTTATATTGATAGCTTTGTACATTTACAGTATAACTCAATGTTAATTAAAGTCAGTCAATGCAACTGAAACAATTATAGGCTCGCTTTTGGGTTTAAATGTTTCAGCACTGAACAGTTGCAATTAAATCAATTAAATTTTCTGTTTACATAGGCTGCATTTCTTGACACTATCATTTTTATGGCTTTACAGTGGGAGGGAAAAATCCACCAGTCCCCAGATTTCCTTATGTATTTTCATCCTATGTCACTTTCACAGTAAGAAACACTGCTGACAATGCTTTCTTTAATAAGAGCTAAGAGTCTTCCTCTGCATTTCTTATCTTGCAGGAGTTGAGCTCTGCTCAGTGAACCTGAGTCTTTCAAATGAATTACCTATTTCTAAAGCTTATTAACACTAATTCTTTCCTTTAAGTAAGCAAAAAAAAGATAGATTTTTCAAAAGTGAAAAACAATAACAGAGGTATAAAAAGTATGGCAAATATTTGTGTTTCTTACATTATTCCAAATTAATTTTTCATTTTTTATATTAATAAATTACCTAGTTGTTAAGACACTTGAGGCAAGATCATTACTTTTACCTACACTTGCTCCATGCAATGAATATAAAATATACATTTATAAATAAAAAATAGTACAGTAAATGTGGAATATTTTTAGATTACTGTGTTCCAGAAGTCTTACTGCCTCTTTTGAGACTCACACTGCTTTAAAACGGAAGTAATGACAACTATCTTAGGTAGATAGACCATAATATAAAATTAATGTATCTAGGTGCTAGCAGGCACCTTTAAAATAGTATTTGAAGGCATCACCTATAACATTCAGTTGCTGCAGATAAAGTACAGTCATTCATATAAGCAATGTAACTGACCCTGCCTTGATAGAGAAATTACCCAAAACTTCCAGTGCCACAAACTTGTTTCTCTTAGTTTTGGTAATCTACTTGCAACAAAATTCTCATGCTATACATTTACCCAAACTATTTTGGGAGATGCTCAAAAACCAATCGAGCCATTTTGTTGAATATTGAGATGATGGAGATAATGTGGAGAATTTTCAAAAACATGATTTTGTTTAAATACTTTTTAAGAGGTTTTTGTCATACGATGGAAAATCCATGAAGATTTGATCTGTTCTTATATCCATGATAAATTGCAGTTTTATACATGCTTAGTGAAAGGTTTTCAATTTAAAAAATTATACACCTCTGAGGAAGTTATTCTCCCTTAAGTCTATCAAGCTTCCGGTAGTGTTGAGATTGTATATGTCTTATACTTGCAGAGCAACCAGCCAGGCCTCCTGAAGCAAGGAGTTGCTGGTATTAAACCAGATGTTGTCTGCAATGGCTGTTCTCAGCTGCACAGAGCTAGTGCAAGATCAGCAGTCAGGAGTGAGCTGGAAGCCTTTTTTTTTTTCCTCCAAGGTAGAAGAGTTTCTCATAGTAGGACCCAAACCAGAAAAAAATAGGAGGAATCATAGAACAGGAAAAGCAAATTGGTCCAAAAGGCTTTGCAGAACATAAGCGGGCACACAGCACTAGAGGTCCTGGTTGGTAGAGAACACTGAGGTCACACAAGGATTCATATCCCAGAGGGAAAGCTTAGCCAGGCTGGATGAGAATGACGGAAGGAGAAGATGAAACCAAGAACCCATATGCATCCCTAGGGAAGATCTATCCCATGCAATGATGTATCAAGATTTTTTCTATAACAAAAAAAAGTTGCAAGTTAGAAAACAGCTTTTTATGAATTTAAATGTCAAGTACCTAATCCATGTTGAACTTGAGTCATTCCCTCATTTCACCAAACAGATTATTTTAATGAAATTTGTAAGAATGTAACAGCTCTGAGATTCTTTCCTGGTGAAGTTCACTTAAAATGAGTCCTACTGTTATGAATGGGGCAACAATACCATGAACAAATAAGTCTCATCTCCTTGCAAACTGCATGGGGGTTACTAAAACCATTCAGGCAGAGGAAGACCAAATTAATCATTCATGGGCCCCCAGTTAGTTCCTAACATTGAAATGCTTGACTTTGTAACTTGAATAATACTTAATGCAGTCATTCTTTATGCTACATTTGTAATGCACAGTCCTTGTGAAGTTTGAATGCACTAGACAGATAGAAATGAGCAGTTATTGCCAGTGGCACAAATCAAACTTCGGCAATTACCAATCTCAAATGGAACAGACACAGACTAGACTTCTAAGTCCTCCCTCATGTTTTCCGGTGGAAGCTGTTATTTGTTTGCTGTCTTTATACTCTTGGATATACACTCTTGGAAAGACAGGTTACAAATATATGTTCTATATCAACCACAAGAAAAATTTTTGCCCTGTGTTTTCACTTGCAATTGAACTCTCTGGAGGATAAAAGCTATGAGATCAAAGCAAACTGAAAGAGGTCATAAAAATGATGCCACACATCAACAACCTGATAATACATGGAAGCTGTCAAAGCTGGATGCAACTGCAGTGTCAGTGGGGAGAAGGGAGGCTGATGGGTGGCACTGCTGGTACACACAATTCAAAATATGCTCCACAGAGTCAGGGCTATTTCTTCATGTCACTTTCATATAAATCTAACTTATTCTTCTGTTTCTGTCTCTGAGAATAGGATAAAGGAACTCAGTGGGCTCCCCTAGACTAGGGTAAGAAGGTAATTCTTAAAAGTGAATTAAGGAAAAATAAAAAGAGTTTTGTCAACAACCCTAAAACTTTAAGTTGGGCTGAGAAAACTAGAAATGCATTATCTGGAAGAGATGAGACATCTTGTATTTTACCAAAAAAGTAAAGACATATTCTTAACTCGGAGTTGTAAAATATGTTTATTGTGATGCTTTTGCTAACTATTTGAAAATTTAATTTTAAAAGATACATGTAGAGGTATAAATATATAAATATACAGATAGACAAATGTAAGCTGTTCTAGATGAAGTTGGAATGGAAGAAAAAGTGGTGTATGACTGTAGAGGATTTATAGAGTCACCTTTCATGAAATATTTGTTGTACGTACTAATGGACACCTGTAGTCCACCTCCAATGCTATCAGCTTTGGCTATTTATCAGTATCCGGACTACACAGTCACAAAACCAAAGATAATTGCCATGAATACCCAGGCATTAATTCCAGAGTCAGAGGAAATGTTTGCTTAATTTGCTAAGGATTCTACATTCATATTTTGAGGACAGCTCTATTTATTTACCTCCACTTAAAAAATCTAGCTAGTGAGCCATGAAATTCTTTTGGAAATAAATATGAGAAGTTACAAGTAATATTGTAACTTTGGAGAACTGTTTGTGGGTTGCAAAACATATACACATTTTCTGAATCTGATATCTCTACACTTGTTGTTTTTTTTTTTCTAACCGTACAAAGACATCAAGACAATAGTGTCAGTGCTTCTACTGAAAAAGTAGACCTGTTAGCGTACCACAAATATGGGAGAAGGATACTTTCAGGATTATATAAATTCCATCTTTGTTCCCTCTTCAAGAACAACCAAAAAATGTCAAGTGTCAACTAACTTATTCTCATCCATTAGCTCTCGGGATTCAGAGTAGAATGGACTTCAAGAAAGGACAGTAGGAAATGGGTATTGACAAAGTCAATTTAAGTCTAGTATAGCTAATCTCTTTAGGCTCTGTCTATAGTCATTGGAGTAAGATAGTCTCCTATAGTGGATGATTCAGAGCAGAAACCTAATTTAGCTCATCTTACCCTCCTCAGAATGAATCATCAGGCACTCTTGACCAACATTATGCCTGAAAACTGAAAATGCGTTTTCTCTACCTGAACATATAATGCACTGTTCCCAATCAGAAAGAAATCTATATTCTCTATAGTACTTTCTGTAACCCATTTAAAACTGTATCATTTTCAAGGTAAAAGCTGTGATTTTCTTTGTGAACTTGGGCAGTGCTTGATATGTCATAAGTTTGGCTGGAAGTTGAAGCTAGTTCAAAATGTTAATTTCAAATGGAAAAAAAAAAATCCATAGTATACAACAGTTTGGCAGAAACAAAGGTGACTGAGGAAAAAGTACTCACAGGTGTCCACTTTCCTTACCACCATGTTCATACCTATTTTTCTCCAGCAGGAGGAAGGGGAAGAGATATTCTTGAAATATATAAAAAGGCAAGAGTAACCAAGGAGGATATGACAAGTTTTTAGGCTTTAATGGTTCACAGTTACATCAACCAACTATGAAAACTGCATGTTAATTAGAACTGATGACCTTGAAAAAATTCAACTGAATAGGCAGATTTCTCTGAAAGAAAATATCCTCAAAGTTTACTAGAGTTGTGATAACAGAATGCAAGCTTGTTTGAGAACTCAGTTTTGCAGTTTTCGAAATGTGTATCAGTACACATCCAAGAAGGCAATCTCCTTTAAAGGTTTTATGTTATCAATATTAGTATTCATTAAATGTATAAACATTCTTATTTCACAGAATTTTATTTTCTTAACTTTTAGAGTAGACATTAACATTAATACAAAACATTCCCCTCAGAATTATTTTATTTAATCTGCAAAGAGTGTCGCAGGTCAGTTCACACAACAGCATTACAAATACTGATTTTAGGGAACAGCATACAAAAGCATTTTACCAACTAACTGTAGTCCTATTTGCCAAAATCACTGGGATTGTGAACAAATCTATGTACTTTACACCTACAGAGTAGTAGTAATATCTGAACTAGCTTTAGAGCAGCTTGGGTGCTGCTCTTTAGCTAGCAATAACATGAAGGCAGCTCTAGGTAGACAATACTTACAAGTACGTGCTTTGCATTTTAGCAGCATAAGTATAAATCACTAGCAGCAGCAACAGCAAGCTAGATGTATTCGGATTAAGCACCCATTGAAAAGGGGGTATAATTGTTTCAACATTTAAAAAAATATTATTTCGTCTACTTCAAATATGTTGACATCCAGCAATCATTGTGAGTCATTTCAATACACATTTATACACACATCAGCCACCTGTCCTCTGCTCCTCTCTCCACTCTATTCTCTGTCACTGTCACAATATCATCCTCCAGGTAATGTGCTCAGCATGAAACATGAGTGATAACTTTTGGATTTATCTTATGAGGAGAGGGGAAGAACTGTAGCTCTGCACTGCTGCATCATAACATTTGTATATATGCCTCATAGCATCTCATCAGGTGATGACATTGCATTTTTACATCATGTAGTCACATTCTGATGCACATCATCACACCATGATGCTGCATTTCAATGCAAATTCACCTCAGGAGGCCTGAAATAAAACAGTGGTGTTTCTAGATGTCCCGAAGCCTAGGAAATTGAAAAACTTGATATAGAGCTTTAAAAATTGCGACTCACTGCAAGTATTACTGAGGTCATTGATCTCATAACCAATCTTACTTTATACATTGAACAATTCAGCCAACAGCAAGGTATGAGAGTTCACTATTAGTTTAGGGAATAATATTTTGTTTGCTTGCTTGCTTTTGACTCACTAGCTGTCACGAGCCTAATAAACCAGACTATTGAGCAAACAGCAGTGAGCTTAAACACTTTGAATGTCTTTTTTACCACAGGTCCATTATCTAGCTTATCATGTAAGCTTGGTTCCTACTTTAATGTGAGTTTAGGCATAAAATCATGATAGAGACTTAGTCTAAGTGTTTTGCATTGTTGAATTGAATCCTCATCAATTTATGTTTGTTTCTACCAGCTTAGCCTCCCAGAGGTGTTACAGATGATGCCCAATGGTGACAAACAGAGAAAGGGCATCTTTGTGCTATAAACCAGAGAAGACTCCAAAGACCATTGAAATGCATTAGTAAAATCCAGTATAGGATCTAGCCATGTGTTAAAAGAAGCTGAAGAAAAGTTAACTCCATGCTCACTGTATAAGATTTCCTTATATGACTTTATTATATTGCTTTTCATACCATCTTTGCACAGGGAGGTGAGATGGGGAGACCTTCGCAGAGACCCTGGACAGTTATGGAAGTCTGTATGCAACCAAACACCCTTGAAACTACACAAAGATTGTTTTAACCATTTAAACAGCTTTAAATCATGCCATTTAAGCAGCCCTATTGTAAGCTATGCACACTGCACCTTCCTCACAAATACAGAAACGGTTTCTGGCTCAGTCATAGACATCCTTTATAACTATGTAAACATTTCTCCTTTCTGTGCCTACTGTAACCCAGAGTAAGAAAAAAAAGGGCAGTGAGAAGTGTGTTCTCCTTCTGCCTTAGTGTCTTCTCTGTTCTGTAAAAAGAAGGTTACAGTAATTTCCAAATAAAATAATTGGAACACTGAGAAAGTAATCACAGCTCCCTGCTAAACTGTTCTGTGACCTGGGGTTAATTAGGGACCATGTGACAGAGATGACCTATGAGCATGAATACTGACCAGTCACTTTAAATGTCTTTGCTATTAAACACATCCAACCAGACATTCAAGATTAGCAGGTGTTTCAGTTTTCCTTTCAAATAGAAACTTAAAAGGTCTACCTTTCCTACTGCAAGGACTGTAAAAGCAGACAGTCCTATATACACCAGAAGAAATAGTTAATGTTTAGAGCCAGACACCAAAGCCAGAGCTGAAAGCTGAAAAGACTGGTAGACTTACTTATGCTCTTACTCACCATAGGACCAAAAATAGGTGGGTTTTGTTGTGGGGTTTTTTGGGTGAAAATTCTGGAAACAACTGGGGTCAGAGAAAGGTCATTGGAAAGGAAATCTGCTTTGCAGTGACTAATCCCGTTCTGCAGTCTTACCAGTAACTGAGGCAAAGAACAGGCAAGAGGTAGAAGCATTTTACTTCAAAGTTACACTCACCTTGTTTATGGTGGTGTAAAAGAGAGCTGTATCACTTAGAATGTCTTCACACTTACTCTTTGGATTGCATAGCTTTTAACATATGTTAAGGTCTATTTCTTCATTATGGGATGTTGTTTAAGAGTGTCAGAAACATATTCAGGTATTGAGGTTTCCATTAAAAAGCTGTCATGCTCATTTGTATTTAAAATTAGAACACAAAATAGAGTTTAAGTTATTCAGGTGAGAAAAAGTAAGTAAGAAAGTAAAGGTAGAAAAGAAATCTTCCCAATGATTTGTCCAGTTTTCCTTTTAAGTGATATGATCACCAAAGCAACCCAGATGGTCATGAACACCCTCTAGGGACACTGTCTGGCAGCACAGAGATGGTCACCATTTACAACTAAATTATGTATACAGAGATGACATCACTCTGGGAATGTGAATGTGAATGAAGGAAGAAGGGAATAGTGAAACCAGAGTTCATTATAGAGGCTTCTGACCTCTGTGCAGACAGGGCATCCAAACTCTGACTGCACAACAACCTAACTAAAATTACCTGCTGAGGAAGCCGTATATAATCTTCTGGGAAACCATAATCTTCAATTTTTCTATTTGTTTAGAAACAGTAATAGAAGGAGATGGGATTCAGCATAGATTTCGTGCTCTTACAGAACCACCAATTCAAAGTCAATCATTCTAGACCCATTCCTTTTTCTACTTGTCTCCTCTCAGCAACATCCAGTTTTCCAAAGCTTCCACTGGGAGCATTTCCCTATTCATAAATTGTTTTCTGGAATGGTGGCTATCTCTACTGCTGCTTGCAAAAACAGTCAGGGATTATTTTTTTCCCAAAATACCACAATTATAATTGGTAGCTGCTGTTCTCGTCCTGCTCTATACAAAGATCACACATGCTTCATAAAATCAGACTTACACATTTAAACGGTAAATTTGACAGTATTAGCAACTCAAAAAACACCCCATGATATTCAGTCTAAATGTTCACTCCTGAAGGTGCTAGCATCTCCAAGTTACACTTAATTACCATTGACCATTAGGTCAGACCAGCCCCCTTAATGTTGTGGGTCATTAAAAGCCAGTCCAGTGAGCTAACGACACCTACATGGCATACTGAGGAAGCACTCTGACTCATGCTAGAAAAGTGTATCAGAAGAAAGGACGCTTGTATGCTTACATGAGGTTATGGTCACTGTCAGTCTGTTAGGGGCATCTCTCATCGCAGCTCTCGATCTAAAGAAGTCACAGCACTGTCTGGACTCCTGCAGTTAATAAAACGCTCACTGTCCAGGAGGAATACAGAAATCTGCTGTTAATTTAGGTCATTCAGGGAACCCACATTCCCATTCCCAATTACATTTGAATGGGATAAGTATGGGTGTAATTAGCTGACCTAGTAGGCTGACTAATACTTTCTCTTCTTCCCTCACTTCCCTAGACACCCTGCTCCCAACATTCAAGTATACATTTTTATTTCATTAGGCTATTTGCAAGATCGCTAGCCTTTCTCCTGAGATTGTTAGTACATGTGGCTCCATTTTAATTGGTTAACATATAAGCATTAGAGCCCCCATCACTCTACAACTCTGATGCAGATTTGCCTCGCCTTTTTTTCATGATCTTTATTTGCTATACTATTCACTATACTGTTCATCTGTTACACTTCTGAAATCTGTGCACATGTTGCAAATAATAAAATGTCTCTATTATGGCAAAACAGCAGCCCCAGACAGAGACATTTTGGGTCACATGTCCAGTAGCTCCCATTTCTTAAGACAGTGAAGAGAGAATACAAGTATGAGTGTCATATTCAGCATTGTGCTCTTGTTCACTGCAGCTTTCTTTTTTTAGACTTTGCTGCAGTTCCTGTAAGGATAAGGAGCTGTGTGACTTTCCTGCCTCATGTTCATTTGTATACATTGAAAAACGCAGGCAGTAACAGTCTTGTATTCAAATTACACAGGGTGAAAAAAAAATAAATAGGAAAGAAATATTTTAATTTTTTGTGACTACAAAAGCATTGGGAAGACAGAGGATTTGTACTGCATTCAACACAAAAAAGAGTGGCTTTTTTGTCTACACCAAGCCATATTTTACAGTGACAAGCAATGACTGGACAGTGGCTGAGATTTGAACATTGCAGCAGTACTAATCAATCATGTATCAGATAAACACATTTCAAAGTGTATATTAAATACAGGCTTGAGCTCATGCAGACTGACATACAGTATTTCATTCTCAATGTGTTCTTTTCCTACCAGCAGAGATCTCTTTGTTCTTCAGCCGTGTTGCTTAAACTGCTTCCTTTCTGCAAAACAATTTCTGAATTTCAGAATAATTTCTCTTAAATCTATTTTTGAAAGTTGAAGTTTAGGTCAAATGCAAATATGAATATAGTTTTATACTGCATGCATAATTTGCAGTCTGTATGGAACTGACTCATCTGTCTTCTGTATCTGGCACTCATGTGATGAGCTCTCCTGCTAAGAGTGACCTATTCATCCTTCAAATAAACATCCACAGAGGAAGAAAAACAGTATGTACAGTTCCAAATAAGGAATGACATATTGTGCTTGATGTGATCTACTCATGTCAGTTCTGTCAACAGTTTTTTGAATTAAGAATCTCTTATTCAGAAAACATTCAGAGATGCTGGATAGTATCTTCTGCACTTGAGCAAATCCAAACTGAGAAATATTTGCATTTAACTGTTGGTGTCACATGGACAGTTAAGGCAATGTCTTGGCTTACTGATCCGAAGTGGAATGCTTTGAAAAATTAAGAAAATGTTTGCATAATTTTTACAATTTGAGCAGTTATGGTCTAGTGGCAAACAAAATGGTATTACTGCCTTGAGAGACTAATTTACTACTTAAAAATATTTTCACAAATTATTTTACGTATATGATCAACACAATATAGCAAAGCTGTCAGATAATACTTTAACTAGCATATTTTCCTGACTAATATGATTACTTCTGTCAGTGTTTAAGATTTGTTTATCTTGAATTGCAGCAGAAATATTGTTCGATTCAGTGGAAGACTAACATTACGGATATTCACATACATTATGCACATAACATAGAACTAGAACTTTAGATATTTTAAGTAATCATCCAAGGACCAGAGCTATAGAAATCTGACCACAGCCACAAACAAATAGAACTGATGTGGCTAAAGGTAGGTTTTAAAAATGTGTTGAAATATTGAGAATTACTAATCCGAAAATTAGAAAATATTAAAATAACTTGTAGTCCGTAGACAATTCTAAAACAACTGTTAACATCTAGAAATAAAAAAAACAAAACAAAAAAACAATTAGTTTCCTGTAGAATAAAAATTACTATATTGAGTAAGTATTGATCCCAAGAAATAATCTCTTAACAGTCATACACATCATATTTCTACCTGACAAATAGAGATGACAAAAAGGATGGCAAAGTTTCTTTATTTTTGACTCTGATAAGTTACCACTTCAAGGTAAATAGATTTCCATTTCTTTTTCCTTTCAAATGAACCCTGAATCTAGTGGTCAGGGTTGGTTCATTTTATTATATATTCTGTAACACCTGAACAGAGTAGTCTGCGTGAAATCACTGACAACATTCACACAAACACACAGTCTTCTGACTATACCCTCCCTACATGGTAAAACCAGAAGAGGTGATATATTCATAGAGGTATTACTAAGAGCATAATAAAAATATGAGGGACTGTACAAATGTCCCAATACACTTCATCTGATCAGCAGCATTTGTATTACTAACAATATTGAATGCAATATCTAAACCAAAACCAAAACAAAATCTTGGCTTAATTCCCAGATCTCAGGGGTGCTCGCAGGACTGGTTACTAGGGTGGGAGGCAATAATAGTAGCTTTTTCCTTCAACTGACAAGCAGAATAAATTTCAGACAGAAATCAGTAGGTAAATGGATATAGAGCCCTATAATGTCATTTTCTATTTAATCATTTTACAGGGTACAACTTACAGGCTCAGGTTTTGCCAGGTTGTTTTTTGTCACTTAGTACTTTGTGAAAATCTATTTTTCAGACAAACAAAGTCTAATTAACTAGGTTACTATATTGGAAATTTAAAGGAGCAGACTTAACACTGCAATTAATTTTATCTTGAACTTTGTCTGCTTTTCCTGAGTTTCCTTTGCAGATAACTCTCAGCAGTAGTATTGACATTACTAGAGTTTTCATGTGTTTCACTTTGGTTTGGGATCATGTAACAACACACCCCACCTCCTAGTTTCACTGAAACAGCTTCCTGTGAGATTACTTCTATCTCCCCTCTCATTTGATTAAAAAAAAAAAAAAAAAAAGCAAGCAAAATATAGCATGATTTAGATGATTGATGAGATGAAGGGTCAAGGAAAAGGGCTGATGATATCTCTTCTTTCTTTAATAAGGCTGACAAAGGACAAAGAGAAAGAACAGAATAATAAGCAGTAAAATTTCATCTATGTAGTGTGTTTGGAAATGAAATACTTTCTCTCATCAGCAGCAAAAAGTGGTTATTGATTCAAATACGAAATGCGTTATAGGAATAACTCTTAAATTGCTATTTCCAGTCTTGTGTTTGAGGTGTAATTATGTCAATGCCTGTGTAGTCACTATGGTAGAGGAAACTCTTGAAACATATGAAGGTAGATCAGATGGAAGACAAAAAGAGCATTCTTATATTGTTACTGGCATGTATTGAGGAGGCTGTTTAACAAGGCATTGCCTGCACAGCCCAAACCAGAAAACAGTGCAGGCAAAGTAATGTCTTCTACATTGATGATGCTACTAGCAACACAAAAAGTATTGTGTTATGACAGATTCCAGTGTGAACATTTCAAAGGCACAGTGAGGAAGACAATTGACTTCTTAAGCAAATGATACACCAATTTATAAACTTATATCAGAGATGGGTCTTTCTCCAAAGCTACTAATCATTAATTGTTGTTGGCCGCTTCAAGATGACTACAGTATGACAGCTGTAATAATTTGAAAGAATATAGCAGTAAGATAGTTTAAGGAGTTTTTTTGGGCAAATGGAAAATAATTTTTTGTCAATGAGCTCCTATGACAAATGACATTTACATTGCATAGAGAAAAAGACTAATGTAAAGATTTAGTCAAACACAGAAGAGTCACATCAAGAACACAAAATCTAATTGATGTAGCAGAGGGACAATCAACCTGTATTGGACTATTCATTATAGGAAGAACTGACCCAGTTTTTCTGGGGTATTCCTGTGCTATCAGTTTAGCACGAGTTCAGGTCTTTTCTCTCTTCCAGGTTACCCTAGAATTCCCAATAGTTATTCACAAATTTTTCCCTCGTTGATGAAGATGGACTATGCACAAGGTAGGTGTTAGATATCCTAGGCCCTAATACGTCTAAGAAATGTTTGCAGCTAAACTGGAGACAATAGCTGCAGACTGCATGCAGTTTCATGCCAGTCACAGAGGTGGCTGTACTTGAGCATATGCATGGTGTATATGTAATCTAGATATCTGGAGGCCTTAATAGTTTGTTACCTATCAAACTCACTCTGTCTGATTATGACAAATAACCAACACAGAGCCAAATGCAACATTTTGAGGCTCTAATTTTAGACTTAGGTGCCTAGTATTTTTATGAATCAATTTAGAAAGATAGTAAAATGTCCCTTTTCCAGGTCCCTGTCCGACATCCGGTCTTCTGGACATGTCTGTTCATTCAGTATTCCCTCTGCAAGATCTTGTAGCAATGGCAGGCTTCAAGAGTGTGTGTGCTTGCTAACACAGAAGACTGGAAGATCTATGAGCTTGAGGGTATTCTTTGCCTGGAAATAATTCCCTGGGTTGGTTTATTTTTCCCTCTGCCTATATAGCAGCTCTTTCTTCTTTTTTCTGGATTTGGATGTGAGGTAACTAGAGTTTGCTTTCCAAGGAAAGGTTTTCTGTAATCCACATGGCAGCTAAGGCAGCTGGGAGTTTTTGTCTTTTCAGGAATGAGGACAAACGATTTTTTAAAAATATTGCTGTGAATTTTCTTCATTCTGTCAAATAATGTTTTGTGTTTTCTTCTTCCATACTTGTCTACCTTTTCTGTCTTTCTAAAACCTTCTTGGACTTTGCTGCTCTGAGGTGCATTATTATGCATTTATTGCTACAGTGCTGTAGTAGCCGCTCCTTATTCAACTTATGCTCTCAACCTGCATCTTTCAGTCATTTGGTTATAAGCAGCATATAAAGTACCTACAAAGACTGTTTTTCTGTTGTTTATGTGGACATTAGAAGCTCAAGGTATTTCAGCTACTGGGGCACTGTGAACTTTTTCCATCTACTGCAAGCAGATTCTTAGTGCCAACTTTACCTCTCCCCACTGATTGCTCCCTGCTTATGGGATATGAAGCACATGCTGAAAGAGGCAAAGCAGAGCACAACATTGAAGGCCGTACTGCATCATGAAGACAACAGTCAGAAATGTAGCCCAGGGACTAGTAAGTGAATGTGACAAGCAGATGCTAGAAAAGGAAGTGAAAGAGATGAACCATGTGAATGATAGCAAAAAGAAAAAAGAAGCCCTTCACTCCACAAACTCTTAAAATGCCTGTTAGTCTGAATGTCTAGCTAGATAAAGAAATAGATTGAACTTAGCTTCAATAAATATTTATAAATATCATACTATTGCTATTCCTTTATATTGCTGGCAAAAGATATAAGCAGTATCTGCACACCTACAGTTGTAATGCTGTGTGGTTCTCAGAAGTAACTGACAACATGATATATAAATTTTTATTTCTGTGTTCTACAAAGAAATGTGAACAACCTGCAAGAGAAATTAACAGCAGAAGTTATAGATGTTTATGCCTTATAGAGCAATCTAGTTCCTTCATGTAAGTGACTATTAACTTTATTCAGTAAACCTGAAAGTGAATCATGCAATGCAAGCAAAGGATTAGGTTATGTCAGTCTTCTATGTTTATGTAAAGTGCTGGCAGTTATTTCAGAGGACCGCCTGCTCTCATTTTGCTTACCCTGGGGTTATAGATTGACATCATGAGCCCAGTGGGATAAAAGGAGGCTCCTATGGTGAAAATATCCACACAGATAGACCTGTTTCTGGGACCTCATTCTGTTTGCTCATTTTTTATTCTAATTAATTCACCAATTAATTCCCAGCAGTATCTCAGCATCTCATGCATAAGACTCAGTTAGTGCATCAGTGGTCTGCAGCTAAACACCTGCAGATGGCAGCTTGAGAAAAATATTGATTTTCAATGACTGGAATTCATTGTTTAATTCCCCATTAGTCTCATAACCATTCCTTCCTCATCAGCATATGACCACAAGGAGCTTGTCTGTTCTAGGTAGTCAGGAACAAGACAGTGAGTCAATTCCTGTGAGCAGCTTGCTCCCTAAGTAGGCAGGAGGAGATGAAAGCACTACACAAACAAATGTGGAGAATGGTACAGCTCCTTTCTGCCATAGACCACTCTCATGAGTGCAAAGCAGAAAGAAAGAGGTGGACCAGCTGTAAAGAATGAGGCAGACAAGCGACATGATGCACCCCAACATGGGAATTCTGGGAGGGATGTTCTCTACCGTAGTCCTTCTCAGCACCCTTCCCTAGAATAATGCAGGTGGCCTGTGCCTCTAGTGATAACAATCAACAGGTATAACATGCTGACATTTATTTTTCTGAGTGATTTCATAGTAACTGTAGGGAGGAGTTTCTGTTCTGGAGATGACAGAAAAAAAGAAAACATAGGGAAAAAACTTTATTGTCAAAGAACAAAAAGCATCTTCAGCACAGATTAAATAAAGAAACAAGATGGAGATGTGTTTATCAAAGAGAAAAAATACAGTTGGGAAGTCTGATATCTGTAGGGGATGTTTGTGCTATTAGATAAGGGAATGATAGCAATCATTTTTTTATACAGCCAGCTGCATGAAGGAAAGCAGAAAGTCATGACCGAAAAAGAAAACCCTGTCAATATATATTAAAAAAAATATTTTAAAAAAGTTGTTTTAATTCTACATTGACAAGAGACCTTTCCTTCTAAAGTCATTGCTTGTGTATGTACTGCTGTGTTCCATAATGTCCAGCCATCTAGATTATTTTTCTCCAAATAAGCTTTTACAGGGTATGAACAATTTCAATTCAAATGTGATGTCTTAAATTCCACATTTAAATCCTCATCCATACAAGTGAATTGGAAGGGAAAAGCAGACCCCCACAAAGGTGGGGAATGAGTGGATTTTACCACTGGATTTCCCTACTGAGTACTGGATAAGATTCTTCACTAACACCATGTTATATATACGCCCTGATATTTTTCATGAAGTACTGTAATGTAACCTGTGATTCGTGTGAATGATTGAACTTTAAAAATGAGCATCTGGAGTATTGAGTTTGGATTTACAGGTTTGCATTGAAAGTATTAAGATTCAATACAAGCTACTATGAAATCTTGTCAGGAACAGTACCAGCAGAAGAAAAGACAAAACAAACAAATCCAAATTGATCTCCAGAAAAGAGTATGCACAGTAATATGATTGCAATACCAGAATTTTCATAATGATATCACACTGCTGATATATCAAATTCAGTATTTAATCTGTGCTCTTTCAATAAAAAAAAAAAAAAAATAGTGAGAAATCAAGAGAAAACAGTCATATTCTCCCCATAGGAAAAATCTCTTCACAATGCAAACCAGGTCTCTGCTCTGAGGCTTAGGGGTCATGATTCATCTTTTAAGGAAAAGAAAGTTCTAATGAGCTAGTGAAACTACAGAAGTCCCCATTATCTATTTAAATGGATAATCACTCTTTGAATCCCATCAAGCCTTGTGGCATCTTGTGGCAGTGAATTCTACAGATCTATTCTATGTTGACTTACTCTACTTTTTAATAAAATCAGACAATAAATAAGGAAATCAATACTTCTCCGCATGTAAGAACATTATGAAAATCTGAGGGTTAACCCAGAAAACTCATTAACTTGGCTACTATTCAGAACAGCACAATTAAAGACAGGATAGATGAAACAAGAGGGGAAAAAACCCTGTTGCTAAATGTTGATAATAATTGTTAGTTATTGTGTCCCTTTGAATAGTACTTATATATTAAAATAATTAGCATACTTTTTGTGTCTTGTAGATTGAAAGGGATTTCTACTTCCATTTTATATCTCTGTTGCCATTAGCTCTTCCCTTTCTAATACATTCTCATTCACACTATGTTAATGTATCAAATCAATCATATGCATTTCCACGCAAATATGCCTTGATCTTTCCATTGAATAGAGCATCTCAGAATTTCTCACTGGGTATTTTAACTTCTTTAAGCAGCCCTGCCTTTGACGCCCCCATATTTTTTGCTCCTTGTCTTACTAAATAATCAATCTCTACATAACAGGTCAGTAACATACTACTAAGTTCAAAACAGAATGAACAACGAATCAATAAAATATAAACTTTTCTCCCACGTTCAGGTTTAACAAACCACTTATTTCAATAACTAAGCTTGCAGCCAATATTGTTACATTGCTGTTTCTAAGTTCAGAATGGTTTCTAGCTTGAGAAAGATCCAACAGTTCATTTTTGTTTGTAAATGAGAAGATTTCAGTGCCAGAAGATCGACACTTCTACTGAATAACACACTTCTCCCACAAAATCTGATTTCCTTTCACACTGTACAAAAAAAAAAATGATGAAAAGTGCTAGCGAAATTGGCACACTCCCTCATTTAAACTACAGGCACAAACATGATGTATGAAGTAGTTCTTCCACAGCATTAATTTCACACAACAGATACATATGTCTCAGCAGATATTCCTGTATCTCCTCACTTCAAACCAGAGATATTTATCATTGGCAGCAGTGCTTCAAACTTTGGCATAGACAAACAGAATTCATGGAGACAATATGTCCCCAGAGGGATGGTCTGTGGTCCCTCCAAAAATTCAGCAGAAAGAAGGGAATAAATTTATGTAACAAAGGCAGACTACTGAGAGTACTGTGGAGATTTAAGACTTGGTTCCAATATTACAAGACTTTTTTTGCTGATAAATAGTGAGCTCAAGCCTGTAGCTGAGCATGGGATCCCTGCTCCTCCCCTGGAATGTCTGGAGTCAAGCCAAAAACTCCCACAAAACTTTTTGTTTAAGAAAAGCTGACCTCAGGATACTTTCAGGTGGGCAAGGGAGTCTATTCCTAACTCCAAAATATGATCTTAGAGATGTTCTAAAAGCATAGTAAGGTTCCTTTCCCCTAGCGTGCTGCTGACCATAAGGAAGATTGATGCTGCCCAGCCCACACAAGCAAATGTAGTGGTCAGCAGTGTGAATAGTTACCAGATTTAGTCTTCAGTACAAGCTTATGCTGACATAAGCATGCCCATACCTGTAGTTCATATAGTTACTGATGTCACAAACGCAAGTGTTAACATCTCTAAGCAGTTCAGTAACCATCCAACATCAGGTTTGCACAGAAACTGAACACAATTGCCAATGACTGTAAGATCATGGAGGGCAAACTTTGCCTCAGTTTCCCCAGTAGTAAAACTCCAACTAGAATGTTTATCCACTTCACAGAGGGTTGTGAAACTAAATCTATGAGTATTTGATAGCTGTAATTTGGAATAGCTGAATCAGTACATGTTATCATTACTATATTCCCTCACTGGTGTGTGAAGCATTACTATAATAATTTGCATTCCAAAGGAAAAATCCCCTTTTGAAGATTTACTTGCATTCCAGAAGATGAATTCCCCCTCAGAAAAAATCAAAGAAAAAACAAGAGAGCAGCTGAGCACACCTTTGCACAAGGCTGCTTCTTCTCTTCAGAGGCTTTACTTTCTTCTTTTTTTTTTTTTTTTTTTTACCTTTTTTTGATTATTTTAGGCAATAGGGAGGGCTGAGTCTGTGGGATGGGTCTTTTTTTCATTCTCATTTATAGAGTCTTACCAATAACAAGAGATTTAACAATTCATGAAACCAGAAGGTGAAAACAACAGTTTTCTTCACATTAATAACTCTCTCCTTTGGATTGCTTCAGCTTTTTTCCCCATTTTAATTAATTTTTAAGCCTACCTTCTCATCATGTCATATTGCAAGGCTATTCTCAGTTTTCTCACTCAAACATAACAGTAATTTAAAGAATAATTTCTGTAAAACAGTGATTTAAGTTTATTATGCACAAATGTTATCGTGCTTCTTCAGCTCAGGCAATATCTGATGTAGACTAGTTATACATACAGGCCTTGGACCAGTGGCTCTACTAGTGCTATATGCACAAAATGCCATGGACCTCTTGTGCCTCTTCACCTGATCGCGTTATGTAGAATTTCTATATAACCCATTGGAGCAACACTGTTGGTCTTCCTAGCATCCTACACACTCTGGGGGCACCTTTACACCACAATTAGTTGCTTCTACATTTTTCAGCATCTGCTAAAAAAAACTCTCACCCAGCTGTGCTCTTACTTCTCTATCGAAATTATCTAACTATTTCAGTAAAGGCGGATAATTGAACAGGGATTTCCCTTTCAAAGATAGACCACAGCTGCAGGTATACCATCACAGCATCAGATAATTGACACAGTAGTAATTTAAGATGAGCATTGAGATTAACACATATCATCCATTAAAGACAAGCAAACAAGTGCTTCTCTGATTTCTTTCTTGTGTATGAAAGACTGGTATAGCCTCATGGTCTGCGCAAAAAAAAAAATGGACTCTCCTCAAAGAAAGTTAGGAGATGAAGGTAAAAGATTAAATACATACATTGCTCCAACCATAAGGAGTACAGGTACTTAGATGACTCTCTCTCAAATACTGTGATTTCCCCAGAGCTCCCACTCACAGTCCTGGAGGCTTTCTGCACTTGACAGAGCTCCCAGGGAGTTAGTTCCACAATAAATTGTGTATTCCTCTCAGCAGATACGCCTGTATGCCTCAATCTTTCAACTCTGGCCTCCTGATATCTCGAACTCCCTTGCCCATTCATTTTCCTTTCTCTCCCATTTTCCAGTCTTTGTCTCCCAACATCCTATAGCTCTTACATCCGAGAGATGTGTGTTCTGAGAATGAATGTATAGGGTTTTGTTTGAAATTCTCTTCACTGACAGTGTCAGGATTACATTCATAAGGTATTGTTTTATTTCAGTTAAGAGATGCTTTGGTAGCTCAAAAACAGCTCTCGATCCAGCCCCACTCCCAAGAAAAGTGAATCTCGTTCAGCCCCATGCCGTCTGGCAGCTGTCTCCTCCGCCACACAGCTCTGAGTCCTACCCAGGACATAGCTCGTCCTGGGGAAAAAATAGCATGAGATTATATAATGGAAGATAGACTCACAATGTGCATTCATAAGAGGGCAATATTAAGGTCAGGCAGGCCTTCTGTAATGATTTCTGATTGCTTATTTCCCCTCCTCTTCACCGAAAGGCCCTATTCCCCCTCCCAGCCTCCACTATTCCGTTTCCTCAGCTTCCTCCCTCTTACCCCTTCCCTCCTGTTTACAGAATCATGTTTCTGTTTCTGTCTCTTGCCCCTATTTTGATAATTTCTGCACATATGGCTCTCACTTTCCACTCCTATTTCTCACTGCTGTTTGAACAAACAGTTCACTGCCTAAGGCTGCTGTCTCCTGACAAATACAACATTCCCTCTCCATCCCATCCTTGTGTCTGACTCTATCTCCTCTCAACCTCTAACACAAAATACTTTCAGATGTACAGAAGACTTTCTGATTTAATTTCCTCTCCCTACACAGAAGGGAATTATTTGAAAAGTCCTGATTAGACATGATCTGAATCAATTGAGGCAACATAATGTACACACAGCACTAATAATCCTGAACATTTATACATCTTCAGCTATGAAAGTGCTTTACAAACAGTAAGGGAGTGATTTTTCAGAGATCCTGTGTGATCATTGCACAGTGACTTCAGCTCTTTTTGGCAATTTCTCAATGCTTCTAAAAATGAGAACCCATCTAATTAGTGGTTTAGTATTAAAAACAAACAAATATATCTCCAGCTATCATTTTATATGTGGGAAGGTAGAACTAAGAAGAGCGTCACATATATCAAGCCAGAGTTTAGGACTGTCTTTATTTTATGTTTGGATAGCCAGGCCCTGGGGCTGTATATAGAAAAGGGCTCTCAAACTGGTCCATTAGTTGTCTAAATTCATAAAGTTTCTTGAAATCGAAGTTTCTGGGGATGTTGTTACCTAGATTTCTTCTACTTCTATTTTTACAGCAAAGTCAGAACTGATTGTTAGATTTGAGGTTTACACAGGGGGAAACTAAGACAAATATGAAACCCACTCTCTGCTTTTAGTCAATAATTCAATGGTTAGAGTGCTCATCTGGATGGGGAAAGATCTCACTTTTTCTAGTTTGACCTCTGAGGCTTGACAGTTCCAAAGAGGGAGTTAAACTTGGGTCTTTTAACATCTTATAAGAAAATTCCTAACTGAAAAAAACAAACTAACCAACAAAAAAAGGACTGTTTTGGCTTACTTTCTTTATGTCACGAGAGGTTTCACACACTCATTTACAGATGAAGGCTCCCTTTTCCATTTGCAGTCTGATATAGGACTTCTTGCAATGCTCCAAGTTCTTCTCATTATTTCCTGCTGACTAGTTTTAACAGTGCTCAACTTATTTCATTGCCTTTCTGTACATCCCTTTGAAATGCTGCGCTCTTCCTAGACATTGTGGGCAACATGCAAAGCCACCCCATTTCAGGCATTCATCTTTGTAATGCCTGCCTCCCTCGTGGATTTATCCTTTGATATCTAAGTAATACTGTAAACAGAAAATATCAGTGACTCAAAGTTCTTAAAGGCAAAAACCACTTAAGTTGCATTGCGCGTCCACTTAACTCCAAAGTTCATTTAAGAATTTGTGAAGTTCAGTCCACTTAACCTAAATTTCTTTTTATCTAACATCCATTTTCTGAAAAAGGGCCATATTCTGTTTAGTATTTTAGAGGAAAGGGTTTTCAGGTGAGTGAATCCGGGATTTAAGAAGATTAGTAGCAGCTGATCAAACATTTCAGTCTGAGTCTGTCCAGTTGACACAGGCAGCCCGGAGGTAGCTAACAGCCATTTTATAATTGTAATTTTTGAGCCTAATGATTTGGAATTCTCACTGTCAGGAAATCTGGAGTGAAGTCATCTAAATCTTCAGAGTTCACATCATCAATTTCCTACATCAAAAACATTGAGAAAATGCATGGAGATCTTCCCACGGATGCTCTACTGAGGAAGGCTCTGTTCCAATAGGTCATATGTTGCAGATCCTTTGGTATGTGTCATCAGTCACATTACTAAGACTAAATGTTTTCTGTCCTTTTAGCCCATAGATAGCTAAAATCAAACCTGTATTCGGTAACAATTTGAGATGGGTAACGCTCTTCTGAAACATTAAGACAGAAAAATAATCATTTGATCAGACCTAACCTCAATGACTACTAAAAATTTAAGAACTACCCTGCTTTTGGGTGAGAAACTCTTTTGGTATAGATATTTATCAAAGATAACAAGCCTTCTAGGCTTTGCAGGCAATATTTTCTCTAACATTTTCAAGTAGTTAAACAATTGCAGTTTCAGATATTTTGAGTCCAAAGGAAAGACTCACGTTGCAAGAACATGTAGGGGTGCAGTGCATTCTTATAGAAAATATTAGAAATGGTCTCTGCTTGATCCTCTCCTTTAAGTGTGTCTGCCCAGCTTCGCAATTCAGTCTAGTGGTCCTGCTTTTTCCTCCATGGTACATCAAGCTGAACTTGATCTATAGAACTTGCTTGGTATCTTTGAGGAACTTAGGATTCTTTCTTTGCTACATATATTTATATGGGTATTCAGTAACTTAAAAATGAATCTTTCCTATTTCCTCCTCACTGTCTCATGGTTCGATTACTCTGTTTTTCAGACTTGCAAGAGATCCTACACAACAGCAACTTCCTTTGCAACCCAAATAACTCCTGCTCAGAGAAGCAGATCTCACTGATGGGCCTCAAGAACCTTATAAGAAAGGAAGAAAGCTACCATAAGTTCAAGTTGAAAGCTCTGCTGGACAGCTTGTCACAGGAAGGACAGAATATTACCTGTTTTCAGAAATTAGTCTAAACTACAAAACCACTATACAGTCAAGTGGTTCTTTATTTTGCCTTATGGTGCTAGGAGTCCTGTGAAAAAAAATATTGGAAAAAGATGGCAAAACTGAGACAGGGCATATGCATATTTGCAGGTTGCCCATTAATTTCTAGAATTTCATCAAAAATTAACATCTTTACATTGTTGTTTTTTATGTAGTGCTGTTTGTCTATGTGTATGCATGCATATGCATGGATCTACATTCTTATTTATATATACATGTTTAAGAACAATTTTCAAAAGTGAAAAATAATTTTGAAGTTCTTCATATACAAATTTTCATCCTTTGAGGATCTCGTGGGAAACTTTTACTCTTGGCAAATCCTTGGAACATCTTTTTTTTTTCCTTTTCCTTTTTTTTCATATCTAACTGAAAATTATTTTAAGAGTACAAATAGAGCTAACACCAGAACTCAATATAGTCCAAATTCACCATTCCTAGAATTAGCAGCCTACCTACACTGGCATCTAAATAAATCATCTAACACTGAACTGTACTCATGAAAATTTTCAGAATGAATATATGGTACTCCTTCTGTAAATATAGTTTGCTTTATGTTCACGACAGTTTTATGGCTCCCTGTCTTATCTGAAATTGCCTCACCTCAGATTCATTGTGAAGCTGTTTTACTATAACATCATGGTAATTTTCACCAACCATTTCAGTTTATCAAGACACTTTTAAATCTCCAGGAAGTTGATTAAAACCCCATCACCCTTTTGCTTTCTGAAAGTAAGCTGCACTTGCATCCCAACAATTTCCATGAGTAAAATATCCATTTCAGAGTTACAAAGCTTTGGGTTAAAATAGACACAAAGTTACATTCCCCAGCACAACCGTTTCAAGCCTCATAAGTTTGGTTTAGAACAAGTCCTATGGCCTTTAATAGAGAGCATAACTGATGATGACATTAATTCTGAGATTATGGCGCAAAACAAACAGTGTGGTACCAGATTTCAGGTTAAGAAATTAATGATGATATTTATAATTTCAAGTCAAGTAGAGTCTTTATGTTTGTAAAACACTGGCATTAGCTGATTTGCCAGCTTTGACAGATTTTTGCCAGGTTCTTCTCCTTATCAATTCACTGAAGTATGTACAGGAGATATTGAGGAAAAAAAATGAAATTGTGTGTATGTGCATGTAAAGTATATGTATGTATGTACATATATGCGCCTGTGTATATACTTATGTATGTATGTATGTGTGTGTGTATGAACATATATACTCTGTGGACTTCCAATGATACAGAAAATTCCAGATTGACAAGTAGTCTCATATATTATATATAGTACCATATCTTTCAAATTTAATTTGAAATACATGTGCAATATACATGCATAATGGGAATACTACATATATATGTAAAAGAGTGCATATTTTTCTTCCTTGTTGGTAGAAAATCAATTTTTATTTCCTTGAAATACCTGACATTTCCAATAACACCCTGTGTAACAACTACTGTCTTAAAGATATATTATTTCTATCATAAACTATCATATGTATTCTATAACACGGGGAAAATCCCCAGCAAAACCATTGTTGCCATAATTCACAACCAGTTTGTTAGAGGCTTAACTGCTTTCAGTTTTGCCTTGGGCCATTAACTAACAAACCAACCATTAACTGCTAGTAATGACCATTTTTTCCCAGAGATTATTGCTTAATTGAACTCCTGTGCTGTGTTGGTTATTTTTATGCCATCTCACAATGACTATACATTACTGCGTTTTTCTAGTATACCAACCACCTACTGAAATAAACAAGATAAGTGTTGGAGAATTGGATCTTTCACTGTATATACTATTTAAAATACATTATTTTAATTAACAAGTTTGATGTGGCAGATGTGCTTTTTCATTTTTCCTGTTCTCCAGAGCATATGCATTAAGTAACTTAGATGCAGAATTAATGCATGCTGCTGTTCAGTAATGTATACAATGTCAAGCCACTGTATTAGTAAGCTGTGTTATATATTCATTTGGGTAAGACACATTTGATTATTAGCATTCTGTTCTTCAGCAACAAGCCACATGTGCTGTCTGTTGCCATGGAAATAAATTAGGAAGGATAACCTGACTACTTATCAATTTTTATTAGTGCAATCATCCTACCTGCTTAACCCCTCAGTAACAGTAGCGTATTTAAACACCACTGATAAAATCTATGCAACTCTAGGGGTGTGAGTTAAGCTAATAGGGTAGGTAGGAAGCCAAGGTACTGTGGAGATGGGGGAGAGAAATACTGACTTACATCATGATGTTGATGTGATTCATTAATATTATAGGATCAAAAATGTTAATGTTTCTGAGGATCTTAGCACAGTGGGAAGAGATGAAAATAAATGAAAAAACTTAAGATGGATAAAATGAAAAGTGCTTCCCTCCTGCTGTGTTTAAAGCAGTATGTGTAAATGCATATGTTAGACTATAAACCTGAATAAATTGAATCAAAACATGTACTTGCTAAATGTTAAAGGAACATTATATAAAACTAAATATATCCCTTAAGTAGAAGGGAATGTACTCATAAGAACATCAGCACGATTTTCTTTAGGATATTAAAATTGTATTACCATTGGTCTGTTACCTTTAAGACTACTGGTAACACCCTTTCAATTATCACCCATTAAAAAAAGTCAGTTATTCTGTAGTACTCAGAAATAAGAATAAGCTTACCATTCATTCCAAGATCTTCCTGGGATCAAAATAAACGTTACAACAGATTTATTCTGAAGTATCTCATTTTGATCTAAAGATCTAAATGTTCCTGCAGAGCTAAGTATTGTTAATCCATGTTTGATTGTTGTAAGGCTGACTATTTAAATCTCAATATTAGCATTAATGTTATTGCAGGGTTTATACATATTAAAAAAAAAAAAAAGAGTCTTGAGAATCTTGTTTGTTTTAATGAAGCACTGGATCTCACTGTTACGAAAACAGCATGTGAATGCATAGCACAGCAGTGAAGGCTGGATAGGAACCTTGGACCTGTTCTCTATGTAGATGCCCTTGTCAAGAGGAGACTCGCTCTGCTTTGCTTTTGGCTCCCAGGATGACCCCACCCATCACCTCAGTCTTAGTATCGTCTCTTTGCTCTCCACAGGATTTGAGTTGTCAAATTAAACTGTACAACTGTGGGAATTGTGGCATAATGGCATAATAATGGCATTATTAGGTTAGTAAAAGGCTGTCTTCAAAACTTTTTCAAAGTCTTAGGAAAAAAAGGAAATATTAAACACAAGTAACTCCTTACTTCAGCTGAGAAGTGTTTTCCAAAACACCTAAATCCTTCACTTTAAAGGCTTCCAACTCTCACGTTTTTAGGAGCCATGGGGGAATATGAAAAGAGTTTGATGGGAACTAAACTTTGTCTCCTGGTGAAAGGAGAAGCTCTGGCATGCCAGAAGAAAACACCATCTCCTGGGATTCAGAAATCTCTCCAAGGGAGAGGTACATCTCTTCCCTCACCCCTTCACTGGCACCTGATGCTCTTGCCAGGGAAGATGAGGGGCCCCCATGGGCAGGCTACACTTTCTTTCCCACCATGAGTAGGTTGCACATTCTTTCCCACCATGAGATTCGTCTACTTACCTTGGTGAGTTAAAACTAGCCACCAGGAGTGGCAAAGCTGGTGGTGAGACAGACATGGAGTAGAAAGGCCTGGGAGAGAGGCTGAAGGTGAGCCAAGACAGGGAGCAAGGGAGACGTCAGGAGTTTGGGACAGAAATCACTGCTGAGAGTGGCCTGAGATCTGACCAAATAGGTTTAAGTTTCTCCCTGAAATAAGGCACAGTCTTCCAGGTCATTTAAGTACTTAAAAATACTGAGTTACATAAGCAAAAAGTCTGTATGCTTTCAATAACAAAACTCTCAAGGAATTTTGACAAGCAGTCTCAGAATCAGATTATATTTCCCCACAATGTTTTGAATGTTAGAAGTCTGTACCTTGTGAAGTAGTTTGTTTTAGAAGGAATAGTTGAAATTCACTTAACAATCTACAGCAAACTTCTAATTAGATATGCCAAATATTTTTCTTCACAGTACCAAACCACCAGCTAGATGATAGTTCAGAAGTCTTGATTTATAGGAGTAGGATATCCACTAACCACAAGCTCTGTGCACGTGTGTGTGTGTGCATTAAGTAATAACATGATTTGATAGATCACAGAGTGTTCTCACTGCATCTCCTGTTCTTTGCAAGACTTTTACCTTCCTGAAAGAAAATACTTTATTTAAGCCTCAGATTGTCACTGTGCTTTTCACACCCGAGAAAATGTTAAGATGATCCATTCTGTTCCCATAGCTGAAGATGTATATTCATTGAAGCCTGACGATGGTGCCCAAGGTCAAAGTTCAAACTAAACTAATGGATTACTTACTCCACTTCATTTCAGTCATAGTCTGTAAAGGAAACAAGGCATTTCTACAAATGCCTGAGCACTGACAGATTTCCAAACAAGGTTGTCGTTTGTGCAGACCACTCTGGAATGAATCATGTGTGCAAACAGACCTTCTCCAGTTAGAAGCTGAACAAATCCCAATATTATTATCTCCCAAAAACTCAACCTTCCCTGATAGCACCTCACCAGAAAGAAGAGTAGTAAAATTCTATATCCACCCAGACTGTTTCCAATAAAATGTCACAGTAGTGTACATCTAATATACTCAAGAGCATTTATACATGTTGAGGTTTGAGCATAAAACTATTGTTGATAGCAGGTATCGTCTTAGCAACTGAAAGTTTCAGTTTACACATTAATAGATACTGATTGGACTAAAATGGAATTGGATAGCAACAGAAGTATAGCCAAGTTACTAAGTCTTGGTATCGTACCGGCATCCAATATCATGTTCCCATTTGTTTGGCACAGGCTGTGAGAAGGCACAAAGCTCATCACAAACTGAGTTTCACATGAAAATCAAAAGCATCACAAAAATAGATACCAGCACAGCATTAGGGGCAGTAGAAAAATACTATCTCTATGTTCAAGCAGGCAGCAAATGCTTTTGGTATCAGAATCTCAGACAAAGGACAAAACAGTATTATCCTGGATATTACAGTTAAACCTCAGTGTTCTTCGAAACTGTAATGGGAAAGAAAATTTCTATGCAAGAGTCAATTTTCTGTCAACTTAAACTGACATCTGGTGATTTAATTCATAAACCAAAATAACATTACTGTGGATAAAAGTTAAGAACAGAAGCTAATCATGTAAAGTTAAGACTGTTAAATAAATAGACATGGGCCACACAGTGGTTCACCTGTGCATGAAGGTAGGAAGCCAAGCTTTCTTTTGCTTCCCAATCCCAGCTGTTTTTATACTGCACAGTGCTTTTATAGACACAGGTGGTTTTCTTCTTCATATGAGGACAAGATGTAAACCAGGGAACTTCTTTCTCTGCTTCATTCCTGCAGCTGGGAGAACAATTCCTATTGAAGGCATTGCACCAGCACCATAGCAGAGCACTCCGGCCTCAAGAGTAAAGATACATCAGGCAAGCAGCTATGAGTGACATTCTGTTCCAGTCTCCCTTTAGGATAAAGAAGCTTTCCTGGGAAGGTAATAAAAGGACAATTTCTCTCTAAATAAATAAATAAACAATCTGGTATGAAAACTGTCCATCCTGTTACCCTTATTTCATCTTCTGATTTCACAATGATTCCACATTCACTGAAGAGCTGAAGAGCTGAAGAAAAAGTGTATAACTGGGATAGGGGATGTAGAGAAGCAAGAGAAAGAGATTCTGTTGAATAGGTATGTTTGCAGAGAAAGACTTCTACAGGATGGGAACATGTAATAGAAATATGTATATATTCTTCTATAACATTTTGGAAGTAGTTTCAACAGGAAGCATGGAAAGTTCAGTACTTAGTTCATTGTACATGATTCAGCCTTAAGGTCAACATTCTCAGTGTCTGGGTTTGAGTAAAAAAAAGAAAGCCTAATAAGAAAAAATAGGGAAAACAAAAACACATGAGACACTGAGAGTTACAATCGGTGAGCAAAACCCCAAATCCCTGCCCAATTAACACCATTGCAACTAAAAGATCATAGACAGAGCTGTCTGTTTATTTGAACTTTGTTTACTTTCTCTAAAAAAGCACACAATGTGGTGGGAGAAGTCAGAGATACAGAAATACTCTGACAGGAGAAAGTTTTCAGTTGTGACAGTTCAGACATTTTTAATAAAATTACTAGCATACAGAGCAACATGCATGCTTTCTCACTGATCTAAAGGTCTTTCCTCACTCTGTGCCTTGCACTTTGCCATTGCCACTATACAGACTTTTACTGTTCTCACAAGTAGAAAGTTTGCTAATGACCAAGACTGGGAGAAGGCATATGGCCACAACATCCTCCAGAGGCACAAAACCACATGAGTTTGACAGATGGTTTTATTCATTTTTACTTCTCTCTTCGTACTGTGCAATTGTGATTCTTTATTACTGTTCCTTTCTCACTATTGTCAGCTCTCTTTTGGATCCTTAAATAAATCCTCAGCTAAACCCCAGGTGTAAAGAGCATACATTTTTTTCTATGAATTGTAAGTATTTTAAGTATATTTGTGATACTTTTACTTCTACCAGACCCTTTACTTTTTTGTCTTTAATTTATACAGTTTCTCCAGAGAAATCATCAGGTGCAGAGGCAAGCAGCCAGATGTAGAAGTTGTGATTTTGTGTAAGTATTAGATATATTGTGATTGATTACTCCGACTAACAAATAGCAAGAGTTCAAAAGAACTCAAGAGACATACTTACATGATGTGAGAGCAGAGTGTTTAGTTAAATATTTAAGACATACAGTTTTGCTTAATTCTAATACAGTTTACAAAGTTGCTCCCTGAGCTCCAAGACTAGGGAAACTAGATTTCTTACAGATATCGGAGTCCGAGAAGATATACCTATTCTTGAAACTTTTCCAAAGTTGTGCATTCATAAAGTATTTCTCCTGAGCTTGGAGCCTTTGGTGTCTCATAAAGGCTGGATTCACGGTGCAGTTTTTCCCACAGATGGAAGGGAATTGATACCCACATTTTACCCTTCTACCTACTTTCACAAAATCCTACAGGAACTTAATAATCTGTGTAAACTTCATCCTTCAGTCAAATTTGATTGGAATTAGGAAATTAATTTAAAAGTTGTTCTGTAGGTGTAGGGGACATACGGACAGACAGCTGTGATATGTGTATGCAGTTACACTTAGCCACACACACAGCATAACCACGTAAACCCTGTTTTCTTATGAAACTAGAGTATAATATAATTGGATATGAATGGATATTTGGTCAACTGGGCTTAATATCTTCTGTACAGGCCAATCAGCGTTCTTCCCTAAGACTGAACAGATTAGAAATACAAACTTTCCGGTGTGCAATGTTAACAAATCTAGACTGTGAAGGGCGAAAGACAATCCAGGAAGGGAATATATTCCAAGGTTCAAGATTCCTTTGCTGACACAAGGGCACCAGTAGCATCTCCTTTTTACTGAGGAAACTTCTCTCAGCTGTGCAAAGCTGCGGGCACATCAAGCTGGCCAAGGTGTTATATCTTTAAACAGTATCTAGCTGTTGAAGGTTTTATAATGTAAAAACAAAGCCTGGAGATGCCTTCTAAAACAAATAACCCTGCATTCTCATTTTCCACAGCAGTAACATGACCACCACATTCACCATTTTGAGTATCAAAGAGACTTGGGAAATCACTGAATGCTGTGAAAGAAGTGTTGGAAAGCTGCCAGCTCAAGTAGCATGTTCTGATCTCAGAACAGAGAGGAAGTAAGACTAACTCTATCCAAGGAAAGATTAAACAAATAAGAAAAAACTCTTGAGATATTGAGCTTAATAAAGGAAATACTGAGCCGAGTTCCATACTTAACTGTGTCGAGATGGACAGCTATTTAAGCTAAAGGACAATGTTAACACAAGGACATTCATCCATGAGTAAAGTTAAGCTTGCTGTTTTCCTGTTGCAAGAACATTGACATTCTCCATGGCCTCCCTGTATGGACAGTGGTTTTTAAAAGGTCAGCTTTTACCTGACAATTGATATGTTTATGAGATTTTATGACATCTTTGCCTGGAAAGAGACTGAATGTGAAAATGCAAGTGGTGTTCATGAGTTTTATATTCCTGTGAAATCTTATGGACTGAATTACTGGCATCTAAATGCAGCAGGCCAAAGACATAGCTGAAAGTCCATGGGACATTTTCCGAAAGAGAAATTATCTAATACTTGCAGTATTGCGGTGAAAAAATATTATTTTCTACTTAAGCTCCAAAAAGAAAGGAAAAAGAGACTCCTTCTCATCTGCCTATAACTCTTTGTTGCAAATTAACATCTCCCCTCAAGAGGTGCAAGTATGACACCATCCAACTCTTCAGACCACTCCTCCATTCCATTATTATAATTTCCCTTTTTTGTGGTTTGATCTTTTGGAAAACATCTGCAGCTATGGTTGCTTTTAATTATTATTCCAAATAATTCTCTTAACTACAGAGAGCCTGTATGCTCACTTTTGTCATTTTACCAAGCAAGTTTGCTCCAGTTATTGTCCTAAAAGCCTCAATAAATTCATAATAGATTCACTGTGAACATTAAAATCCTGCTATTTACAAAAGTGTTATATTTTAGTGTTTGAGAGTCTGTTCTTTGCTGAGCAGTGCAAGGAACTTCGCAAAGTCAGGAAGTCAATTTCTCAGCTCAAAGGCAGAATCAATTACACTCCAGGTTTGCTATGACTGATGAGCTTTATATCCTCAATTCCCAAATTTTGATCCTATTCAACTACTGAGTTAGCAATCATCAAGTTGACATTAGTGTCTAAGAGTTAAACAAATATTTTAACAAATGATTTCATTTGTAAGCATTAAAGCTCTTCTGATGATTGTTAAATCAATATTAAACAAGCTGGAAACGTTTAAGTTCTACCCACCAGAATTGCAAATTAAAGTATCCTGTAATGGTACAGCAGTAGCCATAGATCTAAATTTACCCTTTGTAATTACCAATTTTAAGACAGAGTATACAATTTAACTCAAGTATACATTTTTATTATCCTTTGAGATGCCTCAATAGTGCAGAGATATACAGTTGTCCCTTTATTTAAAATAAAAAAGGTTAAACTCTTGGCCTTTTGGCTGTGTGTATCCATGGCTGTTTGAAGAAGTGTGAACTAAATAGCCTGCTGAAATACTGCATTTCAAAAGATCAGGAATGGGGAGAAGTGGTAAGAGTCCTTATTATACATGAACTAGATGAGTACTCCAGCTGCATTCTGCTTTCAATTACTTTTGAATCATCCCTAATCCCTGGAACTAAAATGTGATTTAGGGACAAAAACGCAGTTTGACTTCTGCATTTAGGTAAGAGACAGAAAAATCAACAGATAGAAAAACAATGTCAAAAAGGCATTTTTAGCCTAAGTATTACTGTTAGACTGAAGCAAGAGTGTTCTTCATGTCACAGGCTAAGATTATAAGATGTCTTCCTGAGCTTTTCTTAATAACAATGTTGTGAACCCAGACTTTCTTAAAAATAGAAGTTTGTTCTTTTTTCAAGAAAACAATGAACTGTTTTGGAACAAATGTACCGAACTCAGTGAGATGACTCATCGGCTGTGCTCAGTTACAGTGGCTTTATCTGTAAATGCGTATAGATGAAAAGCCACTCAAGAGACTTCATAAAAGAACAGCCAATCTACTGAGAGCTAATCACACTGGGCTATTCTTGGAGGAACACAGTGTTTGTACGTAATGCCAACAGTTACCAATTATTGCCTCTGCTTGGAAAAATGAATAGATCTGTGCAGTAATTTAATGGTGCTCTCTGCGAAGACTCTACTTAAAATATCGGAACCTGTAATTGTCTAACATTGACCTAATCCAGCAATTGAGCACTCTGCAGTGTGAAGGCATATCTGCGTAACTTAAGCTCGTTTTCTCCACAGGATATATCCAGCACCTGGCATACTAAGATGCATACTATAATATGCCATTTGCATAAGGTTGCATTTAATTCAGGAAAATGGATTAAAATCTGCATTTTAACACCAAGTATTTGCATGATATCTGCTGTATGAAGAAATTATAGATACCCCATCAGATTTCTACTGATGTTAATAACTTACACCAATCTTAAACATAAGGAACGTAGTGGTGAATCATACTCTTATAAATAAATATAAATAAACATTACAATCACATTCTCTCTTATGCACATATTAAGAGCAATTTAGTGTAAAAAGTTTTATTACACAAGTGAGTACTGACAACAAAAAAGAAATAAGAAAATGGAACATCTTTACTAGCAAATCCATAGTTTGCTTTTCAAATCCAAGAATACCATTGTTAGCTAAAATATCTCGTGACAATTATGGAAAAGTTAGCACATCGCCTTTAAAGTCATTCAAAGTCAACAGCAGTACCTGTATATTATGTGCCTTTTTTAACAGATGTAAAACAAATGATATAGATGTTGAAGGAAGACATATGGTAAAGACAGGCAAAGAAATTTGTATGATTTATTCATATAATTCTGAAGTAGCATATTTAAAATCTCATCCCATTAACATCCATTGCCCACCTAATTACTATAAGTAATTGACAGCTCTCATTAGGATGAGACAAAACTAAAGGGAATTAAGGTCTTGATCTTGCAATTGGATTTCCATGAGCCAATGCCTTCATTGTGTGGGCTCTGTCTGGATGCAGGAGTCCATCTGTGCAAATGTTATTGGAAGATCAGGGCCTAAGAGATATCATGGGAATTAAGGAGATTCTGTTATTTGATACAGATCTGCTCCAAAGTTACATAGAGAGTTAAAAGTTATCAATTGCCATGATGTAGGGTAAATATATGATAGTTTTTTATGTGAATTTGGAAAATACTGCAAACGACCCACTCTCTGTTAATCCAAATCTGAAAGCAGAGGAGAAGATAATATTGCAAAGTTGTTCTTTACACTTTTTATGCCATTAGTGGGCCTTTTAAAATTGTTGTTGCTGAGAGATTTTAAATGCTCTGTGGGGAGATAAATACCAAAATCCTGTTAACAATAATAAGATTTACTCACGGAACTTCCCCCCCTGCATCACTGCAAATTTACCCCTCAGTCTTTAATCAAGCATTTGGGGAATAATTACTTTTTTTATTCATAGCCAGTTTTAAGATCAAATGTACTGTATCATAACTATGCAAAATAAGGTCACTCCTAATTTATCTACATTCAGCTGGGTGGATGGTGTGGGCCAAATTTACCCATAGACTAAGCACCTGTAAATCCCATTGGAATGCTACGGTTAGTTGGTGACTGAGCAATAGTGCATGTTACACATGGCAATAAATTGATAGGGAAATAAATGAAAGTGGTATGCCAGAGAGAATGCAGTACCAACAATGTACACAAGGAGAAGCTATAAAATGACCAAAGATAAAAGTATATTTCATCTGATTCCTGGCAGAATAACTAAGGAGCACATGCACACCTGCAAGTGCTCCTACCTTGTCATATTTCTTTTTAGAATCATATCCTCTTTATACTTGCTCATTTATTTTCTCAATATGTACAACCTGTATATTAAATAGATGCAAAATCCATTTTGCTACACGTTTTTTTCACACCTAACATACTTACTGATGGATGCTAATGAGTGTATTTAACCATGAATTCTAACATCTGGAACATTCAGACTTTTGATAGATGAATCCAGGAGGCAGCTGAACCCAAGAAGTTTTTTGGGTTTGTACCTTATGCCCTTACCACAGCAATACTACGTAAGCATAGCCTTCCCTGTCTCCTGCCTCTCCAGTTGCACTTACTGCAGCTTTCCACAAGATTTTTGCTTCTCCTTCATGTGCTTCACACATAACATGAACCTTTGCTTTTGCTCGCAGCTTCATCTTATGAGCCCTACCTGTCTGATAGGTGGCTAGAGATGTGCAAGGTGGCATGATTGGCAGGTGCCAAACATCATGATGCGCACAACAACTAGGCAAGTGGTTCCTATCCCTTGGAGCAGTTCGGTGTAATGTTCAGCTTGCATTTTCCTCTCATGAGACTTTAATTTGGACCTATCTTCTCTTCTCAGCCTTTGTAGCACAGAACAGACAGATGACACAACCTCACTGACATTGTTTCCTTTCCATAAAAGATCAAAATGTTCCCTCAAACACTGCAAAATTTAGGGGGCATATGGTTTCTGAAACTTAAAAAAAACCAAACCCTATAAAGGTCATATTTTATGGTGCGTAAGTTTCCTAGTCTTGTGTTTGAATAGGAGAAAGGAAATCACAGAAAAAAAGAATGTGGATTTTCTATTGTCTATTCTGTAAAGTCATTGTGGAGTGGGTGGCTAGCTAAAAAGAAAAAAAAAGGAAAAACCACTTTTCCAACACTATATGTGTAGGGCATGAACAATAGTCTGAATCATCTTTGCAACTGGGAGTGGGCAAGAGAACTTATTGGCTGAGAAGAATGGAGTTTATTATATTGCAAGAAATATGCAAGAAAATCAGATTTTGAAGCAAGATCAGGATACTCACTGCAAGAGCTCTATGAATAACTGCTTTGGGGTTTGCTGGCAGAACTGAAAAATACAATACTTGAAAATAAAACATTTTGGTTTTCCTCATGAAACAAGAAGTTTCATTCCTGGTGAATGAAATGATATTGCCCATTGAGAAATAGCAATATCATTTCATACTAATTTTCTATAAATCAAGAACTAAAACTCAATCATAGCATTTATCTGAAATAATGTTAAGTCCAGCTAGCCCTCTTTTTTAATCCTGTCTGAGTGCTAATTGTGTTGTAGATAGCAAATAATTGTTATCTACACTGGCATACATTTAAAAAACCCAACCTATAGAAAAATAGTAGTGTTATTGAATGTACACTAATAAAAAAAAATAAATATATATATTATTAAAGAGTTAGCTTGCTGAAGAAAAGATAGGAAAAAAACCCTTTTAGTGTCAAAGAGGAAAAAAAAACCATAAGCAACGCTTTTCAAATCTTGGCTAGTAATTGCCACTTATTCCAAGATAAATTGCCAGCAAGTTAAAGAAAAGAGGTCTTGATCCTTTAAAGAACGGCATTGCTACTGTGAATTTGACTGAGAGGGTTACCATTATTTCTTTTAAATCAGAAGCCAGAAGTGCAAAACAGGAGTTCTGACCTACCTGGCCCCATTTTAGTATTCTATTTAGCAGGTCAAACATATCAGAACTGTAACAAAAATATTTTGGTCTGGCATAAGATGTTTTCTCTTCTCCTATTTCCTTACTTATTCTTTTAAATTCTTGATAATAGAGGGACTCCAGCAAACATGCTTGGAATATGAGAGAAATCCACAGCAACATGAAAAGCTATAGCTTAGAGAAGGTGAGTGCTCTTGGCTGAGCCTCCTCAGCCTTTCCAAAGCGGTGAAAGATGGAGCAAAATAAGCTAGGAGGCCTCCTTCAGTAAAGCCTTTTTGTATCCCACACCACAAAGTGCCTCACCTGGCCTAATAGTTTATGTTTCCTGTCTTTTTCAGGGGAAGCACTTGTGCCAATCTGGGGCCAGTGGGGCTGCTAGGAAACCAGTGTGGAGCTGCCAGGATGTGCATGGGGAAAGGAGGGAAAAGCGTGCTCCAGTGTGTGTCAGGGATAAGCACAAGATGTAGGGATACAGTAGGTAACCAGATGAATTACGTGTTCACATCTCTCCCTTTTGACATCTCCCTCAGCTGGGAAGTTTGTATCGTACCATCTTTAACATAACCCAGAAAACAGCAACACTGGAGCAATGAGGAGTTCTTCAGTAATTCTTTTCATTTGTTAAGAATAAACATGAATCAATAAATATTGCTTTTTGTAACACACTGATTTCAGAATGCACTCTCTGAGTAAAATGTCTTTGAGTGTATACAAAGAAAAATGTAAAGTTGAATGTACTGTTTATGTCCCATTATATACACATACATACATGTCTATAGTGTGCTCTCTCCCACTCTCTCTATGTGCATGTTGAAAAGACTAGAATATATTTTAAGTAAATTAACATTGGCCAATTCTGACATCCCCCATAAGCTGCCAATACGAACACGTGAGTAACAGAATCCATACAGGTCTTAACCCTGTCCTTATGTCCGTGTTTCATCTTTCAATGGGCAATATCATTTAATATATTTCAGTAATCAGCATAGTCTAGAATGTTACTGCAGGAATGCTACATCCCAGTCAGAAGTTGAGGAACGTGGCCTGCCATGACATTGTAATTTCAAAGGGGTTGCACTAATATAAACCAAGAATCATCATCCTGTGACTGTATATATATTCATGCCTATGAATTTAGAATGGGTTCAGTCTGTAGACATAAGCACATCTGTTAAACAACATGACAATCCTGTTCTCTGCAAAAGTACAAAATGAGGGAAAAACATAGATAGATAGATAGATAGATAGATAGATAGATAGATAGATAGATAGATAGATAGATAGAAAACTTACTACTTAACTGTATTCTCTCTAGTGGCCACATAAATCTATCTACATTTTCTAATGAATATAGCATGATATTTACCTTTCAGACAGGAATCAGGCAATACATAACTTTAATAGTGTTTGCAAAGTGCTGTGTAAGTGCAAATGATTGATAAAGTCAGTGAATGGCAAAGAGCCAAAGAATATTTAGAATGAGAAGTACTTAATACAGGGGCCTTTAGAAAAAACACTTCTCTTCTAGGTTTTTCATAATTCAAAAACCAGGAATTGGTGAATAAAAGTACCTTTTAAATATGCTTAGATATTGAGAAAATGGAAAAATTTAGCAGCAAGTGGTTGACCCATTTTCCTAGCATATGAGATATAAAAAGAGATAGACTCAAGATCAGTAACTATTACACAGCAAATTCACTGGATTTTTCCCTCTTGTTATTGAACGATTATTTCTTTTCTTTGACTAGGTTTTGAGGGCTCGTACCGTGTAATGGCATTTAATATTATTGAAACAGTCCTGTCACTTCTAGAATGTCTCAAAACAAGAAATTTCAGGTTAATAAAAGCCATTTATCCAGCATGAGATAAGTCAAGAGGGTTTTTCTTAAAAGAAGATAACACAGAAAAATGGGTACTGTCAGAAATAAATACAACTCTATTTGATCCAATAACAAAAAAAAATGTTTAACAAACTTTATAGTCACAGCAGTAGATTCTCTCGAAGGATTTGTTTTCACAAGGCTCTAACTGTGTAAACTTTAGCACCCACACAAAATCTCACTGGTTTTCCAGAAGCTGCAGTTTCGCTATGGAATGTAGTTTTTGCCTATTGTGTTTCACATCATGTTATAAACATATAGCTGTCACCCCAAGAATCATGAAGCAGGGATTCTTTTCAAAAGCATGATTGGGACTGAATTTGCTAACTTGGTCATGGTGATATAGCTTGCCATCTAGTTTGAAACTCTACTGAAAAGGTAATTATAGAATAGAGTCACCTATACTTGATTAAGCAGTTTTCCACAAAATCCCAGGGAAGTTTTCCACAAGGCAAACCTGCAAGCTGGAGGTGTGAGGGGAAGTCAAGGGGTAGGAAATTATTTCTGTTGTGACAGAAAATACATACTAACTTGTCCATATTTCCATCTGTCGTGGTGAAAATGCAATCTACTGCCTGCCACTGTGTAGATTCTTCACCGCCAGCACTGAAAGAATAATTTTTACCAATAGTTAAGCCAAGACTAGTCTGAAGTTCTTCCACAGTAACCATTTTGGTGGGAGGCAAAGAAGGTATGAGAACACTCATCTAGGATGCAGAAGAATCAAACATTAGATCACTTCCTCACTGGCTCCACAGAAAAATTGAAGCAGGAGGTTTCTTCCCCAGATGAGTGTTTTGACTACCACTGGAGTGTGGTGACATCTCTCCTCTCAGGAGAACTTAATGACCTGTCAATTCTTAAATGAGATGGGACAGTGCCAACCTAATATTTTAGGACACTGACTATAAAGGCAGTGCTCACAGTACAGGGATGTAGGAAATCTGGGTTTGCTTTTTCATTCCACTGTCTTTAAAAGACCTGCAATTTGTCCAGTGTGTGACAAAATCAAGCCCAGAAATCTCTATATGATTTGGTAAAACTGCATTCTTGTTTTCTGGACAGCCTTAAATACCATACACAGTAGTATCTGGTGTAATATTTAATCTAACTTCCATATTAGGAGAGATGTCTTGTGTCTTATATACAATTCAACAGCGATAGTTTAATTGCTAATCGCTTGCTAATGACAATGACCATGAAAGAACTCTGAAAGCCTAGGAAAATGAAAGGCTTTTTTCGTCTTGATCTGAGAATCAGATTTTATCTAAAAGCTGAAAATCGCAACAGGTTTTTGTAATACTACTACTACTAAAAATAACAATGTTCCACCATTACTAATAACTATTGGCAGCCACTGTTCCTAACTTGGAAATTACAAGAAGAAAGGAAGGAACCATAAAGCTTAATATTTTAGGGAACAGATTAATTCAACATAAAGTAAGAGTATGAAACAGTTAAAGACATGAGTAGCATGTTCAAATGTACGATGAGACTGTAAAGACAATAAAAGAAGGAAAGAAGTTTCTACAAAGCTCCAAGTATATGGATCCTTATCGCCAATGGCTGCTGATCAAATATCCATTAATCAAACTTTTCCATGGCTTTCAAGATGACAGTTTAGTATAGACAACGCTCATGTTCAAACAGAAATTTTGGCGTAGGTTAAGCCTATTAGTAATTATTGTCAATCACATCACCAACTTGTTTCAGTTAAACACATTCCAGGGACTTTAAATGCATTTAAGTCTTATGTTATCGCAAGGGCTATTTTAATCCAGTAACTACATCGGACCTTTAGTATTATAGATATAGGTACCAGCAATGTGTCTTTTTGTTGTGGTCTTAGAAAAGGACAAGAGCACAGTAGCCTACAGCCATCAAGGCCTTTCTGCAGTGTGAAGTGGAAGCACGCCACCACACACAAATTGGTGGTTTCCTTCACTAGACAACAGAAATAATTATAGAAGTAGACCAGGTTGGATTTTTCCTCTCCTTCCTGAATTCCAAGCTTGCTGGGAGTATCCCTCTTTTTAAAGTGAGCATGCATCAAAGTACACAGTGAGCAGACCAGCTCAGAAGGGATTGGACAACATAGTCTCTATTTCCAAAGTGGGCATAGGCACTCCTTATATAAATCACAATTGCAGTAGTGACAGGAAAAATATACAGAAGTGTAAACTATATTGTTAAAGGTTTCAGTAAATCATCAGAAACTTGAAGTTGTTTGGTGATTTTTGCCCAGGGCTGTTAATGGCTGATGACTCTCCTGTAATCAGACAGAAAGCACAGGGCAAACTAGGTAACTGGATATTTGTGGACAGGTTCTACTTGGGCCAATTACACACATATTCATGCATTCGAGGGAACATTTTGTCTTCAAAAGAGCTGCCAAAATCAATGTGATTCTCTAGTTGGATCATTGAAAATCCAAAAGTCCCTTTGCGTGACTTCAGCAGCAGAAATTATAATTGTGGGAAAGCAATTGAAAACTCAGTTCTAACATGATTTTTTAAGAGCAAAATCATCTCATTATTCTTCCAATTACAAAGCACTGAGACACAAATAGAGAAGAATCATTCCTGAACAATAACTATTACACTCATATTCTACCAGACCCAGTTGGATCAACTAATAATATGGGCAATATGTTTTCCCTACTTTTGCACACATGAAAAATCACCAAACAAACAAAAGCCCCTCCAACAAATCCAGAACTTAAAAAAATGCAGTAAGGTTCAGAACAGCACTTGCAGAATATGCAGTAAGAACAATAAACTTTTCAAAAATTATAATTTTAAATAACGTGATGATTGGTAAAGAGTTTACTCTTTGAGACGCTGGTTTCATTTATGTATCAGACATAACAAAAAATGGGATTGCTGCCCACTTATAGTCCTATCTCTTAGACTGTAAGTAGTAGAAGTGGGGTTTAGTTGCTTTGGTAATGCTAAGGGCTCTGGCTGAGACTTGGCCATTGTTGACACCTTTGTATATGGTCAGGTTGGGCTTATGGGACATTTCCTACAGTTTTGTAAGGTGTAATGGAGCAGATCACTCCTCATTTTCTCACGAAAGACACTGTATCTCCAAAACATATATAGCCTTATAACATCACTCACTAGCAGTCTTTGCCCACTCAGTGAGGTGACTTGACAATCCTAGAAAGGTGTATGCAAAGGACTAAATTCTTTGAACTTTGTTAATATACAGTATATACAAAATTATCCAGTGTACTATAGCACTGGATTTCACCAATGTCACTGTGGGTTGGAGTTTTTGTATGAATTGAGTTAGCCGTCAAGCTAGAATTTTTTCCTTGTAATTTTCAGGGAATCCTTTAGGAAAGTAGAACCAATTAATATGAATATTCATTTCAATGCCAGCTAGCAGGACTTCTAAAGATTATTCTGTGTTACACATATTGCACCACACAGCTGATTTCAAAGCTAAAAATGGGTCAATGAGTAATGTCCTCCAAAGCAACTTTATTTATAAAATATAGAAATACATTCCAAATGGGTTGATAGAGCAAAAAAAACCTACAAATTGTGCTGTGTAGATTGCAATGGGGAAAGCCAAAAGTAAAACCAGATTAATAAGTTTTGATTAGGCTAGGTAGTAAGTTCAGCTTCAGCATTCAGCAACTGTGTAACTGCTTTAAGACACCAAACAGAAAGGAAGTGCACTGCTGTGGTTTAATCCTGAGGGTATGATCTGATTATATCCTTAGGAAAACATCCTTGAGAATTTAGGCTACTAACACATAGAACCTTATTCCCAAATACTGTTAGTATTTAATAGAAAGTAATTCTTAATATTGGGTAAAACAACTTGGCTTAAAAATGTGCAAAAAGTCTACAATTCTCAGAGCTAGGTTATCTTAAAAGACTACAGAACCATTTCTATATTGCAGAACAATTTCTAAGTTTTTTCTTCTGGGTAAATACTACCACAGTTTCTTTCACACATGACGGCCTGCGGAGCTCTAATCACAGGTCACAGTGTCTGCAGCCAACATCCAGCTATGCAATTCATTCATTGCATAAAACAACACAGAAAACAAAACTATGGAAAAGGAAAATCCTTCATGGGCTGTATGAGTGGCAAACGATTCTTTGAATCTCTATGGTGTTTGTGACCTGTAGATCTGTGACATATACAAACTCATTAACTAAGACTCTCTCTTTCCTTGCCCCCTATCTGCTTTAAGTCTTCCGTACACAATTCCCTAGAAAATCCCATCACATACCTCAGGTTTACATTGCACAGCAACCTCTTCTTCCCAGCATGCACCTGACTGCCTGAATTGACTCAGGGCCATTACATTTTGGCCCTCCTGCAGCCACAGATGGACCTTCTGGATTACATCCTCAGAGTAAAAGCCAAAACAAGAATGACACACATTTGATTTTCTGTCTTTTCACATGTAAAATGGTATATTTCTTTCCTGACGGAGGATTAGGACTCAATTTCAAAACTGTATGTATTTGTGAAATCAACTAGGTCTAGATTACATTCAAGGTTTAATGGTAATTTTGAATTATAGATGCATTTCTATTCTGTGTTGCTCCTTCAGCTTTACAACTATAAGGGTACCTCAGAGAAGAGTAATGGTACATATAGCACACAGAGTATAATATATTTTGCACTAGAAAAGCATATAAACATTTTCAGTTTCTTTTCTTCTGCCACACAAACTTACAATTGCCTTCTATTTCTCTCTGGTGCTTTGGAACAAGGTTAGATAATTCAGATTTTCTTAAGCGTGTCATCAGTTTCAGTGTCACTGACAACATTATACAGGGCTGTTTGAAAGAGTTTTATGAGGTGAGGTGGGGAATAAAGCCTTTGTACAAAGTGCACATAGCTCTGTCCTGCTCTTACAGGATCTTACCTATTCTGATGAGCTGGATGAGCTGAATACCTCCTATAAATAGTTAGCTTGCCAAAAAATGTGCTTCTATTATTAGCTATTAGATAGATGACAACTAATCAGCATTCAGTTTTCTAATTGCACTGCATCTGGGTTCTTCTGAGTCCTCTATAATTGTTTCTTTTAGGAGAGGAAAATGGGAAAGGAAAGCTCTGTCAGTCTTATTTGCACATCTTTGCCAAAATTATGATTTAATAGCAATAAAATTTTCAAGAGTGAGGCAATTTTTCCCTGTTTTTATCCCAAAGTCGTATCAAGTGAACCCAAATCAATGATAAATGTCTACATTAAAACCATCATTGCTAATAGTATTCTATATCATTCGTCTTTTATTCAGTGTGACCAAATTACAATCAGCACATGACTACAGCTACTTGTGATTAATGATGGTTTTACTTAGCAACTGTCAGTGAAGTTTCTGGGAGGAAAACGGTAATGTATTTCAAAATTTCAAGCTATAAATTTTGGAACAAAATAGCTCTATTTTCAAAGCTGTAGTTAACATGTCTGCTGCTGCTTTTACCACTGTCAAACTGAAAGGTTTAAAGTTGCTCAAATTTTGAAGGGATTATCCCTCTCATGTCAGGATGGAAGTTTTGGCTTAGGAGTTCTTAAATCCTTTACAGACTATACACAATATTTCAGAGGAACTACAGAGTATGCAGTGAAGAGTGTTGCTGTTACTCAGGAAAAAAAAAAAAAAATTAATGACCTGGAATAAAGGCTCTCTGAAAGCATGGTAAATTAAAAAATTATAGATAACCTTTATGAATGAATTAGAGAGTAGACTGTGAAACACTGGAGGAAAGCTATAAAAGCTTTCACTTGGCAGAGGATGATCTTGATAAGGTCAGAAGTGGCTAAAAGCCATTTTTACCATCTGAGGGTCACTCAGCAGCTTTAGTCCGATTTTTCTTAGTTTGGCACAGATGCTCACATCAAAACAAGCACTACTGCTGAAAATCTCAAGAGTCTGAACAAGCAGAGAGAGTTCCCAAGCCTCTTGCCCACATTTTCTGATACAGAACAGCTGGGCAACGTATGAAAGACCTGTGTTGCCATTGCCATAATTACTGTAACCTCTGTCTTTTGAGCCATTTGTGCCAATGGTATAGTTATTTAAAATTTAGAACTAAGTAAAAAAAAGGTATGTGTTTTAGGTGGAACTTTCTACCTGCTTTCTATCAAAAGGTGATGGCTACTTTCTACCCCTTGAAGGCAAGAGCAAAATTCACCTCTGCATCGCTAGGAGCAAAATTCTTCTGACTCAGAATAAATTTATGAAAAGCCTTTATGAAGAACTTTTTGAAAACATCATTTTGAAGGTGAAATTCTGATTCTATCTATCAAAAACTATCAGAACTCCAATAGGCTTCAGCCAGTCTGGAATTGTACCCTAAATCTGTCTATGCAAGTAAAGAAAGCTTACTCTTTTTTAAAATTTTTTTTTCATCGTATTCACAGACGAACTTCAGAATATATGCAGAGCAGGGAGAACTGCATATTAGCTGCCTCTGTGGTATTCTCTAATAATTTTTCTGTCTCTATTTTCTGATACATTAATTTGGAATAATTACATTGATTCATGTAACTGCATTAACCATGTTATGTTCACAACATCAATATGTAACCTAAATATGTGACTGTTCATACTGAGGATTCTTTTCCTATACATCAGTTATATACAAATGTATATTCTTCTCTCTATAGATATATATGTATATACATACACATTTGAAAGTAATACAACTGGAAAGCATAAATACTTTTCCCATTAATGAGCACATGAAGAAAATATCCTTATTCACTGGAATTCATAACATTTGGCCTTTCTTTCACGGTTCTTCTTGAGATACAATACAAAAATCAATCAATGAGCTAAAAAAAAGCATCACTTTCAATATGTGGCTCTTAAAGCTTATCTTTAAATTTTTCTGGGAGTATAGCTGATATCAACTTTTACATCAATGTTATGACGTAACATATATCTAAAGAAATACAGTTTCTAAAAACAATTAATCAGCTGAGCTTTTATAATTAATTCCTGTTGTGATTAGAAATGACATAAAGGAATTCTGGGAGACTGTTAAAGGCTACAGAATAAATTTTGGTTGCCCTTTCCTTTTGTTTTAACTAATAAGGAGCAACTTAAAATGTTTTTCTAATGGCAAAGTTAGCTGGAACCTGGGCAACAACTCAGCAAGATTTTGCCTGTGTATTGCCACTGTTACTCTGTTCCCACTAAGATTCATTATGAGGCAGGTACAAGAGAAGTTGGGTTGTCTGTGTTTAATGCGCTCCAGTCATCACTAATGTTGGTGCAGATCACAGCACAACTTACTTTTTCAAATCTCAGAAAGTGTTTAAAGATGTAGAAATACACCACTATATAAACTGATAACATATTTCTTGTAAGCTAGCAGATTTGATCTGCAGATTACTGAAACATATTTGTATTACAAAGCTCTTCAGAGCAAAATTCCTTCTGTTAGTTCTACTTCCTTTAAAAACTAGAAACATCTTTACCCTACATTGCTCTTAGTGACACAACTGTCACACAGTAAGACAAATATGAAACCATAGTTAAATATAAATAATATTTTGGTAGTAGAACTACTTACACAAGGTTCTCTTTATTTTTACTTTATACATTCATTTATTCTTACTGTAATTTTGATGAGATAAAAATCAACAATGTAAGTAAGTGCATAAAAAAGTAAAGATGTTGCCTGCAACTATTTGTATGGAGATAACAAATACTTTGTGACATTCAGACCTCATTACAAATCCATAGAAAGTGATCTTCACAATGAGTTACAGAAATTTAAATCTTGAAATTAAGTAAGTGAAGTTTACACCTAATTACTTATTCAGAATCTCCTATTATAAGTGCTACATACAATAGAATAATCATTTATAAAAAAAGCACACTGTTCTTCTGGTGCAGCTCTTCACAAAGTTTTTGATTTACCTTTTGTAGCAATTATGTAGTAGACTATCTTAGGAGGTAAAACCTTTTCTCCAGGATTAGTTGAAGAGCAAACACCATGGTTAGGTCAGAAACTGAATATAGTACATCTGAAAAATTCTTCCAGATGCATTTTAACACCTTTAGGCACCTAATACACTTAATTTTTGTGAGGATTTTTCTTCTCCCAATTAACCTAGTAGGATCTTAATCATGTAGTTTGTCAAGATCATTCTCAAATTTTAGTTTACTGATATATTAATTCTCTGACTTTTAATACCTTAGATTAGTATATTAGAATAAAAAGTAGGTGATAATAATAGTGTAATCTTATTAGGTAATTATTCAGTTATCATTATTAGTTAGTATTATATAATGTCAGTTAAACAGTCTGTCACTGTGTAGTATGCTACAATTTGGTAAGATTTCACTTCCAGATTAATTCGAAAGCAAAGAAGTTACCATTGTATAGAGGAGAAAAAAATATATCATTGAGATTTTGTAAAAAAAAAAAAAAAAGAAAAGAAACAAAGTCAAATCAAAAGATCATAGTCTAATAAGGAAGAGAAAAACAATATAAATAACTTGTGTCTGCTTCAGTAGTGAAGTTGTGATGAAGTCTGAAACATACCAGAAGAAGTTAGTGATTATCGAATATTTGGGGAGATTTCTTACAAAATACTGGCTTTTTCATGATTTCTTTTGTTTTCTTTTTTTTTACCAAAACTGTAGCATAAACATTACCTTCACTGCTATATCTGGAGTTGCTCTGCCACTAGAGATTAAGCATTAAAGATAATGGGTTGTTTATGAATTGCTGTCACTTTACTATGTTGTTTTTTGGTTATAACTTTTACTGTTATTTACATCTGTTAGCAGTTCCAGAGCTTTCATACTTTCTTCAAAACACTTATTACTTATAGCTGTAGTTGGAATATGAAAGTTTTTGCTGTGAAGTGAGCTATTCATCTAACCCAGGATATTACGCTGTATCTGACCTTTTGAGCTCAGCTTCCTGACACTGGCACTTGAGGCCAGCTGGTTTACTGTTTTCAACTGAGAAAAGATGTATTCCTGTGACTAACTATCAACACCTTGCACAGAGATAATAAACAACCAACTGGTGCCACATGTATGCAAAAAAAAAAAAAAAAAAGTGACAGCTGATCTCAATTTACTAGTCTTCATTTATGGAAGAAGATTAACAAGATGTGTATTTCTCAAGTGCCAGTCTGGTAAAGTGTTAAAGAAATTTAACTTTAAGCATGCAAATATTCCCACTGAAGCCAATGGAGGTCACTTAAGTCAACAGCATTACTGTGTGCTTAAATGGCAGACAAATGAGGACACAAGTTTTGAGAAAGTGGGGAAAAAAAAAAAAAAAAAGACACCTATTTAAGAACTATGCATCTGAGTTCTACTTAATAAAGATGATTCACAGGCAGCTTAACTATCTTCCTCCACTGGGACAGAGGTGGTGAGAGAGAGACAAAGTGCAATGTGGAACATTTATGTTTAGAAACTGTCACCTCAGCAGCAATAGGAATCTGGTCCTCTGCAATAAGAAATTCAATGGATAAAAAAATCTAAAAGAGCAAGAACTTTGGTTTTTTTTGTTTGTTTGTGGGGGTTTTTTGTGTTTTTTTTTAATTTATTAGGACTGTGTTTTTCTCCCTAAACAACTTCTAATTTATTCCTTTTAGAATGTTCCTGTTTTGGGCCCTTAATAACAATATTTTTGATAGCTTATGACTGTGTACTTTCATTAGGATAAAAGGCTTCATTCTAGATAAAAATTTTGGCCTAGGGCTCCTCTTATCTGATACCTATTTTCCCTTTATTTATTACTCTTTCTTTCCTATTCTGACTTCCCATATTCCCAAAAAGGTGCCATTGGTACTGAAAGTTTACAGTTTGGATTTCATACAGTTTTGTATTTGTTAGCATTTTATTTATTGGTTTTCAAGACTTATACCAAAAGGTGCTTTTGTGTTTAATCTGTTCTAGAGAATAACATTTCAGACCATGTTGTGATATGGAACAAGATGAATCTCTGAAAAGTTATAAAAGGCTCCAGAAATTTGCAGACATTGTACCTTGCACCTGGAATGTCCCATACTCTCATATAGCATAATTTTAAAAGAACAGCTTTCAATACCTCTTTTTGTCCCCCTGAGAATTAAAAATAACATTGATTGAGCTCCAGAAGTTAAACAATTACATTATAAATTTTTTGTTTAGTTGCAGAAATTTGGACATTATAGAGAATTAGACTTGCTACTGGTACATCTGGTGGAGATTTCCTTGCAGAAGAGGTTGAATACCACTGGACCAAAATCCCTTTTGCCCCTGTCAATGTACCTCCTAAAGAGTATTATTCAATAAACTAAAAAATATAAGTAAATTTAAGAAAATATTAAGGAAATCATAGATTTTCCCTACAGCTTTGTGGTATGAGACTATCATCTTGAGAAGGAAGAGATATCAAAGTATACTAAAAAGGACACTGAATATTGCTGTATTTAAAAATATTAAAATAATCTGAAAATTCCAGAAGATATAGGGAAAAAAACACGAAGGAACTGTTCCAAAGCAGTAATGTGTTCACTTTGCTGCTTCTATTACACTTATACCTCGTCTTTACATAAGTGCCAGTATTTGCATGGAAAATGTCATCTGTTTGTCATATATGTTTGCTAAATTAATGCAAAATCTAAACAAACTTGAAGCTTCAATGTCGATTTTTACTCATAGATAACTGGTCAGAATTAAATCCTAATAGTCATTAAAAGTGAAGCCATTTATCAAACCTAACAAAATGATATAATTTCAACTGTGCAGTTAATACTATACTTGCCAATTCATTTCCAGGTCACCAAGCATCTCAGAAATGCGTGCAAGAAGAAGCAACACAATTACTCTAATACTCACTATATGTCTTAAGTTTTGTTCCATACATTTTTGCCTTTTTTTTCTCCTTATTCTTTAGTTTAGCTTATTTCTGTGTTAGCCTGAGCTATGCGCATTTCTTTAATTACATGGATCTGGGCTACTTTAGCTATAGATAGATGTTAAAAACTGAAATACTACCTATACAAAAACCAAAAACCTATGTCTTTGAAGTCTCTTTCATAGCTACACTTGAGTTTGGTTTTGGAAGTTGGTCTGCTCAAATTATTCAAATGGAGAATTGAGTGATTGTTGCACAAACATTCAAGAGTGCACCTGACTTTTCCATGAGGTAATGTAGTCTCTCATACAAGGTGACCAGTCATTGTTGTGATGTTGATAGGAATCTCTTTTACAAGCGTCCTTGCAAAATCACTGCCGGTGAGATAGGGAGCTGGAGCCCAGCTGGTCCATGGTCCTGCACGACCACCGCAGTGCATGTGTGATCCATTTCTATTTATTATCTTAAATCATATACAAAATATCTCTTAGTTGTCTTAACTATATAGAAAAACTGTCCTATGTGACCATTACTACATCCACTGGAACAGTTTATACTATTTCAAATTGCCCATATACAGATCAGTCAATTCTGTAGCAGAGGCTGACAGCAGAGTACCTGCCATAGCCAGATTATTCACCCAGGTAGTTAATTAACACATATAAAGCATGGAGGTTGTGCCTATCAGTTGGCTTGGGGACAACAGGATCTGCCTAGGGGAATCTCCAGGGATGCCTGAGATCCTGTAACAGTGAGTCAAATGCGTTACTGTGAATCTGACTACCAGTGCAGTCCATCACCTTGTTTCCAGTCCATTGTCTCAACCTCCAAAGCAGAAACTGGGGAGTTCCTGGAGTTAACAGGGAATTGCTGAGTGTCCCGGAAATGCATGCACACACGCACATGACCTGGATGCCTATCTACATTACAGCTGTAACAAACCAAATTTTAATTTCATCCTTACATCATCATAACTTACCTTCTCTCTATCTTGTGCCACATAGCAAATGCTGCAAAGCTATCTTTGCAGTACCACCAAGTCAAAAAAATAGTTCAGAGCAGTAGTCATTGCTGGAATGCTTCGCACACTTGTTCAAGAAACTGATAGCTTGTTTTCAAAAGATTGCAGATAGTTTACAAATAGACTAAGTGTATATGCAGTCAGGACTGTCAGGTATGAAAATAAGAAATATGCAAATGAGAGAAAAACAGTGACTAAAGAAGTGAATACATAAAATTGTAAAGTTCACAGTAATCTACTTATTGAAATAAGCTATTTAATAGTTTTAACAGCAAGAAGTGAGTGAATATCTAAGCATACTCAGTACAGTTTACAAATAGAAAGTGAGACTTTAAGTGTTGAGACATTGTAATGTGGGTGTGATGTGAAGGTTTTCTTATTCAGACCAGATGAGTGAGAAATTCCGAGTCCTTGCTGGAGCCATTTCTAAGAAGAATTCTCAGTCTGTGCTTCCCCATCTCAGGATCAATTGACCAACCTACACAGCTACTGCAATCAGCTTTATTCCTTCTCTTACTCAATCAGTCACCACCATTCAAATAGAAAATGGCAGTACTCTTTTCACAAGTTCTCATATTTCAATTTTCATTCCTAGGCAGATTCCTCTTAATGGGCTCAGATTAATGATACTTTTTCTAACAATGTTATTTTCTTGAAGCTACTCCAATGTCTGCTACTTTACTCACCACTGAGTAACTCCTGGATAGTTTGTGTTGCATCACACCCAGGCTCTGCCCACTACCAATCTCACAAGATTATACAGTGCTACTATACCTCCTCATCTTTCTGAGAGCACTTTCTGCATTATTTCTTTTTTTTTTTTTCCTATAAGACCAGCTGGAGAAATACCTTTATTCATGAAGAAATGTCCTGCCTTTACAAAGACTTTCAGCCACTAGCTCATTATTTCTGCCCAGCACTACAGCATAACTAATTTTTCTGCTTATGATACTATCTTATTTTATTTCCATCAGTGTGATGTGCAGTTATGGTAGAGTAAGGGATAAGGAGAGAGGACAAAAGTAAATATTTTCCTAACTCAGATACCTAAGTGGTCTTTCTTCTTAGACAGAACTTCGGTATCATTATTTAGGCTAAGAGAAACCCCCTTCTTCTTTGTCTAGAATAGTCCCAGCTTGACACTGAAATAAAACCTACAGACTTTCAAATCCATCACCACTATTACCACCGTTACGGCAGATAAAATATTTTCTGCTTTCTACTGCCAGGGCTTCTTACATATGCATACATATAACTGTGTAGGTCATGACCTGAAAAACCCAGTCACATATTAAAGCAGATCTTGAAAATATAAAAATAGGCCTTATCTTATGTAATCTGTCTTTTCTGGGGTAAAGCTTTTGCAGAATCTCTTCACATATTCATCTGACTTTGTCTAGTTCAAAAGATAAAGTAATATTGAAAAGCATCTGCCGAAATGGTACATATAGTTAATGTATGTTAATTCTTGATCATTCATTGACAGATAATGAAGAGATAATCATAAGATAACCTTACCAGACTACTTTAGTGACCTCTGTCTGTCCATGTTGTCTTTTTATCTCACATATCTACGTCTACCACTGCAGAGTTTGTATCATCAGTCTCTGACTGTTGCCATAAAAGCAACAAAAGAAAGGTTAATGTTAGCATATACATCCATCAGGGAAGTTCCCTGAATTCTTACTGTTCAATATCTCCAGCATTCAGTCTTCAAAAAATCTACTTCTTTGACAAGGAGGACATAAACTGTCAGTATGGGAAGAACGACTTTCTTGTGATGTTAAAATAATTCTAATCTCCTTTGCTCTTGGCTTCACTTCAAATAACCTAATCCATCTTTTTTGCTTTGCTGCAAAAACGCCATCTGAAATGGTCCCATAATAAAATGCCAGATTTAGATTTTTTTAAAATAAAAATAAATTCAGATCTAGAGACACTCAGTCTCTCAATTAAGATGCCTAGGAGTCTTAGTCTTACCTTTCTCTTACTATGGATCTGAAAATCATCTGAGCCAAGAGTTAAGTCTGTATCTATTGACTGATTTTCATACCCAGAGAGAAACCTGGGAAGGTTTTCCAAAGAGGGGGAAAAAAAAAAAAAGTAAAAATCCAACTTTGTCTATGGAAATTGTACTTCTAAAATTAACAGGAAGTTTTTTCTATGAAAACAGTCAAATTTTCAGAAGCTACACTTTTTCTGAAAAATTAATTTCAGGGCAAATTCTAGAATCAACATTTAGATCTCGTTTTTATTGGCATAATTAATCTTCAACTTTACATTCCGTTTTCTATGCCTTCAGCTTCCACTTATCTCTATTTTCAGTAGAGAGCATTCAATCTTCTATTTGGTTATTACTCCCCTTTCGCCTAGCTCTTATCTCTTGTCTATTAACAAAATTCTCTTGATAAATAATCTTGTACCTGTACTCCAATCTTTTCTCTTTGTTGTCCATAAAGTGCCATGTAGCACTGAAGAAAATAAGATTTTTTTTGTGCTAGAACAGTTCTTTTACCCCTGGGAAAATCATCCACACCATCTTTGTGATAATGAGTACTTAGAAAATTCCGAGAAAAAAAAAGCTAATTTATTTTTCTAAATATATCTTGGGAAAAAAAAAAAATCTTGATACAGTGTTGATTTTTTTCTCTTTTTGCATTTCTGCATAAAAGCGCCTTATCTTTTTTTTTGAAATTACTGATGCAAAGTTGACTATTTGTTAAAACATCTTCAGCAGATTAATTCTGGAATTTTAAAGCAAATTCTTACACCAAAGTGCTTTCTATACCCTATGATTTGTTATACTTTGTAGAATTGCTGCAAGCAACAGTAGGGATCTTTTCCTTACTTACTTTCTGGTCCTTTCCTTGTAACATTTACTTATTGTAACGTATTATAAGATTCCTGCTAAGACAAAAATTTGAAGACAGAGAACCAAAGCATCTATATGGTCATCTACAGGAGGAAAATACTTTATCTGAAGCACTGAGTACATTAACACTGCATACATCACATTTACCGTCTCCTCATGTTCTTTTTGTGAACTAGCCTTCAATATTGGGTCACATCAGGTATCTCTTTTACTCTCTACAACTGAATTTCCTGACTCACCCAAGCTTCTTCACCTTCAGCATGATTCTAGTGCTTCTTTTTCTTCTTACCAGTTACTCCCGTAACTTTCAAGAAGTCCATGTCTTCTCCACTGCACATCCCTCTCAGTGTCATTCCACTTAATTGTGTCTCCTGCTCTACATTTCTTTCCTGTTACCTATAAATCTTCTGACTAGCAAACTGCAAGGCTGACCAAGGAGCAATATCTATTTTTTTTTTTTCGCTTCAGACTTACTTTACTAAGCGTGATCATTTCATCTCATATGCCTAGACATCTTCCTTGTTAACCCATTATCTTGAACTAACATTGTGTATTTTATTATTTTTGTGTGGATCTTAGCTCGGGGACTTGATTTCTATTGGGGAAAAACATGACAATAAAAAGGCAAAGTATCTTGGAACTCTTTATTTATTGATTGATCTGATTTTCAATCCAATGCAGTGTTCTCACCTGAATCTGAAATGTTCCTCACCACAGATATTGGTGCAGATTCATTCTTCTCATCATTGTTTACCTCAGCAATCTCTATGTATTTTCCTAATGTTAAGTATCCATTCGCTCTCTTCTATTTTCTAGAAAGATTCTTCTCTTTGGCCCATTTTATATGTTCCTGCTCTTGTTCAGTTGCATACCAGCTAAGGCAGATTTCTGGTTTCATTCAATGAGCCACAGATGTTTTGATTTTCTTTTCTGGATATCTTTAGAGATAAGAACTTATTAAAATCACTGATGAATTTTAAGATTTGTTATGACTTCATTCTATTTAACACCAAGAGTTTTTCTTAGGCTTTTGGTTTCAAAGACATTTAGATGCCTGTCTATGTCATTTCTGGACTTGAAACTATGAAGTTGAAAATAATGTTTGAATGGAAGACTTGTATATAAAGAGCATCCTTTCAACAAAATAGACCTCTTTGTACAGTATGAAGATGGCGAAAGTTAATATTTAGAACTCTGGTTACTAAAAAACTTTAGAAAGAGAAAAATAAACCAATGTACACAGTTCCTAATAAAGCAGCTCTAGAGATAATTTTATAATGGATACAACGACTGTCTTTACAGGAAGAAACTAGGTTGTCAAGTAGCTTTTCAACAAAAATGGATGACAATTTTGTCACCCAAATGTACTTCTAATCATCCTTAATATTTTTTATGACTTTGTCAGTTCTTTAATAAGTTTTCTTCCCAGTTTTCTCAATAGAAAATTAGTTAGTGCAGTTATATAATACTAGAGAGACCTAGACTCAGTTCCTTTTTCTATCTCAGGGTATTTACATTAATAACTCCCCAGAAAATATGTCTTAACGTTCAGCCTAAAAGGTATTGTGAAAGGTAAATTCCTCCTCATCAAGCTCTTCCCCTATTTTATTAAATATCTAAATATTCCCTTAATACTTTTAATGGATATTTGGTTGGTTAGTTGTTTTTTAAAGTAGAACAGTGTGAACAGATAAAAATGAGATCATTCACAGCTGGAGTACCAGATAATTTGATGATTTAGCTCTTTTATCTAGAGTATTTATTGGATTTAGGTGCAGTTGGTCCTGTCTTAGGTTGAGAACATGGAAAAGAAGATCTTCATCTTTCCACCCTTTTTTGATGAGTGTTCATTTCTGCTCCAGGCAAAGGCACAAATTGAACCAAATCCCCTGTAACCTTAGCAAATGACTCACTTACTGGACTGTGGTGAAATACCATGACTTATTTATGAACAAAACCCATCATTTTCATTGCTTTTCTTACAACTTTCCAGAAAGGAAGTATTTTGTTTTTAAGTGAAATATTTCTTTAGACACAAAATAAATCCTTACTTGACACCGTTTCCAGTCTTTTTTCATCTCTTTCTTTCTCAGCATCAGCTATCACTTCCTGAAAAAATGGCTATTTCTACTGCCTTGACTCTACATATAACAAAGGAGTATTTAAAGAAAAATAATGAACATGATTAATATGAACATGAACTGCCAAGGGGTTTTTTACCTGTTGATACCTACCTACTATGATTGGATGCCTCTCTATAAAATGTATCAGTTAAATGTAACATTCTGTGGTATAGATAATATAGTACATGAGAAAGCATAATCTAATGGTCTCTGTGGCCTTATTATGTGTAATTACATGTAACTGAGAAGTTTTATTAGTCAGAATCAAGACCTTTGTTCCTAAAGAAGCCATCTAAAGTGTTTTCATAGAAAAAGATTGTGAGAGCATTTGAATTGTTTTCAGACAGGAACGATCTCACTGAAACTCAGATTGTTCCCAGTGTGACTCCTGTCCATTGAAACCAAAAAGCTCAACGGAAAGCTCTTTTTTCTTTAGGCATCCTAAGACTCTTATCATATTTTCAACCCAGACTATAGGAAGAATAGAGGAGCAAGTTCCAGTTCAAAGCTTCTCTGTGCCAAAAGCTGCTTCTAAGCAGTCTTAGATTCAGTACATCAGTCTCAGAACATCCAGAAGTCTTTTTGTCATCATCTCCGTGTCAAAGCAGTAGATTTTTATTAGATCATATTTATGTTGCATTGAAATAGGATCTATTTCTTCTCAATTTTTTTTCTTTACTTTGAAATAAAAGGCATAGGTAAGCCAAATACTTTATATCTTTGACTATTGTCAGCAGTAATTATGATTACTTATTTCAATTTATGATGTGAACCTACAGAATTTTGCAAAGAGGAAAATTACTTCCAAATCACATAAAAATTTTTTTCTGTCTTGTTAGTATATACATGCATGCACAAAACTTCTTTTAGTTTCATATAAACAGAGTTTATCTTCATATGAAATTCAGTCAACCTCAGTTGATATGATCATAGGAACCATTCTTGAAACTTCAAGGAAAACCACAGGTTTATTTTCCTTTCCAGGCCATTCTCATACTGTACAGTCAGGCCTTTACTTGTTCTGTTTGATTTATCAAGAGTAGAGATGAAGTGGAAGTAGACCTCTTTCTAGACATATATACTCAGTAATTTCAGCACAGATGACATCCTTTTAAAATGAAATCTATATCTACAGAAATTGAATTTGAATGTTGAAATATTTTCACTGCTATAAACTCAAATGTTGCATTAAGAAGCATACATTGGGAATACTACATGATCTGCCATACTATCATCACCAAAATGCCAACACTGTCAGCATAGGCAATTTTTCAGGTGAATTGTTCTCTCAATATGTTTCTTCTGTTGTTTTAAATCAACTCTTTCTTGTCATCCCATCAATTGCCAATTATAGGTCTGAGTTTTCTCTGGAGACTTTGTTCCCTTCTCCAAATGTCCTGATTTGAGTTAGAACAGAACAATTCTGCTCAGTGATTTTACTTCTCAGCTAAGTTCCTTTAACTAACTGCGCTTTCTGAAATTAGCAACGTGTTTTAGCAGACAGTGTCTGCTTCTAGCAGTGATAATGCTCAATGTTTAGAGTTTGTATCAAGGATTGGTGTGCAGACCAAGGCCACTGCTATATCTTGTGTACCATTTTGGAGGATGCAGAAAGTAAAAGGCCACACCTTCAGGGAGGAGTAGACAGATAGGTGCCCTTGAACTGACCAACGAGACGTTCAATCCCATATATGCCATATTTGGCTGCTGGGGCCCAGTTCCTGTCTGCTGCTGGGCACAGTCCAGGACTTTCTCAGTACCTGCTCCACAGCATCGTTGATGGTGATGTAATTGCCATCAAGGGGAGTTTGGTTCAATAATGGTTTTGTATATATTTGTATATACTTGTATCTATTCCATTTTATTATTATTTTCCATTTTCATTAAAGCTGTTCGAGTTTCCTTTTCTAATTGGTACGTGTTTCTCCCCTATTCCTTTGCTCTTCTCCTTTGGGGAGGGAGTGGGGTGGGGTTGACAGAGAGTGTCTGTTGTAGGTCTAGTGGTCTGCCCTGACCCTAAACCATGACACCGAAGAACAGGCAATTCCCAGATTTCTGCTGCTCTATCGAAATAGTCTTAAAGAAGTGCCAGGCTTCATCCTCAACAATTAAAAACTGAAATCTAGATAGCTTACTGAAGATCATCTATGCCACTACCATTTCCTCTGGGACTATGACAGCACTGGTCACCCCATTGCTCTCCCCCTTCAGTAGAGGTTGGCAGCACTGACACAGAGCCAGAAGAGAGATTCCAAAAGGTTTCACTGCAGGTACCTCACCTCTTCTGCTGTGCCCATACTAATGACCCTTTCTGTCTCCTGCATGCAGTCACTTGTCTGAGGACCTGAGCAAGAGGGAGAAAGCACAAGACTACTCAGACAAGGTGACAGACCTATGCATGTTGCCAGCAGAAAAACTGTGTGTAATCTTCCAGGTCCTATTGACTACATTCAAATAATCAACAAGACTATAATTTGATTTACATTATTTTATAAGAATTGTTCAGTTCTCTTAAATGACTGAGGAATATAAACACCATAAGTAGCAGTATTGTAATCTGTGCAGGGGAGCTGTTGCAGACGGCTGTGCAAGGGACGGAACACAGTACACACCAATATGATGCTCTGAATGTTCCAACTTTATTAACTAACAGCGAGGCTTTTTATAACGCTTCTGTTGTTGTACATACTCCCCGCTCAAAGCCAATTGGTAATATATAGTACACACACGAGGCACACACAAATCACTGTTTTACATCTTATCTTGCTTATACAGCCAAGTCCATCTCCCACACTCTGTTCTCATGGCACGGTTTCTCTTTTCTGGATATTTTCCCACAACAGGGAGCCCTCAAGAAAACCCTTCAGCTCACGTCTAGAAAAATCATCTATGTGTATCAGAGGTTGTTTCAAACTTTCAGCAGTTAATCAGCTCATTTCTTCTTCATCTAATGTGCTGGTAAGGATACCTGATATTGCCAGTGGGGCAGTGATGTTTGTAGTGATGATATTGGTCCAGGGGGATCTGGACAGACCCCAGCCACTTGCTCAATGTAGTTTTCTCTTTCTCTACTGCCAACAAACACTAACAACTCTCATTCCCTGCTGACCTTGGTTGATTTCAAACTACTAATGTAGCAGTGCATTTTACATGTATTTAATAGTCTTATGCTTAGTTCAGCCTACAATACAGCAGCTTCCTTAAATAAACCAATATCTTATTTGCTAGGTTTTAATAAATAACAGGTATAAATGGTTACTATAAATAATAACACTGATTATCCTGTGTAATCAAACTCTTCACCTGCTGTGAGATGTACCACATTTATGCAGATCAGCTGTAGGCTTTTCATCCATGAAATTATAGAATGTATAATGTGATGGGCCATGATATATTTAGTGTACTGTAATTGCTTATTTATAAAAGAGCTATCAACAGCCCACTTTAAATAAATTCAGAAATCACCGTAGGGCATTTCAAAATGAATATTTTATATGACATTTCTAAAAGATTATGAACATTTCTTTGAACAGTAAAATTAATGGCTGTTTTGCTGTTTAAAGTCATCCTGTGTAGATTCAGGATAATGGCATATAAACTGTAATTACTGTATTTGTGTTTTAATTAGGAATATAATCATCCACCTCTCTCATGCTAGAGTTTTCTGAAATTGGGGGGGGTATGTGTTTGTGTGCAATTTAAAATAGTCTGTTTACTAATAAAATTGTTATAATAAGGTGAATGAACTAAGCAGTAAGATATGTACTTGCAGCTCACTTCTAATGAGAGAAATTCTGCAGGGTCATGTGGCCCATTGCATTTTGAGACAGTCTCGTTGATCTCCACCCTTTCCTGTGAATAAGGTCCAATGACAACTGAAGGTGTCTGCTTTGCATACCTGTTTGCATACATCACCAACCTGCAGTGCATCGACCCAAAGATTTGTCCTGTAGGCAGTGAAGCTACTTTTGAAAGAGGAAGGAATGACAGGGGAGAAAATAGACTCTCTAGCAGAGAAGTCTAAGACTTGAAAGCTCTCACTGAAGTGAAGGCCGGTCAGGCTTCTATTCACTTTGACAGACTGAGAGATTAATACATAGATGGAAAAGCAATTTCATACTTTTAGTGACTGTCAACACCTATTCCTTATCTTCCAGAGTAGTGCTATTAATAAACATGTTGATCCATGGAACAATATATCAAAATCACCCTTCAGGGCTATCATTTTGTTTTTACCTGCCCCTGTGTTTATGTGATTTACAAATAAAGCTTGAAGCAAAGAAACGCCCAGAGCCTACAACTGCTATGATTTTTCTTTACCTGAAACAGAAAATTAAACTGATTATATATTCAGCTAATGTGTCTTCAGCTGGATCTTAATGTAATATAAAAGTTTATATTTATGAAACTAATCTTGACATTTCATAATAAAGAATTCCAAGTTCAGAAAATTAATGAAACCTGATTTCTCATGGCTTCCATGATTTGATCTTCTACTAGCTAATTTGTGCTCCTATAAGATATCCCACAGATGGGGTATTTACTGAGTCTTTTGCAGTTGTGAGTTCTCTGGTATCTAGTTCGTGTGGCAGCATTTGCCTTAGAAGGGACTCCAGTATGGCCTCTCATATCTATTAAGCCACATATCTCAGTGAGAAATTCACTGACAGTAAGATCCTATAGCCCATCTGTCATATTTGGTTGAAACTGGCAGATTTGGCTGAAACTGCAGATACAACTTTCTAGGGGCAGAAGGAGACAGATAGGAAACCTAAAAAAAACCAAACCCTTATTTTCTTCAGCTAAAATAAGGGTTTTCATTAAATGTTGGCATTTTGTTTCCCTACCCAGACTAAACCAATGCATACAAAGTAGGGGAGGAATGGTAAATTATCAGAAACTTTTCAAACAAGATCCAATTGAGGTTTGGCTCAAGAGCCAAGTAGAAGCATACATTGCTTTTTGATTTATCAAAACCAGCTCATGGGTCCAACTTATTTTTATTCAAGTGAGCTTTTCAGATGCTTTTCCTGCCTGTGTTTACGTGTTATCTGTGTGATTACATTAATGCATGTAAAATGTATTTGTCTCCTTTTTAACATTAAGTGGAATTACACCCTTACAGTTCAGGCAACAAACAACAGCTAAGACATAGAGGTGCCAGAAGGAAAACTCTTTATTGATGTGTCTTGAACCATTTTGCCATTGTTTCTGACTTTACAGTGCAGGAAAATCTACAACCACTAGACCATCATGAATGATATATATTTTCACAGTGAACTGGATCAAAGCTGTTTTGCATAGATGTTTCTGTAATTGTGATGCATTGAGGAAATTTACTCTTCAGTCTCCCACAAATACATACTTCCACCTGTGCAGTGGTATAGTAGGGAAGCTCAGCCTATAGCATAAAACATGTAGTTGATGTGGTTGGCACAAAACTAGCTAAAGATAATTTTTTAGAATTGTCTGTGTATGTATTTCTGCAACTATATTCCTTTTTTTCTGCAACTGGGTTTCCAGCTTTTCTTCCAGAGAGAAGTAAAAATAATTGGCAGGTTAATGGAAAGCATTAATTTAGCTATGTAAAATAAAAAGGGGAAGCGTGCATTTTAACTCGTTATTTTATGAGTTTACTCAATTATTTAATTTTTCCTGAGAATAGGAAGTCAACATAAATCTCAGTATGGACAATGCTCTCATCTTGATGGACATATCCTAAGTTTGTTAAAAAGTCATAGGTCAAATATGTATGTGGCATCAGGAGTGTCTGCTTTTCTAAAAGGTATCTGACACACGTCTGTAAGGAAAGTGCTTTTAGTCCTGGTTGGCATCATTAACTCCAAATCTCTAATTCCTCACAGAATAATCATTGTCCAGAAGTTATCTTAGTCATGATAAAAAACTACTCTGTTTTTTTTCTTCAAAGTATTTTTCCAGTTCAAAACATGTGGACCTCTAAACCTTAAAGCAAGGAGATTTCAGCAATCATAGTACTAAACAAGAGATATTTTTAAGTGGGCTGAAGGAAACAATGTGAGAGTCAGAATTTACCCCCTCTGTTTGATCAAGTAGAAACATATTGCTCTTCATGCAGTCATAATTTCAATTGACTTCAAAGCCTATTTATGGTCTTAAACACAAAGTAGAAAGGCACTAAATAATAAAATCACATTTCCAGGCATTGTTAAACCACATTGTTGCAATGGCAAGCTGCAAAGGGAAGTTGGAAAAGGCACAGAGATAGTTATCCTGGCAATCTCAGAGCAATGATACCTTAAGTCTAAAAGTATTCACCCTTGCCTTGGCAACTGAAATACAGCGAACTCACACTACAATTAGAAAACTGAGGATTTTTAGCATATCTGTTATTAATGAAATAATTCTTGATTGGCTTTTGTGTTTAACTGTCCGCTCAACTCTTCTTTTTAAATGAATTATCCTAATATCACCCTGACAGCTCTAGTGTCTTGTAAATCTTATTAACTTCTCTGGATCAATATTCAAACGAAATTTTTTTATCATAGGTCCATTGTATATGTTAGGATCTCTGATTCTCCCCACTGAATCTGTTTTACAGTAGTGTCATTCCACGGTCTCTGAAGGAATGACATGATTTACAGTGGCATAGATGCTGAAAAAAAAAATCATGCCTTAATAAAGTGGTGAGTTCTATGTAAAGGTTAAATGGAATATGGGGAAATTTATAGTCTAAGCGACCATGGGAACAACTGACTGATGGAGAAGTGAAAAGAGGAAAAGTTAATAAATATATACTAGTGAGAAGGACAACATAAAGGAAAGAGGAAGAAAAAGAGAAGGAAAGGAAAATGTTGTTGATTTGTAATTGTTTTAAAAGGATGATAAAGTGCAGGAGGTGAAAAGAAGAATTTGGTTTTAGGAGCTGTCTATTCATTACCACCATCTTGGGAATTACTTTCATTCTACTTTTATGGTCCTTGTAGATCAGCACTAACATTGCTCAGGCATTACTATGCTGGCTGCCAAGAAGACGTACAATCCACAGCTCACAAATTAAAATCCTGAGCAGCAGACAGAAGTATATTTCTGGGGTGGATTACTCAGGCACTCCCTGCCATCCCACAACTGCCCTTGGCTGGGATTGTTCAGGTGACTGGCCGCTCTGCGCTATGGTGAAAAGAGGTGTGTTGCTGCACAGCTCCTCTCTCTCTCAATGGCACAGCTGAATCCTCACCTCTTAAGCAGTCACTAATTGAGGTCATCCTTTCCAGGTTGCAGCTGAACCATCTACCTTATACTTCAGTAGTTCTTTCAACACTGTCTCCCATAAGATCTTCGTAAGAAGCTGTATGGGCTGAAGGAGATTGAGGTGAATTGAAAACTGGCTGAATGGCCAGGCCCACAGGCTGCTGATCAGTGGCATGAAGTCTAGTTAGACTACATTAGTGACTAGTGGTGTGCCCCATGAGATGTTTCACACTTCATTAATGATCTGCATAATGGCACAGAGACTACCCCCAGCAGGTTTGCTGATTACATAAAGCTGTGAGGAGTGGCTGATACATCAGAGGACTGTGCTGCCATCCTGACAGGCTGAAGAAATGGGCTGAGATGAGCCTTATGAAGCTCAACAAGAGGAATTGCAGTCTGCACCTGGGGAAGAACAAGCCTATGCACTAGTACATGCTGTGGGCCAAAGAGCTGGAAAGCAGCTTGACTGGAAAGGACCTGGAGTCCTGGTTGATATCAAGTTGAACATCAGCCAGAAGTGCACCCTTGTCACAGAGAAGACTAGTGGCATCATGGTCTACATTAGGAGGAGTGTTGTCAGCAAGTGGACGGAAATGATCCTTCCTGTCTAATCAGCACTGGTTCGGCCACATCTAGGGTACTGTGTTCAGTTCTGGGCTCCTCAGAACTAGAGAGACATAGACATACTGCAAGGAGTCCAATAAAGGATCACAAAAATGATTAAGGGACTAGAGCACCTCTCATCCAAGGAGAGGCTGAGAGAGCTGGGACTGTTCAGCCTGGAGGAGAGAAGGCTCAGGGAGGATCTCATAAATATATATAAATATCTGAAGGGAGAGCATAAAGAAGATGGAGAAAGGCTTTTTTTCAGTGGTGCCCAGTGACAGGAACAGAGGCAATGGGCATAAATTGAAAGACAGGAGGTTCTCTTAGAACATCAGGAAGTACTTTTTTACTATGAGGGTAACCAAGCAATGTCAAATGTTGTCCAGTGAGGTTGTGGAGTCTCCCTCCTTGGAGATATTCAAAAGTCATCTGAACGTAGTGGTTAACAACTAGCTCTGGGTGGAGCAGGGAAGTTGGACCAGATGACATTCAGAGATCCCCTTGAGCCTCAACTCTTCAGTGATTCTGTGATTCTGCGATTCTGTGATCCCAGAGCCAATCTCGGTAGTGTCTCGCTACAATATTTTTGCAACTTGGAAAGGAAACATATGCAATAAGTTCACACATTTAAAAAATTATTCCTTGAAAGACCATAGCTTTTGGCTTTGATTTCCTTCTCACTCGTCTCAGAAAGGATTAATGTAACATTTGCTATGAAACATATACATTTTTTCTTTGAAAAATATTCATTTGCCAAGTAATATGGCATTACTAAGTCTGAGAAAATAAATTAATGTGTCCCATACTTACTCTCTCCTTTCTAAAATTCTCCTTTCTGCCAAGGATATTAATGCTGTGCATAAGAAAGCACAAAAGCCTTGTACCTTTTTTTCCTACTCATTTTTAATTTCAAGATTGTAAATTATTTGTGATGGTGCACTGTTCTTAGGATAGTCCTCTGCCATATGTGACCCTATATGCATGTCTATGCTGTCAGGAGCTGATCAAACACAAGAAGTATAGGCAAGGCAATCTCCTTTTTATTGTGTTGACAGAAAATCAGTTTGTTGTTGCAACTTCAGGAACATCTTTGTAAGTCTCAGAATGCTTAAAAACTTCAGAAGGATCTCTTGTCACAAACATTAATGTACCCAATTAATTATGTTACATACATTACAAAGCAGTAATTTTGCTTTCTGGTAATGGTATAATGAATTGAAAGTAAAAAAAACAACAGAAATCAAACAAGTGGTTTGTGAAAATTATAATGAATAAAATAAGTGAATACTGCGAGCAGCAGTTTTTGAGTTCTATAAGTATTTTCCTATCCTCTTTTTCTTTTTCATATACATGTAACATACTTTTAAGAAAAGCAGGCAATGTTCTTAGTCTGTTAAAGACACTATCAATCATTGTCTTGCTTGGTAATGCTTCAATTACTCTGGCAAAATACTGTCATTTTCATGGCTACAGTCCGATGCATGGAAAATCCCACCCACTCCCTCCCCAAACAGTAGTGTTTGAGTGTGAGAAGTGTAGATAGGCAGTGTTGGCAGGATGATGAACCATTAATAAACCTTTCCCTGTGCCTCCCAAGTATTTGGAAAGTGTACTGTGTGACAGTCAAGATCTTTGTAGAATTAGCTTAATTCTTGGTCATTTTATACTTTTCTGTATTACTTTTTCCTCTTACAGCTTTTGTACATTGCATATTACACTTGACACTACAGTAAGTATCCTCATTGCTTTTCCACTATAAGTTGAATAAGGTATGAGTAGTGCAGTCATTTGATAAGACATGGGACCGATACTGGTCAACAGCCTAATGGCAAATTATTTCCTGTATGTTATTGCCAAGGATGGTCAGAACCCACAACACTACTGAGGTTTTCACGTAGTGTCATGTCACTTACATACATGAGAGGAGAAGATAAAATATTTTCATGTAAAGAAAAAAAACATATTTATTCCAGAGAAAAATGGATCCAACAGATCTCCCAGTCTTCAAGGCATATTGAAAAACTGTAGAAGTGGAAAGTGAAATGGGATGGCTAAGGGGAAAAGGAAAGGGAGAAGGAGTAGGGGAAGAGGAAAGAAAAAGGAGAGGGAGAGGGAGACGGAGAGGGAGAGGGAGATGGAGAGGGAGAGGGAGAGGGAGACCGAGAGGGAGAGGGAGAGGGAGAGGAAGAGGAAAAAGAAATTTTAAAGCTTAGCAATAGTTAACAACTTGGTAAGAAATGTTTGTAGAATACAGTCTATTGCAGACGATATCATGCAGCTATGTTTTAAATGTTCTTTTTTACAGGCTGTGCAGTTTCACGTTGCTCTGATGTTCCTTCTGTATGTTCTGTACTTCCTTCTATTAGATCTTGCTTTCAAGCAGGTCTTAAGCCCTTTTCAGCAATAACCATTGCATATTAGTTCACTACGTAATTGAATGGAGTCTTGATTCTCAATGAGAACCTTAGATGTCACTTTTCTTCAATAAATAATCATGAGGTGTTATTTACACTTATGAGGACCTCCACCATTTCATCAGATAGAACATATCCTATAAGATATGACTTCCTTCTCTGTCCGTGGGTTTATTACTGCACTTGTTAGTTCTTTGACTATTTCTTTGCTCATTCTAGATAGATGTGTGCCAGACTGTTGCTTGAATTCCAAAGCTGAAATTCACAACTTTGATTGATTGTTTTTTTTCACAATAGAGAAGAAACTCACTTTGCTGCCAAGTGTCCAAAATGCCCTGCTTGTTTGTGGTGGGTTGACCCAGACTGGATGCCAGGTGTCTATCAAAACTACTCTATCACTCCTGTTTCTTAACTGGACAAGGGAGAGAAAATATAATGAAAGGCTAGTGGATCTAGATGAGGACAGGGAGAGATCACTCACCAGGTACCATCCCAGGCAAAACAGACTTGACTTGGATAAATTAGTTTAATTTATTACCAATCCGATCAGAGTAGGATAATGAGAAATAAACCCAAATCTTAAAAAATACCTTACCCCCAACCCACTCTTCCTCCTGGGCTTAACACATTGTCTCTGTTGCTCTTTCCTCCTAAGGGAGAAGAGTCTTCACACTCTTCCACAGCTCCAGTGTGGGTCCCTCCCAGAGGAAATAGCTCTCTATGAACATCTCTAACGTGAGTCTTTCACATGAGCTGCATTCACAAAATGCTCTAGCGTGACTTCCTTCCATGGAATGAAGTCCTTCAGGAACAGAATGCTCCACCAAGGGTCCCCCACAGAGTCACAAGTCTTACAAGCAAGACTGCTTCAGGGTGGGCTCCTCTCTCCACAGGTCCTGCCAGGAGTGTGCTTCAGTGTGGGATTGCTGTAGGGTCACAACCTCTGTTGGGTGCATCTGTCTGCTCCAGCGTGCGTTCCTCCATGGACTCTAGGTGGCTATGTGCTCCACCATTAACATCTATGGGCTGCAGGGACATAGCTTGTCTCACCATGGTCTTCACCATGGGCTGCAGGGGAATCTCTGTTCTGCCACCTGGAGCAATTCCTTCCCCTCCTTCTTCACTGACCTTGGTGTCTGCAGAGCTGTTTCTCTCACACATTCTCACTCCTCTTTTCTGACTGCTGCTGCACAGGCTTTTTTCCCCCCCTTCTTAAAAATGTTATCACAGAGGTAATCACCACCATCACTAATGGGCTCAGCCTCAACCAGTGATGGGTCATTCTTGGAGCCAGTTGGCATTGACTCTATCAGATGCAGGGAAACTTCTTGCAGTTTCTCACAGTTTCTCTGTATTCCCTCTGCTACCAAAATCTTACCATGCAAACTGAATACATCATCTGATATTTTCAGGTGTTAGTTTGAATCTTTAGCGTCTTTTCATGCCCCCATGTGAACCTGGAACAGACAAAATCCTATATTCCTCCTTCCCACGACTAACAAACACCATGTTTTCTATCAGTAGATCTATACAATTAACTTACTGCACCCCTCTTCCTACAGTGTCCTGGAACTATACCTTCTTTTTTTCTCACTTCTCCACAGCATGTACAGAGTAGCCCTCTGCAACAGAATAACTCCATATAGCACAATTATTTCAATTGTGCTGCTTTGTAGATTTTGAATGCAGGAAAAGGAGATAGTGGGCAGTGTATGACATACAATCCAGATAAAGGTAGTATATTAAGAATCATACTTTCCAATTTTCAGATAATAAATAATAAGCAGAAAAGTCAAAGATTCAGACATTATGATGAAATTACTTTAAATATATTTTCGAAGAGCAACCTGTCAGTATGAAATGCTAAAATCAATTGCAAAAACTCTCATTTTCTCCCTTTACTCTCTTTATTTTCTTGTAATATGCTTACTTCTATTCTGCCACTTGCACATTGGTACAGACGTAGTCTAGATCTGCTTTATACCTCCCATTTGAATTCAGGAATAATAACCACCCTGATTGCTTTATGCATGTTGTTGTTCATCTCCACTGTGCTTCAAAAAAAAAAACAAAAAAAAAACCAAAAAAAACCACAAAAAACAACAACAACAACAAAAAAACAGAACATACTTGTTGCTACCTGGAAAGTATAAGGCTTCATCCTCATGATTATTTGAACAGCCACTTTAGAGTTGCATTGTGAACATCTCAACAAAGGCAATAGAAGAGATTATTATTGTAGATGTGATAGACTACTTCACATAAGAAGATTTCTCAGTTAGTATTACATAGAGATTATATTTATATGCAAAATTCAGTACTACATCTTTTCTATTTAAAGTACTGTATCATGTGTAAATATCATGGAGAACAAAAACCTGGATCCATTTATTAATAGAAGTAATCCATCATTATATATGGTTTATATGCTACTGAATGCTGTGCAAGTCATCTTTGACTTATCTGTTTCTAAATCAGCCTAAGTAATTTAGTAAATCTATACAGCCTAGGCAAATCTAAATTCAAATTCAATTTATAAGTGAGCTTCTTGACTGAATCATATATCCTCACTTGGCCAGATTCTTGGCACAATGCATTAGCTCACTGCTTCCTGTATATCCTCTACTGAAAACAACAGGAATACTCAGACAGAAGAGTCTTAACCTTTATTCACAAAGCTGATCAATGGTCGCCCCACGGAAGAATTGTTTTGTGTCCTGTACTGGCGTGAGCTGAGTTTATAACGTCAGTTCTTCTAAGAAGTATCTTCAGTCAAATACATGATATTTACTAATTGCCAATACTGCCAGATGACCATTATCATTACTACTTTACATTTCCAGTTTTTTCCTCACCAGTAAGACCACTCATCTACCCATGAGGTTTTCACAGGTTTGTAGAGCTTTAGCTGTAACAAGGATGCTAAAAACAAAAAGGGAGGGAGCACAGAAGTATTTATCATTTTTTTTCTAGAGATGCATACACTCTATGAGACTAAAAAGAGCACAGATAAGAAACTTGACAGATTATTCATTTCTGGTGATTTATAGTAAGATAAAGCAGTGATGGTGCCAATATGCTGTCATTTTGTTTAAATGCAAGATAGAAACAGGAAGAATTTGTTTCAGTATTTAAATCATTGCAAATCAAGTTAGCCTATGTAAAGGCATTTTACCGAAAAGTTTTCATGGTTGTTATTGTCATTTGGGCATGACAAAACAGTGTAATGATTTTTCGTTCAAGTTTTTATGGGCTCCCCTTAGGGTGTAGACAATATATTTAGAAGTCACAGTTAGTCTCACTGACAAAACTCACAACTCCTTGTCACGATTTACGTCTCCCACACTGCAGAGGGAGTGACAAGAATGGAGCTAAAATTTAACTTGTGGTTATTCATTGCACTCTAATAATATTTCAGTTAATTAAATATTTACTAAACATTTTGGTCCTAAATTCTTTTTATACAAAAGCTCTAGCAAAGACAGGCAGCTCGAAGGAGATGACTATGACTCGTCAATTCAAACCAAGCCCAAGCACACAGTCCCTGAAATCTGCATCAAACCTGCACTCTGGGCAGGTTTCTACCCACCTCAACACGTCCAGTTCCTAAAATCCGCACTACTCCCTGGTATAAGGAGTAGACAGTTCCAACAGCCCTTCCATCCACATCTTTGTGCAGTCTGTGCAAGTAGGCTTCTGAATATATACATGTGTCAGTTAGAGGTGTCCAAGTTTATATATTAGAAGCTCGGTAGTATGTGGTGTGGCTGCATTAGTCACACACAGTCATGTGTAATGAGTTATGCAGGACCTCTAACCCAACACCAGGCTTATTAATTTGGGCAGAGTACCATACGTACCCTGCTGTCCTGTCTGTAGCATTGGGACTAGCCTGACATCTCATAGCTCTGTCAGCAGTCACCTAGTTCAGTCCTGTGTCATGGGCATGCACGTAGTGTAGAAACTTTCTTGCAAAGAAACTGCAGATAACATTTTACATGCAAAAGACAGACACACAGTTTTACATCCAAACACACGCTTTCCCTTCAACTCAGACACGTCATCTTACAGAGGCATGTGACTACCCTTGACAGGGGAATGAACTGAGAACATCCATTGTTAAACATATAAGTTACTAGACATTGTAACAAATGGACATGAATTTTAGTTGAGTTTTAGCCATATGTCAGACTGTTCACATAAGAAAATCTCACGCTTATTTTCCAGTGAAATATGACTTAAAAATAAGTCATTAAAAAAAAATAAATTAAAAAAGAACAACCCAAACACAAACCAAAGCAGCTCTTTGACAGTGACCAGAGGTTTGTACTATCAAACATATGAATGATACCTAAGAAATCGCAATAATTGCATAGCCCACAATCTCTTACGAGATATAGATAGTTATTACCTAGGGATACATTTAGCATATAAATGAGAGTTGCAAACAGTAAATGTATCTGAAAACATAATTTTCATAACATTTCTTTCTTTCATCCTTTTAAAGATGTTATTTCAATCTTGGTCTATGTTTGAATATTTCCACTGTTTCCTAACAAACTGAGAGGGATATACTCTGTTCCCATTCTAAGTGAAATTTTGGTAATATAAAATTAATGGCAAAACAGATCTCCACCATTCCCTCATTTTTTTTTTATTCTTCTGAAATAGATTGCTTTGAAAATAGCATTCCTACAATCCTGCTTCAATTAAACTATTGAGAATGAAAATTTTAAAATACTGAGAACCCCTACCACTTTCCCAAGAACAAATAAAGTGTTGTGTACTAGTTTTGCATCCTCAGTGGGCAGGCAGTACTACTGGCTGGGTGGCAGCCAACAATATGATGGTCAGTGTAACCTGTGAAATTAAGTGGGACTTAGTCCAATGCCTAGTGGAAAGGCATTTTCTTCCAAATCTTCCATTATTACTACCAGAGATGAACACTGTTTCTGGTATCATGAGAAGAAATGTCCAAGCTCTAAGTGGGAACAAAAAATGTACTGCCTTCTGAAAGTGTTCAATGTTATCTTTGGTTTTCTGGTGGGGAGAAGCAGTGAAAAACATAAAATAGGTGCCTTTTCCGCAAAGAAACAGGGCACTAGAATCCTTGAGTTCAGCCAGATCAGCACCTTTTCAGGGTAAGAATAAAAGTGGGTTTCAAAATATTGCATCTAAATTGAAGTCTTTCAACAGTTTGCTATTAAGTTTTAGGTATGTATACAAAATGGAAGCATGTCATGCATTAAAATGCAGTTCACATTTTAATACACAATATGCACAGTAGTGCGTGTAAGATACATGTTCAGTCTGTAACTTTTTCCAGCTTTAATACCACCTCTCCCCTTACTTAGTTCATTCTGTTCACTCAAACCTCCCATCTACAGCATTTTACAAAGCAGACTGGGACAGAAAATGTGGAAATCACTGACCCTAAGCTCCAGATAAGCCCAGATGAAGGAAAGCACTATGAAAGCCAAGTACCCAACATTAACAGCAATTATCCTCCATTTTACAGTCAGATGAAGTTTGCTTTTCCTATGCATCTCAGCTTACGATTGGTTAAGAACAACCTCCTGTGTTGGCAGATTAATGTAGTTGGAATCTCATCTCTGTTCAAGCAGATCAGCAGAACTGACCTCAAAGTTTGGCCATGCAGCACACAGCTCTTGCTTGCATTGAACAGTTTCCTCAAATGTGTCATGACCCCAAACTGATGGCACATGTCATGGCCAACTGGTCTGAACTGCAAATCAAATAATCTGTAAATACACACTTCATCTGGCACAGTCAGCATTGGTTACTGTACATCAGCTGGAGAAGACTTTTTAAACTGAGGGCCTCTGCCTTACTCTTTTACCTTGTGCTGCTCACCCATGTGTCAGTGCAGGCTGTGCCTTTAAACACCTTTAATCATTTCTGGCTGGCAACACCAAAGAAAAGTCTCAGCTGTTTTGTTCTGATCTTGTCGACAATGCTATAGGAATAAAAATTTTGAACTAGGTGCAAACTACTGACTAACCAAGCACTTCACTTCCAGGAAGGGCCATCCTTTTACGGATGTTATGATGAACGTGAAGAGACTGTTCCTTCCATGCTCTAGATCAACTACAAAATTAATCCACTGATTTACCTGACTTCAAATGAAAATGTTGTACTTTGACTTGAATTCATCTCTTCTTCTAAGTCCTCTGAACTTATCGGTGGCTTGAAAGTGAAGCTAAAGAAGATGGTCTGTGATAAGTGCTAAAATGGCAGTACCTTCTGAAATCAGAAATTCATTTAAATATTGGCATATCGGTATTTTTCCACGTAGTCCACTGTTTGCCAACGGCTTCTGCGCATACCTTTGAAATATTTGTCTTTTAATATGGCAACTGTAAATAACTACAGGATACTGCAGGGAGACTTTATACCTTAAATATATCACCAAATATTTATATGTTCAATAAACAATACAGAAGCCTCACTACTGCCAGATGATTCATTTTTTAAATGTGGTTCTTAGTAAACCACATTTACAAAAATATGATTTCTTAAAGACAGTTTAGTGGAAAATGCAGCTTATATAATAAGAACATTAAATAGTAAAAAAATGACTCATTTAAAATAATCCATTGTGTTATGAAATATGATTTGCTTTAGTATGCAAAAGTCGTATTCATTGAATGGAGTTTTAAATAGGCTACATTCTATTGTGTTTTACCTTCAGGGACCCTGGGAGTTTATTCTTTCTAATGAGCTGTGTACTATTCACTTAGAAGCTTCATTTTTATTATTATGTATAAGGCTTTTTTTTCTGCTTTAGCAAATGCCTTTTTAAAACAAATTCATTCTTTTCCTAGGCATTTTGCTAAATGGATGGGATAATATCTGAAATGTTTACAGTGTTTCTAACAGTTTGAAAAAGATATCTAATGTTTTCAAGCAGACTATTTGCATTAGTGATATCCTCCACTAGGATAGGATTGTCCCTTCTGGCTCCATTTTTTTTTGTTGTTGATGTTGATATCCTAGTAGAGTTTATTTAGTGAGACTAAAGAAAAAGAAAATCCCATTAAGAATAATGAATCCTTGTTTAGGCAGGTTCAAATAGGAAAAAAAAAAAGGCAGAGAGGGAGAGAATTCATTCTTGGTATCTTTTCCTCTAACGAAAAATATTTTCAAAAGCTAGAGTCCTATCATTTAACCCTTGCAAGCCACTCACAGAATGAAACTAAGATACCTTAAATCACTTTTCTATAGCAAACTTGTTTAGGATTTCATGGGTGGAAAAGGGTATGGTACATTTCAGTAGCCTCTAGTTCCCATCTTATCTTTACAGATATTGGTACACATCTCTATGTGTACCAATATTTGTAAGGATGTAAGTTTAAGGTGTTCTGAAAGACAGGGATTAGATTTATTTGGGGTCACCTTCAAAGTTATCAAGTAATGACAAAGTCCATCACAATTTGGATATATACAGTTCAGATTTACATGGCATATGTAGAGTTAAGACACATACAAGTATCAAATCCTCTTGCACCACACAAACCCCTCAGATCATTATCTTTTACTTACTCTGAGCTATAAAGTTCACCACATAAATCACTAACATCATGAGATCTTTTTCACTTTTGCCACAAAAACTAGGAGGCATGAAATAAATACCTCCCTGCAATCAGCAGGCTCAGAAGAACAGGCAGCATCATTTTGTCCCATAGCACATACTGAAGCCGTAGACCTGCTTTCAGCATTGTGGTTTCAAATAATTACATGGGTTTTGAAATCATCTGAAGAACATCACGGAAGAATACTCAGTTTAGGGCTACCAAATATAAAACTATTGCCTCTTGCTTAAAAGTTTCCTGGGCAACAGATGGCTTGGGGCTAGGAAAACATACAACAGAATGATCATTATCTGCCTACCCTGAGCTTACACTGAAGCTGCTTTTCTGCATGGGCTTTTATTCAGACAGTATCAGACAGTATCTTTATTCTCACATTATGGTTACCAAAAAAAAAAAAAAAAAAAAAAAGATATA